>OX578281.1:34021367-34416367 GCA_951217055.1 Gerris lacustris | reverse complement strand
AAGATTGAAAGACGGGAAGTGGTTCAGAATCGGAGTAACGGAAACGTGCGATGAAACTTACAAAGCAAAGTAATATAAGACTAGTAAATAAAGTTTATCCTTGTAAGTTATTATTTTAGAATTCATAACTTTGTAATGCACACCTAGATCTAGATGCATTAGGTGTCTGATAAGCCAGTTCCTATGAGGTGTTTAGTAGATTTCTTGTTATTTTATTTTATGAGTTATAAAAGAAGGGGGGGGGGGGGTAAGAGGGGGGTTGTCTGATGAATTTAAAGTAGTCGGCTATCACGTAGGTATTAAAGTGTATTTAGGTGCTAGGTAACACCGAAATATCCTTAATCAGAAACTAGATATTAAACTTGAACTTGGTATCCTTATGTGTTAACTGGTCTTTACCTAGAGATACCTTTTAACTACCCAACACCGCCGTAAACCACCCGACACAATATTCCCTAGAACGAGTGATTTCCAACCTGTGGTCCGCGGAAAGATTGAGAAAACAACCAAGAAGCAAATTAATTAAATGTATCGAGTCAAATATCTACAGCTAATAGAATTAAATTTCTAATAAAATAAGTCAGGGCTAGTCTGAGGTATAAATCCGATAATTCGTCACGATGTATCGGGAATCAAGAGGCCATGTTACCAGGAAGTTTCTTAATTCTACATAACTACACAGGGCCTTCTTTTTTATCTAATTTCATTAACCCTTGAACAAGAACAACTGATCGACATTGCAGCTGATACACATCTTAAGCTAGTAAAATAAATAAAAAAAAATATCCGAATTTTGGGTGCCACAACAAACTTATACAGATTTATGTGAAACTTCTTTTTCTACCCTCAGTCTTATCAAGAATAAGCAAAGAACCAGATTAACCCATTCGGATGTTCCAATGGGAATGGCATTGATTATAATTTTTCAAATGACAATAGTCATATCTTTTAAGAACATGTAACACCGCAAGTACATATACAATTTTGGAATTGTGATACATTCAACAATATGATAAAATATCACAAATTACTTATTAATAAATTAAATAATATTTGAGGCGGGTAAGGAGTGGACCTTGGGGAGTAGGGGGGGGGGGGGGGGGGAGTAGGGGGCTTGTGGTACATGAGGAATCTATCTTGAGGTCCACCGGTACAAAAAGGTTGGGAAACACTGCCCTAGAACATACATTTTCTATCTCCTCTCATCATTATTAAATGTTTATTCAGACAATTGTATTAAAATTTGTTTATCTGTTCAACTAATAACAATTAAATAATGTAGTCGATACCGATCTCTATTCAACATTAGTTGTATTTACACGTCCTTTTACCCTTATTTTGTCTGGGACAAATCCTGTAATCTTGATTTGACCCACTATGCAACTACGTACCTAGAAAGCTGAAACTAGAAGACTATGTATTTCCGATAACAATACAATAATCAGTTCTTTACAATGGTCGTTTAAATTAGCCGATAAATCAATAAAATTCCGATCTATTCTGGCGTAAAATTCAAAATAAATGTAAAAAACAAGGACCACTGACATATTTGAGGTTTAAAAATTTATATTTTAAGAGACAAAGATATTAGTACGATAGAGCAAGGTCCGGGGAATCCTGTTACGCTCACCTTAGAACCACAGCCTTGCCTACTACAAAGGCGCGTCCAGGGAAAGGGAGCTCAGGTAGCCCCAAAATTTACGTTTTTACCCTATGCTTTATCTCCGGTTCTACAGGACCGATTTTTCTCTAGAAACTTTTATTATAATTAAATTACCTACATGCCTCAACACGATGTCTTGACTCCCAACTATTAGAACACGCTTTTAATTAATTTTCACTTGTTAGTAAGGAAAAGCAAAAAATCTATATTTGACTACTTCAAAATTAATAATCGCTCTAAAATTTAGCAGTAAACCATGACCATGAACAATAATCAGTTACAAAATTAATAAAATAGTTTGTTAGCTGATAAATAAATAAATTTTAAGATTTAAATGGAGAAATTTTGGCGTAAAATTGAGAGGAAAATATTTAATTTTAACAACCGCATTACACATGCGATCACGGTATATACGTATATTACTAACAAGATAAAATTGTAAGGCACTGTCTACATTTTTTTTAATTTGTAAGAGTATGTTTTATAAAAGCGTGTTATTATTACTTTTTAATATATTATTTTTAACTAACTACATATTGCTTACACTAACGTTTTTGCTATTTGGATTTTATTTACCATGATATGAAATAGTAAGGTACTAATGGAAAAATCATTTAATATTTGTATGGCATGCACAAAAATATATAAGTATGTAAATCCAAAACAAATTGCAGGTATATAGCTCAATTATCTGTCGAATTAATGTCATGCATTATTTAGAGTAATAAGATTATTGCTGTAAGTGAATATGTATATATGAAAAAAATGAAGCATTAGTATAACTATGGTTAATATTAGGTTATTATACATAACATGTATAATAGATTTTGTACAATTTTATATTTCTTTTGTTTTAAATAATGTAAATTACATGCAATTACCATGTAAATTGGATGTTATAGTTGGTTTTTTAAAACTATTCCGTGAAGGGTTTAGCCTCGATAGTCTATTAATAATTTACATAACTGTTCAGTGACGAGGAGCCTGATGTTGGTTAAAGAAAGCTTGTTCTACAGTTCAGACCCCAGTTATTAAATTCGACCCCTCCCCCACCCCCCCACCATCCAAGAAAATTGTCCTGTAAATTGAATATTCAATGGAGGTGAAGTTTGGAGTAAATACAGGGCAGGGGGCGGCTAGAAAAGGGGTAGCATGAGGCAAGGATTTTATAAATATCCAAAATTTCAAACCATTTTCCTAATAAATAGACGACGTTAAAAACCACCAAGTATAAAAACTGCAGTGTTTAAATTTTACGTTATTTTTAATGCACCAGTAATAATTTTTCCAATACATCTGGTGCATTAAAAATAACGTAAAAGGTTTACTGCAGTTTTTATACTTGATGGTCGTCTATTTATTAGGAAAATGGTTTGAAATTTTGGATATTAAAATAAAACAGTTCAATTTTTATTTATAAATTTAATAATGATAAATGTGATTAATATCTTTATGTAATACTTTGTTAAATTAAATTGGGTAACTCAGGTAAAATTATTGTTAAGCCAAATGGAGGGTGTGAACTGTAACCAAATACCTGTAAACGTCCTATACCAACCGCAGTTTGAGCAATACCTTAACTTCCAAATATACAAGTATGCTTAAAGCAAAGACGTGAGCCGGATCGAAAAATCTACTTACAGCACAATTTTTAAGATGTTAAATGCAAGCCGTTTTATTTTGTCCTGTATAATAAGTTTTCTAATAATAATAATAATAATAATTAATAGCACATAGTTCAATAATCTAATTTGTAAAAATATATGCGAAACTACAAAAAAATAAGTCCCTTTAATATAAGTTGTTTCCTCTCGAATTTTTCTTATTATGCAAGAACTGTTTATTTAATTTATTTTATTATTGTATATTTCTATGTATTTTGAGAACTGTGCACTTTTTTAATATCCTTTGCTACAAAAGTATATTAATTTTATTTTGAATATTATTTGTAAATTTATATTGTATGCAACTCTTTTGTATGAACCACTAGGCTCAAACAAAATATATAAGTTTGAAGTTTAATATCTTTATGTACGACATTGTGGAATTTTTATCTTAGAGTTATATTAATTTTTAATTTTTTTAATTTGTATTAAAACTAAATATATGTATATATATATATATATATATATATATATATATATATATATATATATATATATATATATATATATATATATATATATATATATATATATTATATATATTTATATATATATATTTATTTATTTATTTATATATATATATATATATATATATATATATATATATATATATATATATATATATATATATATATATATATTAAAGAATACAATGAATTTCGTTGAATATACACATTGAGTTAGATCCTCGGAGTAATGTAAATGACTATGACTATATTATGGTATTATCTGTGAAGGCGCTTATAAAGGTCTAATTTTAAAGGGAATTTACAATAAATTTTCAGAAGATATTTGTTTATTCCTCCAAATAAAATAGCAAATCAATGTCAGCCTTTTTAAAAATGTCTTTGTTTGTAAGCATCGAGCTAAAAGCACTAAACATATTTCAATAAAAAATTTCGTATAAAATCAATAGGGAAGCGAAATATAGGAATAAATAAATATTCAATATTTATTATTATTATAGAGGAAAGGTAAAATTCAGATTAGATTGCAGACCAACGATGGGAATGAAGCTAAATAGAGCTACGTTATCCCGGCGGTTAGAGGATAGTAGTGTAACCGCTAGGACCCATGGTTCAATGCCCAGTGGGGAAGGGGTATATTTTTATCTACCTTCTTCCCTTCTTCTCTAATTAAAAATAGTGGGGCAGACTATTTTTTTCTACCTCACGTCATATGGGAATTTAAAGTGTGGATGTTTTAAACTGTTTTGATTCCCGTAGGAGTCACACTTATTTGTATTTAACATTAAATGTGCAAATATGGCTAAAAATCGCGTAGTTTATCACGTAAGCTTATCACACAGGAGGTTCCGGGTTAGATTCCGGACTCCTGAAAAGGACATCACACTCGGTGTCACCCAGCATCGTCGAATAAATGGGTGGCTGCTTATATGAAGTAGTGATTAACTGGTTGAGTAAATCAACAGTAAGGTTTATAGCGATACTCTAACCCCATGCCATCCATTACGTATATGACCGTATAAGCCCTTTGGCTGCCAAAGGGCTAGGCACATCACGGGGTAAATGAATTAGTTATCCGCTAAAATTACTATAGGACCCTCTGTAGGCTACTCTAAACAATCTAAATTCCTTTCAACATAAATCAAGTATAATAATTTATAAATTAATATTAATGTCTGTAAATATGGGTTTTATAAAAGGGAAATAGGGAATTCGTAAAAATAAGTAAGGCACGCTTCACGTAAGTACGTGAGGTGATAATCAACGGTTTCTGTAAAATTTTAATAGTTGCATATTCTTTTTCTACACTTCAAGACCTTTAAATTGATGTACAACATGTCATGGCGACTAAAAACTTTTCTTTAGTCACCCACCATATTTTAAAATATGAATTGTGAAAACTCCAAAAAGTGTACAGTTGCCTCAAATGCCGAGATGCATCTGTGTACCGAATTTCATGTTGCTAGCTATAGCAGTTTATGAATTGAAACAAGCCAACGGCCAGACACCAACGGACAGACAGACAGACAGACAGAGCCGTTATATAAGGTTTATTTTTTTACTTCGTACAGAAACCTGAAAGGAGGAGAATTGTAGCCAGACTGACATTCTGAAGTTAGGAAATTATTGCTTGGGAAAGGGCTTCTTTTTAGGAAATAAGCAAATTATAGTCCAGTCGACAAGACAGGTATTAAAAATAAGGGTCTACCTTGCAAAAGGTCATAACAACTTTTTTATTTTTTTTTTATTGTATGTAGACATTAGTTAAAAACCCAAGTTTTCGGCCGACCTCCTAGACCCTGTGCTAACCAAGAGGGGGGCCAAAATACGCGAAATTTTAGTGTTTCTTCTAGTTTTTTCTTTATAACTCTTTACCTATATGTCCTGAAAAAAATGATCGTATCTTTCTTGTAGAGCATTAAATTTGGAACAGTTTTTATAAACCACATTTTTTTTTAAACCCTATACTTTCCGCAATATAGAGCGTCAAAGATGCAATATTTTTTTGAAAATATCAAAAATAACATCTATTCTGAGGACGAAAGGGGTCTATTTGTGTTATCCCACCCCTCCCAGTTAGATATTTTGGGTATATTCTACCTATGAAAATACAAATAACCACCACTAACCACAACTAGTAACCAATACTACCTGAAACTAACCAATAATAAACTAAATTTTCGGGGTTTTTTGTTCATCCTTTCCTGTAGAGCACTATATTTGGACCAATTTTTATATTTCACATTTTTTTCTAAAACCTATGTTTTCCAAAGTATAGAGCTTCAAAGATGTAGAGTACGCTTGACTCTACGAGATAGGATCTAGGTGTACTGCATTTCTGTTGCACTGTATCTGTTCTGCATATCTTCTCTGCGCCATGTCAAAAGTACATCTTATCTCCAACCTTTAAATCCGTTAACGCTCCTTTGTCCGTTTATCGTACCCTTCCTTTTGCTTTGATTTACGTATATTCAATTTATTCTTAACTCTATTTGAATTTGGATGACCCGGGCTTAAAAGATTGTCCACAGTAAGTATTCTGTCCTTGAGTCGTCTTCCCAACAACAGCCGTGCAGTGGAATATCCGATACCAGAAATCGGTGTGTTCCTATAAGTAAGTAAGTAGAGGTGTATGATCGTTTTGTCTATCTTTGCCTTAAAAATGTTTGAAATTTTAATCTGTTAAATGGGCTGATATCCGACATAATCGTTTTTGAAAATCCGTATGAAATATAATTATTAAAAAAAAATTATCTATTACGTCTGTCATTTCTTTTAAGTTCAGTTTTATTAACTCAATCCATTTCGATGGAATAAATTTGGCCAACCTTCTAGCAGCACGCAACATCATTATCAATTACAAGGTGAACCGGTGGCCCAGGGAACACTTCCAATTTATTAAAATGGAATCATACTGAGATATCAACATTCCTTTAATTAGGGCCTTAAGTTGGGATCCTGAACGTTTTCCTTTTTTACCGAGTTCTCTCTTTCCCATTACCCACGTATCTCTTATGTGATTACACGACATGATACTGATGTTTTATGCCTCATTCTGAAACTGGCCAAGTGTTAAGCAATAAAAAGAAAAGATCAGCCTTGCTCATGAAAGTAGGAGTGAAGTGAGGTCATATACTAAAAAAAGAGCAGACTTGGCCAAAAAGTAGATATCACTACTTTGATAGGCTAACTATTTTGGGAGAGAATCTGGAACTTGGCCCTTTTTTCACGGTTTAGTTTTTTTGAGGATATCATTCCTTTTTGTTGGCTCTAGCTCCAAGGGCTTTCTTTGATTTTTACGAGGTACAGGATGGATTAGAAATTTGTAAATAATATGTAGGCACCGAATAGTGAGAATAAGGATAAGTTTTTACTCACACAAAGAAAAACTGACATCAGATAATTTGTCGAAACAATACCCGACCGGGAGTATTTGTATACAATACAAATCGGTACAAATGTACAAGTGCCAATTTAAAAAAAAAAAAAAAAAAAAAACACAAATGACACAGCCTTAAAGTACAAATCGTGGTTTTTCAAATGATATGTAACACAAACAACAAAATTTTAAAAAGGTGGTCACGTGATACGACACTCGGGAAAAAGTTTACTCTCATTTTCTCAACAAATAAGATTAATTTAAAAAATATTAAATAGTCGATTTAAAGAGCATTAGTGTGCGATTTGACCATTAAAGAAATACCAGAAATAACATCGGTTCATAATTGCGGATGCTATGAGAGATCAAAGCCAATGATTAAAACATATTATCGAACCTGGCTCCAACTGAGGTGCAACCGATGGGGGTACGAAAAAATCCATAGACTCTAACTTGTAGACCTTTAAATATCAGTAAGTGTTTGTGCAATCAGTTTTTCGATACGACTTACAGTTAATTCATATATAACATCTTTAACGTAGCGTCCGCAAATTTAATTTTTTTGGGGGGGGGGGATAAAAATGAAAAATTTCAACATTTTAGATTTTTCTGTCAGTTACACGGCTATATATACAAGTATACCAAATTTCAAGTTTCTAGCTATTCTGGAAGTCACTTATAATATTGATGAATGAGTGAGTGAGTAACAAAAATGCTAACTTTGAAACTCTCCCCTGTTGTAATGGGTGAATATTAAGGGCTACATTTTTTACAGTGTCCTAAGCTACTTAGGCCTAATCTATGATTAAAATCTCAAAAGCCCATCGTAAGTGAGTAACATACACACTGCTTGCTTTCTGTAACTTGGCCTTGCGCACTGCCGTACGCTCAGATCAGAAATCCAATTTATACTATTACCATATGGTACAAAGATAACAAAGAATATTAATTTGAAGTTCTTTAAGGATATTACTCTAGAAAAACAGATATGCCCCGTATGCGTTTCTGTGCACTGGAGGATATCATAATTCCAAATGTTATATGCCTATAGTGCGGACGAAGCCGAGACGGGAGATGCTTGTAATATTTAAATTTCTAATCATCTACCCAGTTATGAAGCATACATGGGCGTAGCCAGGGTTGCCTTTAGGGGGGGGGCTAATTTTTTTGGATATATATATATATATATATATATATATATATATATATATATATATATATATATATATATATATATATATAGGTGCCTAAACTACAACCCACCCTTAACCCCCCCCCCCCCCTATAAAAGGGGGGTCCGGGGGTCCTCCCCCGGGAAAAATTTGAAAAATAAACGTTCAAAAACAGCATTTTTACTACGTTTTTATTTCGATTTCTAACTAACTTCCCTAATTGCAAGACATTTGAAACTTTTAGCATAGCTCAGAACACGATGACAATGCATTATTTTAATACTTTTAGCCATCTTTCAGCAGAATTTTATTGGTTTTTAGCAAATTTTGCTGTACGGAAAGTTAGTTCGGAAAAAATCCGCAAGTTATTTTATTTGTTTTGCCATGTCCCATATTTACGTAATCTTCAGTTTGACGGGTCTCAAATTTGTGATAGATAAACATTGAATGACTGCAAAACAGGAAATATCGATTATATTATTTATCGATTATATTATTTATATTATTTCAAATATATCGATGGCACACTTTAGATTTGGTGTTGGGGAGACCCGTTGTACAAAGATTTGTCCTTTTATAGGTTTAAGATCAGCTATCTAGATGGTTGTCATTTATGTGAAGTAAATAAATTCGGAACTATTTTTTTTTTTTTCACTAACATTATATATTATATAACAATAACAATTATATTACATATCAACATTACATACGATTCAATAGAAAATTTAAAAACGTAGTTTATAAAAAGTTCTTTTTATCTTGAAATTTTAACAGTTTTAGACATAAACCCACACTCTTAGTGCAAATCTTAGTGCCGATTATTTTCTTTTTATTTATCAGAGAGAGAGAGGTCCCGGAACGCCGTTCCGCCTCAAATCGAGCCCTGTATATATACACATATACACACATATATATGTTTGTGTGTGTGGTGTGGTGTATGTAAAACCAAAAAAGTGTTTTCCTTAAAAATGCCAAGAGTCTGACAGTTCCATTATTAATATTTTCAAAAGGATTTATTTTAATTAAAAAAAAAAAACTCAATAGAACTATTAATTATAGGGGAAAAAATTGTTTATTTGAAATAGATTTTTTTAAGGAAAACTTGCTTTACTCTTAATGTAAAATAGTTCACATTAAGATTGGACAGAGAGTATTTGAAGTGACGTTAGCGCTTCCAATGAGATATTGTCTGAACTACTACATCTCTAATTTTAAATTTTAAATAAATAGTAATTAATCGTATTTTTAAGAATCAAATATGCAGAACCATACTCATACTGAGTTTTATGCAAAACCATAACCAAATAAAAATAGTTGGGTATATAACAGTCCAGTCAATAAATACAAAAAATAGTCTTCCTTGCGAAAGGTCGGGTATCTGCAATTTTTAAAATCTTATTCTATACAATTGAACCAGTTTCCAAATTAATTAATATTAATTATTCAATAATTAAAAACTATTCTAATGACTGCTACGAACTATTTTAATTAAATTTAATTAATATATTAAAGTAAAACTGTAGATTAAAATATGAACCCTTAAAACAAGAAAATATTTAATTAAAAACTTGATCTAAAAATTTTATATTGTAACCTTTCATTCAAAATAAACAATGGATAATAATAGTCGGGAAGAAATTCGTCCCACTAAAAAGTTCTGACCATGCACAGTCGTAATTTTATGTAGATTTTTTTTCCAAGTTCTATAGACTATAGACTATAGACGACATATTTTTACCTAGGAGATATATGTAACTTAGTGCTCCATCCCTATTTTAGATCCTTAACCTAAACTGATTAAGGACTACTTACTTCAATTCTTCTTCTTCATCTTCTTTTTTAACGCCAAAAAAATATATATATATATATATATATATATATATATATATATATATATATATATGTCGGGCAAAACTAGGTTTATAATTACTTATTTTTTTGACTTGCTTGCACAAAAAAAAAAAAAAATAAAAAATAATATTTACTTATTTATTAAGTAATACTTACTTATTTGCATACTTAAATTTTAGGACTATGGCTTTGGGGTCTTTTTAAACGCCAAAAAAAAATATGTCGGGCAAAACTAGGTATATAATTACTTATTATATTTATTTATTTTTTTGACTATCACAACACTATTACTTGAACATGTGCTGCATAATTGCATACTTAAATTTCAGGTCTTTAGCTTTGGAGGGGGGGGGGGGGGCGTGTTTTTAACGCCAAATAACAAAACAATGTCGGGCAAAACTAGGTATATAATTACTTATTATATTTATTTATTTATTTTTACTATCACAACGCTATTACTTTAAAATCTGCTGTGAAACTGCAATTGCTTAAATTTCAGGTCTTTAGCTTTGGGGGAGGCCCCAAAGCTAATCATTGCATTGCTTTTATCAAAGCAATGCTAACCAAACCAGTGCAGCCACGCCACAGCTGTAGTAACTTGACAACTAAAACGAGATTTACATTTTTTTACCTGAAGACCCCCTAGCCATAAAATAAATTTGTATAATAATAATAATATATATATATATTATTATTATTATTATACAGCATTATTTTTACTTTTTATTTATTTATTTTTTATTTTAACCTGTATATGTATAATAATCGTATTTTTTTTGAGAGTTGAGCCGGCCTAGGGGGGGGCCATGGCCCCCCCCTGCCCCCCCCTGGCTACGCCCATGGAAGCATACACAATATAATATTATAATTTAAGAGAGCTATTAATATTATAATTGGGACGAGAAAGACATCACGCAGGAGGAAGGGGAAGAAGACATCATTACACGAGAGGAAATGCAACGGGCACTAAACAAGATGAAGTTAAGAAAATCCGCAGGGTATGATAGCATTGCTCCAGAATTGTTAAAGTATATGGGGACAGAAGGAGAAGAGCTCCTTTTTAAAGTATTGTGTAATGCCTGGCGATCAAAGAAAATTCCCAAGGACTGGGAAACAGCTATTCTTGTTCCTGTAATTAAAAAAGGAGACAATCGGGAATGCGGTAATCACCGAGGTATTTCTCTCTTGAGTGTGACAGGAAAGATCTATAGTCGAATCCTGGAAGGACGACTCAGAGCTGAAGTGGAACCTCTCCTTGATGAGATTCAGTGTGGGTTTCGCCCAAACAGAAGTACCAAGGACCTCATCTTCACTGTATGGCAACTAGTTGAAAAGACTATAGAGTTCGACAAGCAAGTACATCTATGCTTTATCAGTTTGCAGAAGGCAAGCGATAGCATTTCATGGCCG
The DNA here is from genome assembly GCA_951217055.1 of Gerris lacustris. Lineage (NCBI taxonomy): Eukaryota > Metazoa > Arthropoda > Insecta > Hemiptera > Gerridae > Gerris > Gerris lacustris. The sequence goes on along the minus strand of OX578281.1, from coordinate 34,404,761 downwards.
TCCATATGGGCTGCCCTTGAGAATCGGGGTATCTTAAGGAGTTTAATCATTAGAATCAAGAGCTTCAACAAGAGCTTTGTCCGTACAGCGAACTCCAGCCCGGAAGAATTCTCCACAAACATCGGAGTCAGACAAGGAGATATTTTAAGCCCACTCTTATTCATCGTGGTTATGGATGATGTCGCCCAGGCCTGTAAAGGCAAAACAAGAGGTTACCATCCTCAGTTACCCTCTCAGCGATGGCTTTTGCGGACGACCTTGTTCTGGTAGGAGAGTCTGCTTAGAAGCTCCAGAGATTAGTGAATATCTGGACAGAGGAGCTCGAAGCTAGAGGTCTTAGAATTAATGTCGCTAAGACTAAGACAATGATAGTAGCAAGAGAGAGGAAGGAACATCAGATTACCATTCATGACGAGCACTTAGAACAGGTGCATAGCTTTAAATATTTAGGAGTGATGGTGAATTCAGATGGTAAGTGCAAAGAAGAGATAAAAGCAAGACTAGCAGCTACAGGCTGACTTTTTCACGCCATGAATAGGGGTATTATTACCAATGCTGAAGTTATTCAGAGAACCAAGATGACAGTCTTTAAATCCATTTTCGCACCCACAATTACATATGGCTGTGAGTCTTGGACTTTGACTAAGAAAAACCAGAGTCAAGTGCAAGCCGCAGAAATGCGGTACCTGAGGAAGGTAGCGGGCAAAACCAGGAGAGACCGGGTGAATAACTCTACTATAAGACTGGGCTTGGAAATCCAGCCCGTATTGAGAACAGTTGAGAATGCCCAACTTAGATGGTACGGCGACGTCAATAGGATGGACAGTGAGCGACTCCCTAAGAGAGCCCTAGAAACCAGATATGGAGGGATAAGAGGAAGGAAAAGAACCACGTGGATGGACAACATCACATCCCTGGCCCAGAGAGGAATGTCCCTCCAAGGTCCTCATTGGACAGAGGAGGGTGGAAATCTTTTTGGTTTTCCTCAACACCGCAAGGTAGAAGAGGATCTGAATAAGTAACTAAGTAAGTAATTGAAGCGAGCGTAAGCAAACTTCTTACATTCAACAAACTGTGCATCCTATCTGTCTGCCTGTGTGTCAGTCTCTTTTACGTGTCCGACGATAACTTGAGTAAAGAGAGTTATCCGTCCAAGAGTTAGCGCGCAACGCTCGCGTGAATGTGAACTTCAAATGAAAAATTGAGATTTCAGGACTGGAAAATATTCTATTAGCATCTATTCGATGAGACAACCATTTTTTACAAATAACATTTTTTAATAAAACCAACAGCGACACCGCTATGAAACGTTAAAAATATTAAAGCCGACCTAAACGTTTAAAATAAAGAAAACAATGTTTTTACCAATATCTTACGTTCTAACGCAAAGATTCAAATAAAACTTCATATAAATCGTCTAAAACATAATTTAATCAGGTATGTAAAATTTCAACTTGATGCAGGTAGTAGTTTTTGAGTAGCGATGTGATACATTTTATAATAGTTTAAATGGAATGGCCGGGACGTGTAGGTGAGTTAAGCAATAGTGGAAAAACCCTAAACCCCACTACACAGCTCTCTATTAAAATCATATTCTTTAAATATCAACTCATCATGATTAACTATCTAATATTTATTGCATTACGCTCGCTTCAATGATAGAGCCTCACGATCCCTAGTATAATATATTATATGGTTCAATACATGCTTATTGATCTCAGACCTCAATCTAAATAATCAATCATCCTAAGACCTCACACTAAATGATCGATTGACCTATGTGTAGGGGACAATATCTGCAGTATTACTTGATAAGGAGGACGAAATTTATACCAAGTTGAGGGAATTATGTGTGGTAAATGGGAAGGAATCTGGTGGTAGCCTCTATCTACTAGAATGATAAGGCATAGCACGATATTAGATAATATATATATACATATTATAATGTTAAGTAAATAGAATCAGTGATGCATTGTCTTTGTTCTTGCATTCACTATAGCATTATCCATACTATAGATTCACATCAAGACTATTTTAACCAGTTTTCTCAATAAAGACTGGAAAAGGTTATCTTTAATATATGTATTATATATTATAAATTATATGGACTTAAAGGATAGTGATAGTGAGTCTATATGCTTATACAAAAAAGGAAGGTTGTCAATTAATTTAAAAGTTACCCTTCGCATGAGTTGGAATGGTGAAGCCCTGTGGAATTGGGGTAGCCCACGGAAGAGTTCTTTTAGGAATGGCTCTTAGAATGGCATTTTAAGGGCACCTAGTGGTTACCGTCCAATCGTTTTTTTTTTTTTTTTTTTTTTTTTTTTTTTTTTTTTTTAAACCTTGTACACACTAAGATAATTGACCTTTCTGGAACTTTTGGTCTCCCTGTAGTAATAAATAATTAATTCAACAAAATTGTCGAATGGGTAAAAATGCAATAGTTTGGTAATCTGTAGGAGGAAGTATTCAATGTTAGGCACTAGTTGTATAAATTTACAAATTAACCAGTATCTAATTTAAGTATTTCCAATTTAAGCCAAGATTTATGACCAATAAAAGTTTTTAACTATAGGTAAATTAAGATATACACCCACTAAGTTTTCTCGTCTAAGCATTGTGTCATTGTACAGTAAAGGTATTCTCATGGATGCACTACAAACAGTATTTTGCGTGGTTACGTCCAATAAATCTCAATTTTCAGAACAACTAATTATTGTATACATTGATCAACGTTTTTATATGAATATTTAAAAGAAAATAAATATGTAAGATATACACCATTTTTCACCATCTTTTGATTAATATTTATGAACTATTACTTCATATATAATTTATAACTGCCTATGAGAATGTGTGCATCTATTTTTAAAATAAAGGATTACTTTTTCGATTTAGCCTCGGTTCTTTGTACCTTAAATTGGCAAATCTATAAAAAAAAAGTCGTCAAATTATATTTAGGATACTTCAATACTTTGATGCTTTAAATATGTTTACATACGATCCTTAAAATCCTTATGCTTCATACAATCCTTACTTTCACACTATCTCCGATAGTTTTGATTGGAGCAAATATCTGTGCTTCCTCATTGATACCTGGGAAATTGTTATAGCCCTCAGTAATAATTGACTGCGTTCGTGTAACCGAGCGCGTGTACGTCATTCTTTTGAATGACAAAAAGGTAATGACTCTTGCCTTGTTAGCCAATTTCTGAGCCAGTAAAGTAGCCGTAGTACATAATGATAAGGAGTCGCCTTCAGTTTACTGAAGGCGACGAAACACTAACTTTTTTAGATAGATAACGACAGCCCTGTGTTTGAGATAGAGCAGTGCGCTTTCTGGTGTGTTTTGAAGTCATATGGTTACCATAAAACTCTGGTGGACATGCAGTGAGCGCTCAGTGCTAATCTCCAGTCTCAGTAATTATTAGACAACCCTCGTAAATATGGATCAGATACAATTATCTGACGATCCAGAATATAGACCCATATAGATATATTCTTCATCTAATAAGATATTTTCCTATTTTATATAAATAAAGATGGTGATAACTTTACCATGTTCATATCTGAGATGTTGTTGCAATCCTTACGTGATGGCTTATAAAGAAGTCCCAAGATTTAATCTTGTTATCACGGATATTGTTATATCATTTCTCATTAATGATAGGAAAATAAGCCGTTTTTTCCTACTATTTGTGGTATAATGTCTTTTTAAATACACCACAACTGTTTTATGTCTTATCAGGTTTGCGTGACCAGTAACTAGAACTACCCATCAAATGGATTACCTTTTGAGCTTTATTTGTAATTTTCTCTTATATTCTCCTACAGGTTGTCGTGTTTACCAACAATCCGTATTTCTATTTTAAAGTTGTTTTTTTTTATAATTTTGAGAAACACATTTTGGGGGCACGAGTTCTGCCTTGGGTATAAGTAGGGTAACCAAGGAAATATATACCGAATCTCATCTGATATTTTTCTTTGATATCTGGATGACCTTAGTTCCAAAAAAAAAAAAAAGACAAAGCCTTAAAAACAGACTGTAAATTAGTAAGTGTTAATATGGGTAATTATAAAATGAAATCTAAATTTAATCAAAATAAGATGAGTGGTTGTTACATTATGGTGGTTCCTAAAAATGTTGAGCGAGAGACTGACACAGATAAGAGACCAAATTAATGTTCTATGATGTCAGAATGAAACGGATTTCTGTCTAATTTGGAGACACTAAAATTCTTTCATTTCTTAATTAGTTACTATGCTTCCGATATTTATAGAGGGTATTGGCTTATGATATTTCAGAGCTGAGTAAGTAACGAAAGCTCAAATATCTATTTCAGTGGAAATTTTCTATTCTTTTCTATAGTTAGCAGGATTCCATATAATTGGCAGGATCCTTTCATGGAAAATCTGCGAGTACGGCAGTTTTAGGTTCGTACCAACCTTTACTGGAACCAATTCAGGGCACTTTGGACCCCTTATTAAATTATTTAAACATACTTAGATATATAAAATTAATTTTAATTTAGAGTTCATTGTTAACAACCAGAAATAAAAAATTGCACACCTACTCATATTAGTTTATGAGATGTGTGAGCCTAAAGTTTTGTTATTTTGGCACTGATCTATTGATTGATTGACTGACTCATCAAAATTCTAAGGTACTTCTGGCAATTCTATTAACTTAAAATTTTGAAAATAGATAGAGTTCAATGTATAAAAAAGGGGGAAAACATAAAAATCTTTGCCCCTCTCTAGACTAATAGAAACCACTGATTCAGAATTAGAATAAAAAACTAAAAACAAACTGGCGCTATTTAGTAGAGAACATTTAACCTAAGTATTGTTTTACTTTTATCAATAGAATTATATATTGGACTAAGTGTGATTGAACTCGAAAATTGGAACATACGCTTACCATTCATTCGCACACGTACAACAGATAATTGTTTAGTTTAATTTGAACACCCCACCGTGATTCATACTTGCCTATACGTTTCAAACCTCTTCTTCTAAAGAATGGTTATTATTCCCTATACTATTTGTTTCCTGTTTTTTCCTTGTATTATGTTTTTTCAAATTCCTATTACATAACTTATTCCGCAATTAACAACGTCATTTGAAATCAATTATTCCTTATTCTTATCTTTTCTATCTTTTCCTTTATTACTATGTATTATATAATGTGTATATATTAACTTAAAAAAGAAGTTAAAACAATATCATTGACTTGAACTGAGATGGATTAGACTTGGTAGAACTTATTCGAACAGGGAGAGGCTAGGTTAAACCTATGATCTAATAACTTTTTAAACGAGACTTGGCTTATTTTTTGAGGGAAATTGTTTTTGTTGGGATTATTATTTCACCCCTGCAATTGCTTGATGTTCTTGCTTATTACCTAGACGTTCAAAGCCATCTCAAAGTTGCAAAGTCACAATTCGTAATTTGAATGGTAATGTAGTAGGATCCAATTTGATTACTGGTGAGTATCGAGTTAGGATGCTAAAATGTCCATGTGTACTTAGAGGGTAATAGAAGAATTTTTGATCTGTATTTGAATGACTGCTCGTGTTGAATATATATGAATGACTAGGAGGAGTCTACCATGAATGTTTGGTGACTGTTTCAATAGTTTGAGTTTGTAGTTTAGGTTAGCTTGTCACACGTCCCCACAAACATGATTCACAACCACTTGCTTGAGTTATGACGTCATCCCTGTTTAAACAATCCCAGCTCTAATCAGCGTTATCAATCAAACTCAGTTTTAACGTCCCCTCGGACTGTGTCGGGTTGGTTTGAACTCTTGTATGCAAATTAGTTTTCCTATCCTGTGAACTGTAAAGTCAAACGGTGCTCATTTCAAAATGCATGCATTTCAAATCCCAAAAGCTGTATTTTTATGCTTTGTCCATTTATAATTAGGCCCCGAAACTCAGTTCCAGATCATTTCCTTTATTTACGATGTTAAGTTAAAAAAAGAAACAAAAAGCAAAGGTGCTTTAATGTTCGATTACTATTTTTACAAATGTAATTGTAATTTTCTTCAGTAAATGTCTTATGCTCATCTTACAATACTGATTTACGCATATTTTATCCATTCAGCAATCAAGCCGATCAAGACTCTCATAATTAACTTGGCAATCAGCTTCAGGGATATGGAAGCTAAATTGAACGACTAATAGGGTAAATCAGCAGAAGTCAGTGATATCAAGGACAAAAAGAAATAAGGGTATCAGGGGATATAGAGGGGTCGGGGGGTGTCAAGAGTGATCCTGGACAACTAAGAGATTGAACAAGTAAACCAGTTCTGCTACCAAGGAAGCATTATCACTACAGATGGAAGTTTTGCAGAGGATATTCGGGACTCTACGAATAATGCCGCAAGGGCGCGTTTGCAATGCTACACCTATGCGGAAGTCATAGGAGCTTAGCAGTATCACCGTACTACGTAACAACTGAAAGGTTATATATATATATATATATATCCTGCTCCTCAGCTGTAAAACCAGAAAGACGACTCTACAACTTACGAAGAGCCTTTAGACTTTTGTAAACAAGAGTCTAAGAAATATCCAACGGTGGCCGGAGGTATTTCAAATTAAGTGGAGGTGGATTAGACACAAGCTACACGCTACGTCTAGAGGAGAACAACATAGCAAGACAAGCTATGTTGAAGTTGAATCTACAATGCTTAGCCGCGTCCAAACTATGCCGGTCGACAAGGCCGACCGACAATGTCAAACAAGTTTGTACGTGTCGCCCGACTTTGTCGGCGATGTCGGGCTGAGTCGAACGCAACCTGAATAAAGTCGGTACGGATCAAAGGAAGTCGAATCGACAACAGTAGTATGGACGTGTCAAAACATGTTGCTCAACTTTTCAGTAGGAACAAAATATTCATTCTGTTCAGTTTTGTTTTGCTGAGTGCATTTATTGGTTTTTAGTTAAATTAATTTTATCATGCTCAATTGCTTGCTTTTAAATCTTCAAGAGGTAGCCCAATGAAATATAAGAATCTTCAGTTGCCAAAACGCAGCGTTATACTGCAACACCCTGGCTCACTGGAATGGCTTTTCTGAATTACGTATCTTTTTTTAGGGTCCGTAGGCATACCAAGGACCCTTATATTTTCCTGCGTGTGTCTGTCCGTCCGTCCTGTCGCCTGCTCTCACGGCTACACCTTTCGTCCGATCACTTTGAAATTTGGCATATATGTCTTGTACCTACCCACATATTTTAAAAATATAGCGACTTAAAAAAAATATTTTTCGAAAAAATTAGGGTAAAAAAACTTTAGGGTTAAAATTTGTTTATTTTTTTTCGACACCGTGAGGGGTATCATATGAAAGGGTACGTCGAGCTGATTACAAAAATATATAATACTTTGGTTATAACTTTGATAGGGCGAGCGTAGGCAAGTTTGAAGTGGGTGTGAAACGTGTCCCCCCCCCCCCCTCTATCTCACTTATGTGAAGTGCTAAAAATCTGAAATAATTCCTGAACATTCTTCGACCTAAAGTAAAGACTTCCTTCACTTTTTGGAAGTTTCGAAAAAAATATTAATTTATTTTTTATTGACAAAATACGTTTTTTTATAATTATGGTCTTTTCGATGTATTTATATGGTTGTAGTCCGGTTCAGTGGCAAAAAATACTTTATCAGACGTTTGTATATGAGTTTTGAGAATATCAGACCCATAGGATAGTTCAAAGTAAGCTTTTTAGCATTTTAAAAAACACCATCAATAGGGTACCACTTAAACTATACAGGGTTGCCTACGGGCCCTCGCTGTGTGCTGACTAGCACACACTTGACCTGTTTATTAATTATTTTCGTACTTAATAAATTTTCGATATCGGAAGTATTTATTCTAAAAAACATTCGAAAGCCCATGTCACACCTGTACTCCAGATTCAACTCATCATCGTCATGAGCAATAAATCCTTCATAGATTCCTCCTCGAACAAGGCTGGACCTTACCCAAAACCTCCTTCGGTGGCGACGACGATCTTGCTGGCTTCTAACAACTGCAATTATACATAATTGTAGCAGCCACCACAGCAGTATCTTCTAAATAACTCACATTTAAAAGTTTAACTAAATTAAATTTAGGTATTTAAATTCACTATTTGTCGCTCGACTAGTCTGCATATACTGAGGTAATCTGGACAAGTCAAAAAGTCGACCCTGTCGATCGGCATAGTATGGACACGGCTTAAGACGTAGAGGTAGGCCAAGGCATTCCTGAAGGTGGAGTGTAGAAGAGGAAGGCATCAAGAAACGAGAAAACCCTGGTCCGAGTTAAGAGAGTTAGCCAAGAAAGGGAAGACGAGGGAAAATCCTATTTTCACAGATCTGCACAGGAAGATATAAGCCATAAGTAAGTAATTAAAAAAATGTCTTAAAAGTTATAAAAATATAATTTTCTAAATAACCCGGCTATCACTTAATACACACAATGTTAATATTGAATTGTGAAGTCTCTTCAACTGTTTCATTTTCAGTTTTGAAAGAAAATTCAATTATTATATAAACATTTAAAAGGTCAATTTTAAATTCATTTTTATTAAAATAATATAAGTATGAATTACAATGAAAGAAAGAGAACCAATTATTCAAGCTTAATTTAATATAAAATAGTTTCTTATCAGTCAAAAATCTCTAATTTAATAGTTATATTATATTCAAATTTGACTTTAAGTAATTTGAAGCAGTTGAGTGAAATTCAACAAAACAATTATCCTCTGGCTTTGTTTTTTACCCTATAGATAAAAATCCCTGTCAATAAAACACTGTTTTTCAGAAATGCAATATAACTGCTGCAACTAGTACAATTTCTTTTCCCGGATTTAATGATTTCTAATACAGTTAAATGACGTTTCGTTGAGATGTAATTGTTGAATAAAAAGTAATTTATCGCAAGCAATCTAAATTATTTAAATTGAAAATTTCCCAATAATTTTTTAACAATTGTATAAACAAACTATTATTTTTGCTTAACGTTATATTTTATAATAATTCGCCTGTCTCGGCCGCCGAGCTCGTATAGCCCAGGTACGTTTCTTTTTTGAATTGCACATTCAGTATTTAAAATGTTTTAAATTTATTATTTAAAATTATTATTGTATCATGATAATAATATTGGAAAAACAAATTTTTCCCCTCTTTAATGCACTCTCTAAGAGCTATTTCAACGATATACATGATAGACAGGATATTTTGATCTTTGTAACCATATATATAATAATTTAATAATCAAGCTATAAAAGTATTTTATTAAATACCAATTTTATCGCATAATCATTATTTTTAAATATTACAGTAAAATTCTTCGAAGAGCATTTTTTTAATTCTCTTAGTTTACTGAAGTTTACTCTTTTAAAACTAGAGCAGTAAATTAATTCTAGATTTAAGTGATGATGTTAAATAACATCTTTCCATATTATTTAGATATTACTAGTCTTAGTATCGTAATAACTAAGGCGGTTTTAATTAATCAAATTAAATCAGCGGTTTTAAATAATCAAGTATTCGAGCAGGAAATGTGTTATAAAAAGTGAACAGGTAGGTACTCGATTACCTTATCATAAATCGAGAAAAATATAATCAGCATGTATCAAGTTAAATATAAGACTAGATTGCATAGATTTAAACCAAAATAAATCCGAACCCCGACACAAAGGTTTTATGTCCGAAGTTTCATTGAGGACATATTCAGGAGTGTGGTGCATATTCCAAGCTATTCATAACAAGTCAACACGGGGAACCTACGCACTAATTATAGCGGGAATTATAGCAAAAAAAAAATATATTAATAGTTTTGTATATTTAATTGTGAATTATGATTTGAAATAGTAATAAAGAGATGTCAATGCCTAGAATCTGGCATAAAAAGCTTGAAAATGATCCAAAGGGGATGAAATATAGCATTTTATAAACTTTTTCGGAATGTGAATTCTTGAACTATTATTAAGTACTCTGGTATGGATAGACCATAAGGAGAAATCCTGAGTTCTTTTATTAATTAGCTTAAATATAAACTTACTTGACATATCAATAAATTAATAGAATTCTTGTAAAGTAAATATTTGAATAGAAAAGGGAGAAAAAAGTTTTCTTTTATTAGGAATTTTAATAGTACAAAGATACGCAATTAAACCATAAAAAAAGTTTAAATTGTATACAATCTCTAACGAAAAATGTAAGTATTACTTAAAATAATAAAATTGTTAAATGGGGCTATGTAAAACACAGCCAACAACAGCTTTATTTCGAAAGTTGATTTATTAAACTATTAAAATGAAACAGGGAAAGAGAAATAAAATGAATGTTGCTACATAAATAACTAATAAAGGGGTCGAAGTAATTTCTGTGTCAAAATTATTGGCTAAAGGTCGTTTAATCATATTCCGAAATGGTTTTTGAATTCAAAAGATAAGTGAAAAGGATATATTGTAATAGTGAAAATGCATTTTGACTGCATTGATTATGGCACACATATAATGTTTTATCATATTGTTTTAACATATGATTCATATGATTATCATATTGTTTTAACAACGATGGTGAGAAATATTTAAATTTAAATTGTCGGACTTCGCAGTAGCAATACTGAAACGTGCAGAAATTAACTTGCAATGTCATCGCGATTCGATTCGAGAAAAACATAATCACAACCTTTATTGTTATTAAAAAATTTAACACAATCGAAGCTAAATTAATTTATAAAAAAATAGAAAAAAACGACATAAAAAAACTCAACGAACATAAATGATCACAATTGAAAGCGTAATGCTAAAGTTTTGAGAATGAAGCAGAGATTACCTTGCAAAATGATTAACTGGACAGGCTTTAAATTGTATAAAAAGAGAGTAGTATGAATTACCTAGGACACTAATTACATTTAGCATTGAAGCTTGAAGTAAGATAACTAAACATATTTAATGAGAAACAACATCTGTTTAATCGAATTTCTAGTATTTTGGTGGTAATCGTATGTAACAGTTATAATTGCCCTTTTTCTTAGCTTCTTCCTCATGGTCGTGCCGTAGCTTTATCTTTTTCGTACTAAAGTACTAAGTAAGTAACAATGTGTTGGTTACTTACATTAAGAAAAACTCGTCTGAATATCTTTCCAACACTGGATGCGAAACTTCAGGACCAATCTATCAAGATGCGGCTACCACCGTACTTATTTAGACCTAAAACTAGATTATGACTAACCTTAAAAGCCTTCGCATTAACTTTTCTATAATTAAAAATTTAATCTGACTTTCAAATAAGAACGAATCTTTGATTACTTCATTACAATGTATTCTATCACAACTTATTTATGTCTAAAAACTTATAGGCTTGCTTCATGAAGGGAGTATCACACCTTGATACATGCAAATTAAAATGCAATAATTTAACATATTTTAGTAACTTAAAATAAGAATTTATAAGTTTGACACTTATTTTTAGGGTCAATATACACAATCAGACTTGGCTTGACAAGTAAGTTTGAGGGTGTATGGGTAAAGGTAGTGAGTTGGATGGCATACTTACTTAAATACATACACTTTAAATATGACAAAAGTGTACATAACATCAATTACTGTACTCTAAGGAACTATTCTTTGAATTGCATATGGCATCTAATACTTCATCCTTAGTAATGGGGAAATCAAGTTCAGGTTCAGAGTGAATTATTTCGAAGTAAGAATTGTCTGAGAGTAACTATAAGCAATATGAATGGTATGCACTACTTTGTCATTAGTAATCCGTACCCCTGTGTACCAAAATTTAAATTTCAGAGACCTCCCCGTTGCTTTGAAGGGAAAGTGAGTAAATATTCTTCAAATTATAAAACAGTAGATTTGTATAATAGACACCCTCAGACAGACACTCTACTCTTCTTTTTTTTTAAGATATAGCTATATTTTTCCATTTTACCCCCCTCCTAAATGAAAATATGACAAAACTGTACATAACAACAATTTCTGTACTCTAAAAGAGCTTTTCAACGATATGCATCACGAAGGGTATTCATTACTTTGACCCCGTATTCATTACTTGTACACCGTACCCCTGTGTACCAAAATTTAAATTTCGAAAATTCATGTAGACCTTAATTTTTCCCTTGCTTTGAAGGTCAAGTGTGCAAATTTTCATCGAGATCGGATTAAAACTGTAGATTTGTATAAAGAACAAACATACATACACACAAACGTTGACTTTTATATATATAGATTTAAGCTTAAACATATTTATATGATAATCTTATTTCCCAGTTTAATCTACAACACGAATGCATATATCCACCACTCAAAGCATATTATTAAGGATTTCTGAGCTAGCATGATAAATATCAATAGTATAGTGCGATATAATTTCACGATACATTAGTTTACAAATCGATTTCTCGAGGTTAATCACTTAATACTTGGATACCTTGTGCAGAGGATATGAAAATATACATTTTTATTTAATTGATTGTCCAAATGCCATCTGGCAAATATTTAAATGAATCGTTCTCTTTTCGTTTAACCTAGTACAATTTCATTGTGAGAAATGATAACACTCTGACCTGTATTGTTTTCCATCCCTAAATCATAATTATTTTGTCATTTAACAAGGACATGTGTCTGATATGGTAATCCAGTAATCAACATATATATCATCAAAACGACACTGAATCATTGTGTTAGTAAGGGTGAAGGTTGTTACCGATAAAACGTTACCCAAATTTTACTAGAACAAAAAGAATAAAACAAAACCCGAAATATGAAAATAAAAGTTTTGCCCTCATTTACCTCCTCTCTCCTCACCCTACAGATGCTTGCCAAAAATAAAATAAAAAATACTTTCCTCTACTTAACCATCTTTTCCCTCGACAACCTGACTTTTTTTTAATCTTTTACCAACCTTTTTTTTTTACTTTATTTAATTCCTTTTGTAAAAGTTTTCTCTGGACTTTTCAAATAAAGAGTAATGGGATGAGACGGAAACGTAATTTCCACAATATTCCAAACTTAGTAAACACTATTTGGTTAAAATGTAATCTAGGTTTAAAACTTTTTTCGGCTGGAACGCTAAATCTGTTAAAATTTATAACTCTAAATATTACGGTTTTTATTCAATTTAATTTCGACCTTGTTGTTCTAAATGTCACATGGTTAATTGTTTGTTACAAAGAAAGTATAATTCTTTCCTATTTACTCCTCCTAAAAATAAATATAATATGACTTTTCTCGGTTTGCCAAAACTTGAATTTTCTTTCTATTTCATCGTGTTCTTTCCACTAAGGAGGTTAACATTGCCATAGTGAAAATATCCTTCGTTTTCAGAACTTTCCCGCCTAAGCTGAGTTAATGTTAAATAGTGTGATAAAGGTTTTTAAAAAAACCGATTTAGTCTCTGTTCTGTAAGAATACCCACCAAAAGTGGGAACAGTATCAGATAAGATATAGAAATAGTTTTTGTTTAGACCATCACTATCAAAAAATGATAATTTAGCAATAACTAATAGCTACCTCACAATTTGGTACAACAATCGGCTAATATTTATATTTAGGGGCTTAAAAGGTTTATTGTCACGATTGTCAAGGGTCGTTAAACGTACTCGCTAGACTCATTAAACACTGATATTATTCAGAGAGGGGATACATGTTAAACTTAAGTACATGTGTTGGGACAAATCAATACTGGGTTTGGTTTATAATTTATGATTTTTTTATGTTTTATGAATCACATTTTTATAGAAGGGATATTCCTTTGTTTTTATAGAAAGTCGTCTCTAAACATATAAACTCTATACACACTAACACGCATATTTGGGGAGCCTTGGAAGAAGCTTCCCAACAACCAGTGTTCTATAGAGTACCTACTGACAATATTGTGTCATTCGTTCTCTTTAATTGACCTGTACAGAGTTGCCTTACGCACTTAACGTGCACTCAGCTAGATTAGTGCCGTAACCTGCAGAACAGGCAGCTTACGTTAATTGTAAACACTTCCTCGCAATCAAACCAAGCTGGAATTTCACCATTCACAAACTATCAAACACCTATAGAAAATGTCATTTATGTTCTTTTTATATCAATCTATATATATATATTTTTTTTTTTTTTTTTTTGGTATTTGGTCCTTTAATTTTCTATAACTTATCCCTATAAATTTATAAGCGAACAATTTTTTTTTAAATGTTTTTATTGTGTTTTGTCTATGTGATCGTTCTAAGAAACGAAAATTTTTGAGTCCGATTCCAAAAATTCTAACACAGAAATCCGTTCTAGACATCAGAGAACATTTTTGGTTCCGAGTCTGTCTATCGGTCTGTCCGTCACTCAATTTTTGCGAACCAACATATTATCTTAAAAAATACTCCTGATTTTAATGAAATTCGGATGGTTTTAACATTCTGCACCCAGCATTTGTTTCTCTTCCATATGCGCATGATTATACATTTATTTCTTCAAAATTACTTATCTGATTTATATGAAATTTGGATGGTTTGTCGAAAGCAGTCCGTTGATTAATTTCAAGCGCCTGCGCTCTTTAATTTTAATAAATTGATACTTTAATTCATGTAAAGAATCTAAACAACTTTGACAGATTTAAAAAGCGGGGGAATCGGTTAAATTAATGATACAACAAAGCCTCGTACAGACTGCCGAACCGAACTGAGGAAAGCAGCCGAGCAATGGTCTCTGCGCACGCCCAGTCTAAATGCGCCTGCGCATCTCAAGCGGAGCATGCGTAGAGACCAATGCTCGGCTCGTTTCCTCGGGTCTGGACGAGCTTAATGGGTTGTAAAAGCATAACATCAATTAACTATGTAATAAGATGCGAGGGAGCTCTGGGCCACACTCATTGGCAGACTATTTGTTCTCGCACTTATAAAAGTACAATCTATATGGAAAGATTATGGTCCCTCTTGCACTATACAAAATTATCTAACAATATGTTTATGCGGATGAGGATGAACCTCCATCCTGTTTGGCAAATTGGGAAACAAAAGAAAACTGCCATTGATTAGTATTGATTCCAATAAAATTGTATTACAGACACCCAATATATATAGAACAAAGGATAAACGAAGAAAATTATCGCGCTAACTCATAACATGTTTCTTTTATATTGACATACAAATACATAACCACATTCGTTGTTTAACATGCTGTCTATCTCAAAAAACAAAATTAAATTACATAAATCAATATTTGGACTAAAAAAGAGAGCTCTAACAGGATATAGGTAAGTTCTTTTGAAAGAGAATTCATAAAGGTTTTTTGTGTGTTATATTCCCCAATTTGTTTAACTGTATCCTAAATGCTAATTTATCTCTCCATTTACTAGTTGGAGATGAGGGTGTTGGTTTTACAGTCTTTTCTTGTAGTCCTTCCTTCGGTTTTTATATCTTATTCATTTTTTTAAAAAAAAAACCTCCCTTCTCAAATCCTTACACTCTATCTAAACTTTTTTACAGCTCTTCCCCGTTTCATTACAATCCTCTTTCAAACATTATCAAAATCCTTAGGTATCAGTAACAAACATGCAATAATTAATAAGCTTATTGACTCTATTCAGATGGACCAAGATGAATAATACATTTATCAAGGTCTTATCTAAAGTCCAAGATCCTTTGATTAAATCCGTGACCCCGAAACCACGTAACCTTCGTTGCCTAAAATTGTATCATCATAACTCTCCTTTGATAATATACAATAGACCGAATCCATTGTGCCTCAATTAATCAGTTAAAACGTTTGCGTTATCTTCATCAATATTATATATATATATATATATATATATATATATATATATATATATATATATATATATATATATATATATATATATATATATATATATATATATATATATATATATACATACGAAAAACACACGACCGCGAATAATATATAAGCACAGAGAAAACCCAGGGCTCGGTCATAAAAACACTATCCACTCACAACATACTCAAAAACCCGACGTTTCGGTTTATTCTTTAAACCTTCTTCATAGGATCTAAAACAAAAGAAAATACAAAAAGTTTACACAGGATGCAATTAAGATTAAAAGAGTTTACAATTAGAAAAACTAAACTTAAAAACACAAAGCCAGAGAAACTTACAAAGAGAAACATATGGAATGAGAACTAATGTAACATACTATTGAATAAAAATGTTTTGAGATTTTTAAAAAAAAAGACTAGAATATTCAATCAATTTAAGAAAAAAATGACTAAATAAAATGACTATTACATGACTGTTTCTCATTGTAAGTTTCTCTGGCTTTGTGTTTTTAAGTTTAGTTTTTCTAATTGTAAACTCTTTTAATCTTAATTGCATCCTGTGTAAACTTTTTGTATTTTCTTTTGTTTTAGATCCTATGAAGAAGGTTTAAAGAATAAACCGAAACGTCGGGTTTTTGAGTATGTTGTGAGTGGATAGTGTTTTTATGACCGAGCCCTGGGTTTTCTCTGTGCTTATATATATATATATATATATATATATATATATATATATATATATATATATATATATATATATATATATATATATGTATATATATATATATGTATATATATATATATATATATATATATATATATATATATATATATATATATATATATATAAATATATATTTGGATAATTCCAGAAACATGCTTAGATTACCGTGTGTAATATTCGACTACTTAATATATTCCGTCGTAATTACTCGCATGTAATACTCCAGTAATTTAATAATTGATGACAGTAATTATAATTATATAATATCAACAGCACAAAACTTAAAAATGATAAGCGCGTCAATAAAAAAAGTTAATACATAAGCTGTAATACGCATACAAAAACACGTGCTGTGGATTGTAGGTCTTTTATAGACGGCGACGTAGAGTCACAAAGCCAATTCTAAACCTTAAAGCAAATATTTTCCACCAACTAAACGGTAGTTAGTTTGATACTCGTTTATGACTTATTTTTATGACGTTATTAACTATGTTTACCAATTGAAATTTGAAGAGCAAATATCCTGAAATTGTCACGTAAAGTGCACAAGTACTGCTCCAGGTGAATTCGCACTTCCAAGGCAATTGATTTAGGAACATTAGCATCAAGACTAAAAAATGTATAACAGCCCTAGATTTTACTATTAAAAGGTAACAGCTCAATTATCAATTTCTGTATAAACTAATAAAATAGTCCGTTAATAAGTGTGGCAAATAGCTTCCTCACATCCTATCGCGTATACTTTAATAATGGTATGCTTTTACAACCCATTACTTGAAATTAGAGAACAATGAGTAGAAATTATTATAGAACCATCTGTGGCCTATATTCGAAAAACCATCCAAATTTCTAAATATGCAGATGAGTGCTTTTAAAGAAAATTGTTTGCGCATGTGGAAGAGAAACCAAAAGGGCGCAAAACGTTAAAACGTATAAGGGACCAACAATAGATTAATTAGGACTTATCACCAAATTTCATTAAAATCGGACAGACGGGTAATTAATTTTATAACTAATTTATTCCGTTAATTTATACGGGCATAATTAACGGCTTAATAACGGCTATAATTATAGCGGCGGTTAATTATTAACGGGCTTAATTTTATATTTAGAAAAAAAAGTAAATAAATTTAGATAAGTAATTATATCTATTTATAGACCAACAAATCAAAACAAACATTATTTATTTTTATTGTAATAAATGTGGTTGCCTTAGCTTAGCAATAACAAATCATTTTGAGGTGCGTCGTTTGGACACTACTATGTTGGTACGCAAAATTGTTGGGCAGGGCGATTAGACAGACACGGGACCAAAAATGTTCCTTCATTCTGAATCAAATTTCTGACGGCATTTTTTAATTCGGAGACATAAACAATTTTATGGGGACATGACCACTTTTGATTGGTAAGCAACAAATACAATAAAGAAAATGTATGATAATAATATATATAATGAGTAAAATAAGTTTGTATTATTAGCCACAGACTTGCCGATCGCCTCTTTTAGAATAAAAAAATAAGTATTTTAGACTAACAATAAAGAAATATTTACTTTAAAATTGTTGTTTTACTTTTTATTAACTTCTCTATTCATTTATATGAACATTGACTGTATTCATAATTATAACACTCTAATCATAATTATATTACTAACAATATTCATGCCTTTTTTAGATTGAAACGATCTACTTACTTTTAATAGAATATGCACCGTGACTAACTTTCAGTAACGTTTAAGTGTGTGACGATAACCTAAGTAAAAATTGACCATTAACTAAATTTTAGTTGAAATGTTGTACATCGATGGTCAGCATAAGTTCGTTGGACTGTGTTATCAAACTAAGAGTTGCCACACGATGTTTGCGCAAATGGGACCTTCAAATTTCAGGACAGGAAAAGATTTGTAAAAATGATCAAGTTTTTGTCAAATCGAATCTATTGTGGCGTAATTTATCAGTTAAATGTCTGTTATCGTACTATATGATAATTATTAATAAAACATATTAATGAAATCGATCATTTTAACTGGTTATTAGAGAGTTTGTGCTCACAATAAATAAAAGTTGAAAGTCTTATGCTGTAGTTTGACACTGAACTAAGTGAATTATAACACTATTAAGTCAATTCAGGCCGGAATCATCCGCTACTTACAAAACAGATGTTTTATAATAATCATTGTTTAGAAGAAGAGGTTTGAAATGCAAAGGCAAGGTATGAAATTTAGTGGATGTTCAAATTGAACTAAACAATTATCTGGTGTACGTGTGCAGACGAGCGGGAAGTCTATGTCTACAATTTTCGAGCTCAATGCTCAACCACACTTATTCCAATATAATTCTATTAATGTGAGTAAATAATACTTTAATTTTGAACTCTCTACTAGACAGCGATAGTAACACTAGATATAATTTTTTTAAAATATTTTAATGTTTTTTTTTTTTTTTTATTAGTCTTGAGAGGGGCAAAGAACCAGATTTTTTAAATTTTTCCTTTTTTTTGTACATTAAACTCTACCTATATAAAAAATTAAAGTTTCTAGAATTGCTAGAAGTTCCTTAAAATTTGGATGAGTCAGTAAATCAATCAATAGATCAGGGTCAAAATAACAAATCTTTAGGCTCACATACCTTATGAATTAATAGGGGTATAAAATGTGTGACATTTTTATATCTTATTCAGTTTGTAATGGACTCAAATTTAAAATTAATTTTATATACCTACGTATATAGAATGGTAGAGAGGGGTCCAAAGTGCCTTGAGTTGGTTGCAGTAAAGGATGGTACGACTGTGCTTGACTTGGTGGGGCACAGCCGTCCCCCCTAGATATTTGTAATTCAATTGAACAGGTAGGAACCTTTTCACGACAGAAAAGGCCGCTGAAAACTAGCTGGTTCCAACGAAAGCAGACAAACTAGGGCACATCTATTATTTATACTTCAGCTGGTATTAAATATGCTGTGTGACTACCCAATAAGCTGCCGACTCACAGAGTAACTTTAGCCTTTTAACCTGTTTAATACCCACTTTATTTATTTATTTTTTTTTTTTCACAAACAAATTCCATTTTTGTCACTACAGATAAAAGAAACAAAACATTTGAATGTTTACTGTCTCATATACACACTATAATATAATATTTATGAAGTGTTTTATGAAGACTTTTAGCCGGTTAAATATAAAATACACAAACAAATTAATACTTAACAGAGTAAAAGCTCCAAAAATTACATTTAAACTAAAAATGTTAATGGACTATTATATTAGCTAATATAAATAGCGAGTCTGTTACTGACCCCCTTATACAGTGATGTTCCATATCTTATTTAGGAGTCATTTCTGACCGCATAAGTAAAATGAAAGGTAAGAGAAAAAGTTTCTACAAAGGGGTACCAGAATATGTATTCACTAGGTTGCACTCTGTGCAGATTTAAGAACAACGTTTTTTACAGTGGAAAAAGCGGAATCTACGCCATCAAATGAAAACGTGTGGAAGCTGCTACGGACACACGAAAGACCCGGACAGCACGTTTTTCAAACACATTAAGATGGAAAGACACACTGCAGACCATGAAGTTGCGTGTATCCACCATCCCCGTGCTGGAAAGGGTGCAAGAATAACACTCCTGGAGAGTAAAGAAAAACATAGAAATATTAAAGAGAATCAGGATCATGTCCTAAACGATAAAAGCGAGGTGGACTTATCTCTTTTTATGCGAACGTATGGGCTCCTATGGCTTCAGCTAAATTTCAACCTCTGTCTCAACGCTGATATTTTCCGGTATACAAATTTATACAACTAATTAATACATTATTTATCTAATATATTTAATCATTACACTTGTAGTTTTCTGTTTTAAGTATGAATGCTCGTGTTTATATCATGTTACTATACTTTTACATGGGTGTCGTTGTTTTAGTTTTTCACCTCCCTTTTTTAAAATTGAAGCTTTTCACTTTGTAACAATCCTTTTTTTTTGTATCGATCGATTTATTTTGTTAGGCATTGAAAATAACCATACTAGTGGTTGAAAGCCGCTTTTGAATAATAAAGTTACTTTAGTGGAGAAACGTCTTTCTTTACTATAAATATTATTTTTAATATTTCAAAGATTACAAAAATTTTAAAACCCGCATAACTGGTATAAATAAATAAAGGAGGCCAAAGAAGCGAAGAAGATAAAAGTTTAATATCACAATAGATGTCTAGTTTAATTTTATGAAGCTACTTTTAAGCCAATTATAAAAAAAATAATCGAGTAAAACACCGTAGAGTTGCCTAATTACTTTTACAATAAAAACTGAGAGTGAGGATTAATGAATAGATGATACCCCACACACGCAAGAATTATATAAAATATCCCTACGACTTCATAAAAAAAAAAAAAAAAAATTGTCTTCATTAACACAACTGTCAATTACCTCTCTAAACCCATTAGCTAACAAGGATTTTTATGTTATTTTAACCTTATATATCTTTCATTATATGATATTAAAGTAGTTCCATAGATTTTGTTTAATTTTAACTGGTTAAAAGTTATGTGTTACTTACAAACATACCATTAAAGTAATCCACACATGTTTGAAAAATTGAGAAATTAACTTTTAATTCCATTAACTGTTAGGTGTTTAAGTTTGTCACTTAAAATTGTTTTAATAATTCACAATAAATTTATTCGCCTTAATTCGCAGAGACTATTCTTTATTATTAGTTAATATATTCCAATTTACCTCTATAATTTAATTACTTTCCTTTTAATAGATATTTTAGGAATATATTATGATATTTATATATCCATGAAATTATTTATGAACTCCCAGTTATTGAAGCATGTTAAGATACTATAAATTTCAATGTTCTTGATGCATGTTATAGCACTATTTGTATCGTAATTGATTTAGTGTGCGTGGTTTAAAATCTAGTTTTTCAGATTAAAATTACTTGAAAAATAAGAATTTCTTACATAAACTCATCTGTGTTAAGTGCACCATAAATACTATTACAAGAATCTATCATCAGGAGAATTATAAAAACTGACGAGGAAAAAAAGGATCAAATCGGAATATGGCCTGGAGATCCTTATTATGTCAAATTTATATAGTTACCCCCCCCCCCCTCTCCCCCGTTTAATAAATCTCTCATAATTGTTTTAATTCTTTACATGAATTAAAATATCAATTTAGCAAAATTTAAAGATTGCAGACAGTTGTAATTAATCTTGGGCTAGCTGCGGGCTAGTGTCGACAAAGTACTGTTCAATAAAATCAGGCAAGTAGTTTTTAAGATATGTTGGTTCGCAAAAATTGATCGACAGACAAACACGGAACCAAAAATGTTCCCTGATGATATGGAACGGATTTTTGTCTTGGAATTTTTAAAATCGAATACCTAAAACAAAATCGTTCTTCAAAACGATCGCACAGCTTCCGTTTACCTTCAGTAAGCTCGAAATAAAAAAATAATAAAGATGAAAAGATACATTTAACTACAGATAAAAAACAGATATCCCACCGTAAATCGAACTAATTATCGATATAATTTACACTTTATAGATCTAAACCACTGAGCTACTGACATTTTGGTCTACGAGTGGCCATAAATGATATTCTAAATATAGACTAACGTTGCCGCTTTTTAATATATATTTGATTTATTAAAGTAACTTATCTTCACTTAAATTAATATTCTAATCATATCTATCTAGATTCCGAAAATATTTTGGCCTCTCCTGCTGCTTCGGGCGTGGACAATACTTGGATGGGTGACCGTTTAGAACTGATTTTTTTTATTATCATGTTTCAAAAAAAAATGTATATACATTATTTTTATTTAATTTATTTAATTATTTGAATTTTGGCGCTTTTTTGACAGATGTAAACAAAATTCAACGTTTAACAAAAGTATCGCACTTATTAATAATTATGTTCGCTTATAACTTTTGAACTAATTAATGAAATTTCATCCAAAACGGAAAATTCAGTCGAAATCTCTTCAGTCGAAAATTCAGTCGAAATTTCCTACCATAGGTGAGGAAAAGTAAAAATCGAATTACATATTATATAAATGGAAAACAGAAGAATGTTTCGAAAACAAACGTGATATCACTACTTATAGTAAAGTAAAAATGAACGCCTCTCCCAAAATAACGTTTTAGTCACCAACAATTTAAAGCCTACAATAAATAACAATAGCAAACAATATAAAAACATTAAAATAGATTCAAGATTATTAAGTAAAAACTGAATAAACATTAAAAAAAAAACAGGTAATATAAAGGTTATGTAATAAATAATTGTAAGTAATATTATTTATTCCCAAACTAATGTACCTTACGTAATAAAATAATATCCTCATTGTTTGTTATTTTTCCTGCAATACATGAGTTTATAGTAAATAAATTAAAGCGTTTAAGTTAGAAATTAAATTATTATATTTAAGTAAAATCTGACTTACGTTATAGAATTCTATCGTGTTTTGAATGTTTAAAATGTAATAGAACAATGAACAAGATTATATGAAATGTAAATGTTCAACTTTTATCACATCGTAACAAAGTCTCGTCACAAAAACTAAAAACGATTTGAAAACGTTTGTTAAAGTGAGTTTCAACTAAAGTTACGTGGTTTCAGAGAATGTGTCAAAAAGACTTGATTTTTGGCGAAGTGAAAATGTTTGGTGAGGAAACGTCAAAAGACTGAAGAACAAAGGAAAAAGTATGAAGTGGTGGTGTGTTGAGGGTAACCAGATCCACAAGCCCTTAGAGACTTGCTTTGTCTCAGCAAAAGTAATTGTTAGGGTTTTGCAGTCCGGCCCAGCTATTTACTCATCTGAAAGGGACAATAGAATCCGATATAAGCCTTGAGCTTTTCCCTTCAATCCAACACTTGGAGAGAAGCTGAAAAAGACACATTAAAAGATTTTATAGTATTTGGCATGTTTATATATACACACACACATTTATATATATATATATATATATATATATATATATATATATATATATATATATATATATATATATATATATATATATATATATATATATATATCTTTTTCCTTGTTTTTGTCTTTTTTTAACCAAAACACTTCCGACCCTTTTTATACAGAAAATACGGATTAACTTAAAGAGAGAACATTTTGACAGGAAATAGCACTAAAATGTTTGTTTTAACGTCCGGTTTGATTTTATATACAGAGTGAAACTTTCATAATGTTGATCATTTAACAATTCTTTACATTGTCATTGTGCTACGTTCTTTTAAGAGAAAGTTCGTTTATAGTAAAGTCAATTATTTTATCCGTGCCAAAGTTCGTTTTCTTTACAGTTTATTTAACAAAATAAATTAGTGACTTTTGCAAACATAGTATGTTTGGTACTATAATTTAATACAACTATAATATGTACTCGTATTCATATAACTTAGTTATCTTTAATAGAATTAGAAAAGTTAAACTTAACCCAAGCAGCTACAAATTGTGACGGCGGTGCTGAGTGAATAACGAGTGAGAGGCCCCTCATTCCAGTTGAAAATCGAACCGGAACTACTGCGTGAGAGCGAGGTGTTACCAATGAACTATCAAGATATTAAAATATTTGTTTTATTATTTTAGAATACTTACATACGTCATAGTATAACTGGTATATAACTAGATTTATCGACCCTGGGGCCTCACTAACTACAATAAATAAAAACTATACTAAGAACTTTAGTCGAACCTCTTTAAGGTTTAATATTAGATTCAGAAAATTGTAAAAAGAAAAATTCTACTCATAATACTAGCAAACTCAAAATGAAATATAAATAAAAAACAGCATATACAGGAAAAAATAATAAATAAAATAAACCTACAAAAAATGAGCTACCAGGGACACTAATAAAATACTTGACCAATTTAATATTTAACATAGTGAATTAAACTTAAAGAACGAAATTGGTCAACAAACCGCAACAGATGATATTTAAAAAGATACAGACCAATTTAGGCAACTTGTTCACCTAAAAAAATTACAAAAAAATAACGTAGAAACGAAAAATAAATAAAGCGTAGTTTTTGGGTTAAGAGTAGAAAAGTGTCTCGAAAAGTTTTATCTACACTGAGAAAAAAGTGAGATGCAAATGCAAAAACTAAATATAGTCAATGCAGATTTGGTCACCGCAAAGTCAAATGCAATTGAAGCAACTGCATTTGGTTTGCGCCAATTATTATTTTTTTTTTTTTGTGGTTACTGCAATAAGTAGGGTTTAGTTAAGCCGGTTTAGTATCCCCAATTATAAGTTAGTTGTGGATACTAATTTATAATTGTTGTTACTATTTTTTATTTTATTTGTAGTTGCGGTAAATAAGTGAGTCTTGAAAATCTTAACGTTGTAACCGCATCTAATGAATTAGTTGAGGGCTGAAGTATCCAAGATTAAATTTGGTGAATATAGTTGAAGCAACTATATATTTGGATTTTACATAAACTAAGTTAACAACGCATGATTTTTAAAATAAATATTATTACATTATTAGAATAAAATTCTAATTTAGATCTACAGAAAATATTTATATTATATTTTAATAAAATTGAATATTTTATTTTTTGTTATTATTAGTATTACCCCTATTTGTTACGTTTAATCTTTATCTTTTCACCCGCGCCGACAGGGGGGGGGGGGGGGGGGGGGGGGGGAGAGGGTGCAGTGTAGGGATGCTCAAAAAGAATTTGTAATAGAATATTCCTAATTAAATTTTAAATCTAATCATTCGATTACCATCAGGAGTTGGAATCGAGCTTTGATTCAAATTATGATTAAATTCGATCAGTTCAACATTTAACAACAATTAACATTTTAAAATTAAAATGTATGTTTAATAATAAAATTTTGATCTAATCAATAATCGATAGATGATAAACAAAATACTAAAAGACCCATATAATATACATATAGGATTAGGGTATTTCCATGTCTCGTATTAAATGTAGATATTTTAATTTAAACTAAAGAGTATAAGGGATTAAGTATTCCATGTGATTGGACTTAGTATTCCAATGTAGAATGTGTTTTGTGAATTCTTCTACGGATTTAAGATTTTTTTTGGGATCACTATTGCTGC
The DNA here is from genome assembly GCA_951217055.1 of Gerris lacustris. Taxonomy (NCBI): domain Eukaryota; kingdom Metazoa; phylum Arthropoda; class Insecta; order Hemiptera; family Gerridae; genus Gerris; species Gerris lacustris. The sequence continues at coordinate 34,379,158 of OX578281.1, read as the reverse complement.
TAGATACCATAAAAAAATAAGAAAAATTGCCAAATTTAGAGAATTTAATGTTTGTAACAAATTTAAGGTTTGTATTCTCTAGATAAAAATGAGACATTTTTACTCTTGGCAATTTATTTGTAGGGTCAATATTTTAGCGGAAATTCATCTTCAAACATTCTTACTTTGAAGCTTTGGGCGCTTATCGGCGACAAAATTATGGTTGTAGAAAAACCTTCAAAGAAGTAAAATGTCTTGCATTCATCCCTAGAATGCAAGACATTCATTACAAATACGTCTTACTATTAACTTTTTTTTTTCATTTTTGCGATAGCTCATATTAGATGGAACACCCGAAGTGAACAATACCACCAAAATGAAGTAAATCACACAAAAAAATACTCACTCTGTTTTACCCCTTTTCACAAGAAAAGTACGTCAGGTTTCATTCATTTATGTCAAATGGTTCAAAATTTAAAGGGGGGAGACTTTAGGACCACCCTGTATAATAAAGTTCTAAAATTCTAGTTCGCTCCACTCGGCCTTGAAGTTTTTTTGTAGCTTAAATGATTTAATGTAGCTATTTGTTTAATATTGACTTTCATGATGATAACATTTACTAGCTATTCAGATAAAGTTTCTTAAAACAATCATAAATTCTTGTTGAAAGCTTAAATTTTAAAAGGGTGAAATTTAAATTGACATAATTTTGTACCCGCCTTCAAGTTTCCAACCAACTCCTCCAAAAAAAAGTATGCCTGTTCCCTCAGCTGAACTTACATTGGGGGTTTGGTTTGGATCAAAGAACCGCAGGGCGTAGAGCGATAGGGCCTAAGATCTATTTAAGGTTTTAGGGGCGTTTGCTGGAATTTTTCCCTAGAACCAGGACCACCCTGTCTGATAAAGTTCTGAAATTCTAGTTCGCTCCATTCACCTGTGTTTTTTTTTTTTTTTTTTTTTTTTTTTTTTTTTTTTGTTAAACGATTTAATTTTGCTATTAAGTGTTTAACATTGATTTTCATGAGGATAACATTTATTCGCTATTCAGAAATATAGTTTAAGGTTTCCAGGGCCCCTATTAAAGAACTCGGTTGTCAGAGGCCTCGGTTTTGCAGTATTTCATTTATTCATGGCATCTAACATACGAATTCGTTACTGAAAAGCTTGGAAAGTGAAATTGAGTAGCTCAAATTTGATGTAAAACTATAGTTGGCAGTCTGTTTTGCAGTATTTTTGAGAGTCATATCCGCTTTACTATAAATGTATTAACTGCAACTAAGCAACTAGGTACCCTTTTTATATTATTGGTTAGGACGAACGATTTAAAAAAAACTTAGTTATGGATAGTGTTTTAACAAAGTTTATAGTAACCGTAAGTGATTTTAGTAACGGGAACTAAATTTGCAGTCATTTATGTGTTGTAACTATAAAGATAGTCGGAGGAGCTAATGTTCTAGTCACCATACCTAAGTTTAGTTTCCGTAACAGTAAAAACGATACCCGTAACTACATGAACCACTTCCGAGCATGCGCAGTTTCATTTTACAACACCATGCTGGCCAGAGACAACTAGAATTATTGTCAGTCAGTTGTCAGTTCCTTGCCTACCTCCGTACCGTGAACTAGGGGTGGTATTGTTTCTAGTTTATCTAGTACACAGTACTACCAGGTACAGGTACTCCATATTACTTGTTACAAGTACCTAGGTACTGAAATAATGTTAGTTTTAATTATATGTAATTAATTATTGTGTTAATTTAATTATTATTTATTATGTTATCGAATTATAATGTTATTTTTTTTCTTTTATAAACGAGTATAAAAATTATGTAGTAATTTTAATGCAGTCACCATGTATTATTTAGTTATAATTTTATTCAGTAATTTTATACAGTAATTAATTTAAAGTAATAATGAATAATTTCTTAATGATTTTAATTTTTCAATACTTTTATTTTTATAATAATTTTAATTAATACTTTTAAAATTATATTGTAATTACTTTTTGTAGTAGTTAAATGTTTACTTTTCTTTTATATATTTTTAATAAATAAGCTTAAACAATTTGTATTATAAAACTGTGTCCAGGCTAAATTGTTTTATCCTTAAACATTTAGCATCATTAATTTGTCGCATATTCTAAAACTATTAAAGATAAATAAATTAAAAAAAAAAAAAAAATACCTTGCTGAAATAACAAATATTAATAAGTAATTATATTTTTCTTTTTTTTTTCTTTTATTCATTATATATTATTTAGTAATAATTTTATTTAGTTATTTTATACAGTAATTACTTTTAAAGTAATAATTACTATTTTTTTAATAATTTTAATTAATAATTTTAAAGTAATACTTTTAAAATAATAAATATAGTAATTACTTTTATATTGTAATTAAGTATAATGTATATTTTTCTTGTATATATTTTATTTATAATAAACATGTTATACACTAAAACGGTGTCCAGGCTAAATTATTCTATTCTTAATTATTTTGCATCATTTGTCTTTTATTGCAACGTTTTATAAATTTTCTTTACTTTACTGACTTGTTTCAATACAAAAGTTTGAACTTTTAAGTAAGTTCGATGTCATGCTTTATGCTTTGAATACTTAGTCAGTAAAGCAATGAAATAAAGAGTCACATTCAATGAGCAAGTATGAATTCAGGGTACTAGTATTAGTATAGTTCCCTGTAAATGTCATGGTAGCTATCCATGGTGGGACCTATAGTAGTATGCACCCTCCGATTGCAAAATAGGTGATTGTTTATACTGTTGAGTGTCTCAGCAAACAAAGTTATAAATTTAAAAATGATTATTATTGGAAGCAATCTAAAATGCTTCCAATAAATTCTAAATTATTTTGCTCTCAATAAATTGCTTGGCCTAAAATACTTAACTGAATAAACAATAATATATTTTGTAATCGGAGAGGGCGTACTACTACAGGTCCCACCATGGATAGTTCCCTTACCTACTCTTTTGGTTCCTGCAACTATGCAGGAGCCAAAAGAGTAGTAGAGGGGAATATAATTATTGTTGAGGATGACAAACGTTATGTTTGGTGTGACTATATACATAATTGGGGGAATTACATTTATTGTTGGAGTCATTATGTTATACAGTAGCGGCAACAAATTTTGGAGTTACAGCAACTGTTAAATAGGCACAGCAACTATTGTTATAGTTGAGCAAACTAATTAATGTAGCTAGCGTAAAATATATATTGTTGGGGTCATTAATTACACAGCAGCGCTAACAAATTTTGTAGTTACAGCAACTATTATTTATGTTCTGGCAAAAAAAGTGTAGTCGCAGTAACTATAAAAATAATTGCCGTGACTATACAGACTGTTGACGGCAACTAAAAACATTGTTGCAGCGAATACAGATTTTTTTCATTTAATAACAGTTACAAACTTTCTTGGTTACCGCTACAATACAAATTACAATTACAGCTACTAAAAGTCTATTGTTAACGGTCTACTAAACTCGACTTGTTATCGCAACGAACTTCTGGTGGTCCCGGCCGCAACAATATTTTTGGTCAGCGGCTACCCAAAAATCACCTCTTTTTTTTCTCAGTGTAGAAGAAGAAAATCTGTTTTGGAATTGAAAAAATCTTAATGCACAAATGAACATTATCACAAATAATATGAGATAAACAATATGAGATGATTGAATAACTAGGTAGGATGCTTGTCATCAGAATCGTAGAAACACTGGAGATGACTGAATAGCTACCTGTATTTTTTTTTTTTATTTTTTTTATCAGAATGTATGAATCCATCCAAGAAAGCTTTTGAGGTTAGAAAGAACGATCTAAAAAACGAAGGAGTTTAAATTAGCTTAGACAACCTCTAGGTTAATTTTCCAAAAATGAGGTGTGCCCTTAAAATATGTAGCGTGGATAGAACAACCTAGAAACGCATTTGTCAATCCTTTACATACCCTCGAGAGTAGTTCAGGATTATACTACTAGTATAAGTGGGTAATAAATAAATAACTAGTTACTTCTAAATAGTCTATTAAAATCAGATGAAAGTTCTTAAAAAATACAGTATATTAGTCCATTTATGATATTTAACTGAGCTTTAAGAATTCGTGTAAAAAAATATTTGTTCATTATATATTTCATGTGATAATAATTTCGGTATTGTGATAATAAACTTATCTTTAACTACCACTTAAGTTTAGGTCTTAGTGAATATCATTCTCTTTAAAATTCTGTCCTAGAGGATGCCCAGAGTTACATTGACAACGTCTAGTAAATTTGACTTTGTAATAAATTTGATAATAAAATAAAAATTCTGCCGCGGAAAAATGGGCCTTCAATGTTGTGTAACTTTAAGTAGCTCAAAGCTAACTTTGATTAATTTTAAGTTAAGTTTATGCGCTTATTATTAAAATAGATTTTTAATAATAAATCTATTTTAATCCTTATATTTAATAACGATTAAACATGGAGCGAGAAAAAACTTCATCCGATCATTAGTAAAACTAATTAAATAACTTTTACGAATTAAACTTATCTAAACCTCTCATTGGCGTCTCCAATTTGATATAATTCAAAAAAGTTAGATCTTCTGGACCTTAACTAACCCTTTTTTTCACCAAATTGAAATTTTGCAATCACAGTAAAGTTTTAGGGTTGGGATAAGCACGAAGATCGAAATCGATTCTCTAGCCAGAGGAATTCCAAGATTCAATCAGACTTGAGGGAAACAATAATTTTCCGAAACAGTTGAATTTGTCAAGGGCCGGAGACAGAAAAACTGTTAAATCTCATTATATCAAATTATCCTGGATTTGTTACTTTACCTCGGGCTACCAACTTCAATATAATGACTAAAAATTGGTCAGAGACAACTCAGACTAACCTTCTCATATTCGAGTACATGATTACTTGTACCAGTGTTTACCATTTATTAGTCGTTTCGAAAATTCATAGTTACATTTAATTATTATTAAATATTTTATCCAAATTTTCCTTAAAAATAACTTTTTCCCTGCGAGGAATCGAACTCGGCCTCTCCCTACCCAAGTTTAAAGCTATTTTTTCCCGGAAAAACGGCATTTATCGTTATATTCGTATTTAAATGGACTACATTTTTAGAATTTTTACTTTCTCATACAAAGGAAAAGTATTTTGATGGCGCGAAAATTAGATTTTGATGGTTTTATACGTTTTGAGGTCCCCTAAGACCAAAAAAGTGGATTTTAAAAAATGTCTTGCTGTTGTCTATCGTGTGTGCAGACGCGTGAAACCTAACTCACTGGGCCAATTTTGACATAAATGACAGAAAAACCACAACACGAGGCTAAATCGAGTAATGATTTTTTAGCCCTAAATTTGGGGGCACTACCCCCCAAAATCTGGAAAAACAAAAAATGTATTCCTCGAAAACGGTTCCCACAATATTGATTAAACAATTCTAAAATGTACTTAATTTAAATATTTATCTAACGATATAAGCCGTTTTTCCGGTAAAAAATCCGTTCTTAAGAAAACAGCTTTAAACGCGGACGGAGAGTGGCCGGGTCGATTACCCGCATTGCATGATAAATTTTGATGAAATGTTCAATAATAACGAATGGCTTATTATGACCTCGTTGTCTCTGACCGATTTTTAAAACGACTAATTAAAATCATCAAAACTGTTTTCGAGAAATAATTTATTTTTCACGTTTTCCAGAGTTTCTGGAAAGCAGCGCCCCAAAACTTAGGGCTAAAATTAATTTTTCGATTTATCCTTGGGGTATGATTTTTCTGAACTTGTAGGTATGCCAAATTTCGTCAAAGTCGTCCCAGTATATTAGACTTCACGCGTTTGCACAAAACGTGTTAATCAATCAAAATCTCAAAACCGAATTTTTACGCCATTACTTTCACTTTATATGAAAAAGTAAAAATATATAAACATATTTCTAGAGATTCTCATTAGTACGGTTTAACGTTGTTAGAGGTTAGGTCAAACCCCGGCTCTGAGTTCGAATCCCAGAGAGGTGAAACATGTTTCACACTGATGACCTCAGTAGAGTAAAGTGGCCGGATAACCCTGGTAGTTGATCGGGACTAAGATCCAAATGAAAAAATAAAAATATAACTTGGTTAAGGTCTTTCCATATTTGGAGTTAACTTGAGAATTAAAAACCGATTTAACTTTCTTTAAGCACTCGAAGCAGTTATCCTACGTCCAATTTTCGTGAAACATTATTGAATGTCAGTATCGCTCCTGCGTAACAATACCAATAGCTGGCCACACACGAGCGGATTTTTTGACGGACCTGGTCCGCGGACCGGGTCGGCGGACCGGGTCCGCGGACCCGGTCCGCGGATCTCAGGTCTGTCGTTCCCCCACTAACGTGCAAACCCCGTCCGTCGGATCTAGTCCGTCAACTCGGTCCGCGGACACGGTTCGCTCGTGTGTGGGGCAAATCCGCGGATTTTTCCTTGTTGGTCCGCGGACCCAGGTCTGTCCAGCATGCTCGACAGACCTGTTCAACGGACGACGGACCGGGATCTCATACTAGCGGCTGTGTCTCACTGTGTACGACTGTGCGGTCAATTCTAATAATTTAATATCATATATATACACATTATACATCATATATATATAGTAAAACTTGTCTAAGCTGGAAACCTGCTAAGGTAGAAACTTTTTCTCGGAACGTTTTTTTTTCTAAGTATATATACATATAGGATATATTATTTAATATATCCTATATATATATATAGTAAAACTTGTCTAAGCTGGAACACGTGTAAGCTGGAAACCTGCAAAGTTAAAAACTTTCTCGGAACGTTTTTTTTCTGAGTAAAACACCCTGTATAAGCTGGAAACCTGCTATGGTGGAATTTTTTTTCTGGAACCGAGGCCTTCCAGCTTAGGCAAGTTTTACTGTATATAATATATTTATATATATTATTTAATATATCCTATATATATATATACAGTAAAACTTGTCTAAGCTGGAACACGTGTAAACTGGAAACTTGCAAAGTTAGAAACTTTCTCGGAACGTTTTTTTTTCTAAGTAAAACACCCTGTATAAGCTGGAAACCTGCTAAGGTGGATTTTTTTTTCTGAAACCGAGGCCTTCAAGCTTAGGCAAGTTTTAGTGTATATATAAATATATATATATAAATACATATATATATATATATATATATATATATATATATATATATATATATATATATATATATATATATATATATATATATATATATATATATGTTATGTTATATAATATTTATAATATATAAATATAAATAGGGAATAAATAAATGCCAGAGGGAGAAAATTAAAACTGAATAAAAACCGAATTAAAAATTGAAAGAGACTGAAGAATTTAATTTAAATTTAAATTTAATTTAAACTGAAGAATTTAATTTAAATTTAATTTAAACTGAATAATTTAATTTAAACTGAAGAATTTAATATAAACTGTAGAATTTAATTGAAAAGATGAAATGAATTTAATTAGAAATGAAACGAATATGGAAATGAACGGATATGGAATGAAACATTATTTGGGTGAGAAATAGTAAAATGATAAAGAGCTAAATCCGCGTACAAATAATAAACTTTGGTCCGTGCGTGTGTGTTGACAACGGCGGACGGGGTCCGCGGATCTCATGTCCGCCGACAAGGTCCGGTCGGTTGTTTCTCCACTAACGCACATACCGGGTCCGCGGATTTCCCCAAATCCGTTGGAAAAGTCCGTGGTCCGTTGGAAAAATCCGCTCGTGTGTGGCCAGCTAATGAATGTTAAATGAGTCAGCTAAAATTGAAAGAGTGTGAAGGCAATGATTAACAAAAATACACTTATGCTAATATGTATTTAGTTAAATAAGTTTAAAACAGATGAATTTATTAAAAGTAAACTAAAAAAAAGTTTATATTCACGTGTATCATTAGTTTAGTTAGTAAAATATGCACTCAGGAATGAGCTAAAATCTATAAAAGTATGTCAATGTTTATAGAACGTGATGTTTTCATAATACATACTCGTACATTTAGAAACAAACCTTTTAACATTGTTGAATATGATAAATAATGTCGACTGAACTGAGACCTACTTATACAATGATGCCTGACATATCTATAATATTACTTTCCAGTGTTGGACCTCGAGTCATTTACTTGAACTAATACCGAGGAAATTACTATTTGGTTAGCTGGCTAATTGAACAGAAATTGATAACGCATGTGTGGTTTAGATCACATATTATCTGGTATGCATAAGGTTAGATCACGTATGCGGTTTGAGACCACGTTTATATGTGTGTGAGTAAGCCTTCTGTTAGATGTTTTGAAAGCAAAGGGTGATTTCGGCAGGTTTGTGGTTATTGTTTTGGATGAGTAAAACCGCATTCTGTCAGAACCAGACAGTTAATAACCCGCATCAAACAGTTTCCAATCCATGAAGCTTAACAATATCACAGGAAATATTAGACAATATGACACATATTCTCACAAAATTATCAAAACATTAATTGGCAAATATACTCTGTATCATCAAACATATATTTGAAGCAACGTTTCTCTAAAAAAATTACAAACTAAAACCAGTGTCTTTTAACGGAGCTGAAACAATCCTCTTATAGCCAATGGTAACATAATAAACAGCTTGGTTTTCCGGTGAAATCCGCGTCACGAAGGGGAAGAAGCCCGACGTTTCGCTTCCACTACTGGAAGCATCTTCAGGGGTGTGGTGCATCGTGATGTTTACTTGAAGCAACAACAATACATACAAGTAAACATCACGATGCACCACACCCCCGAAGATGCTTCCAGTAGTGGAAGCGAAACGTCGGACTTCTTCCCCTTCGTGACGCGGATTTCACCGGAAAACCAAGCTGTTTATTACGAGTCTACCCGCGGAAGCCTACGCACCAAGTCAATGGTAACATTTTTAATTTAATCATTGTTTTATGAAAAAGAAGGGATAAAGATTAACAAATGAAAAGTCGGTCCGAGACAAATCAGACTAACTTTCTCATATCAATCCAAGATCCTAAAAACCTTGAATATATAATGTTATCTGTAGAGACGGATACGCGTGTCAATCTGCTAGCTGTGACTGTGAACCCATCTTTAGAAGAGTTCATATAGAACCTTCCAAGTGAAGTGAGAGTACACTAGTAGACCGTAGGGTCTACTCTAATCATCCTTTTAAACTATAAACTCATCATGATTAACTATATATTTGCTTAATATTAAATATTTATTGCATGCTCGCTTCAATGATAAAGCTACGGGAGGCTTAGTTAATATATTATTTAAAATGTATTCAACCCAATCAGATTTATTTTCATATCGGAAACTAGATTATCTTCGGGAAAACGGCTTATATAATTATATTTGTACTTAAATGGACTACATTTTAGAATTTTTTAATCAGAATCGTCGGAACCGTTTTCTAGAAATAATTTATTTTACGTTTTTCAGAGTTTTTAGGGGGTAGCACCCATAATTTCGGGGCTAAAATTAATTTTTTATTTCGCTTCGGGCTATGATTTTTCTGAACATGTATGCCAAATTTCGACAAAGTCGGCCCAGTAGTTTAGGCTCCACGCCTCTGCACAGGCGACAGACTGACAGATTTTTTTAAAAACCACTTTTTTGACTTAAGGGACCTGAAAACGAGTAAATCTATCAAAATCCCAAAACCAAATTTTCGCGGTATCCCAATACTTTCTCTTCATATGACAAAATAAAATAATCTCTCAAAAAAAACTTCAATTTTTCGAAATATATATATATATATATATATATATATATATATATATATATATATATATATATATATATATATATATATATATATATATATATATATATATATATATATATATATAATATAATCCCTAATATTCGAAATGTTCTTTTATGTTTAGACCACAATAGTCAGACTAGTTGGGAATGTTTCTAGAACTGTACATCATTTAGGGCAGGACAGAAATGGATATTGTTTGGAAAAGCATGTTGTGTATGATGGTGATAATATTAAACAAACATTTAATAATCTAATGATCGAGAACCAACTTACTAGCCGACGTGTAGTTAAAAAAACAAAGCACTCACCTGTAACATAATAAAATAAATTATTAATTTGTCTAGTATTATAAATGTTTCTTTCTCATAAATCTGAGAAAATGTAAAGCTAAATCTAACAATAATTTATTGATTAGTTGGGTCTTTTAAGGAAATGTAAGCGCCTCACTTTTGCGATATTTCGATCCCTCCTTGGATCATTCTCAAACTGATTGACTAGGTGATTACATTGTCATGGTTATTGTAGTGAGGCATTTACATTTCATTAAAAGACCCAACTAATCAAGAAATTATATCTAAAAGGAACCACCTACTTATTTATCTAACAATAATGTTGCGGCATAAAAAAAAAAAAAAAAAAAAAAAAAAAAAAAATCTTGGACGGATGGTCACATAAGATTTTGATCGGTATCGATTACCAGTGGGGTCACCTTATTTTTAAACAGTGACAAATTTGAATAGACGGTTAAAATTAATATGGGACGATCTGTGAGCTACTTTCAACAACCTGTCGGTATACTTGTTATTAACCTGCTCGCGGTGCTTGCGCAGGTAGCTGATTTTTGGACGGGTCAAGAGATTGCAACGACCTAGAGAACACACGGCGAGTATGTAAACGGACGTTCGCGTTGTGGGGGCGAACATACGAATGCCACTCGTGATTATTGGCAGATGGCGAGCGTGAATATTTTGGCGCGCTATTCAGGATTATTAACATCTTGCATTCTGATCGAGGTTGCGCTTATGCAAGCTCGATCAGAAATAGAGAGTAAAACAAGGACAGTGTCTGTCGTTAACGCACCTGCATCTCCGAAAGTTCCCAACACAAAAAAGGTAAACTTTGCAGTTATATTAAGTGTAATAAATAACCCCAAAACAGGAAAATATGAGGAAGCCCTTACAACACAATGGGTTCAAATTTAAGGGGTTTAAAATAGTTGTAACGCTTAAATAAAAGAGAATGACACTCTGATTAAAAATAAATATATTTGGTTTCGTATGTGTAGCAATACCCCAGTGATCTTAAAAATTCCGTTTTCCCCCTCCCCCTCTATTTTTGCTTCCAAGCTTGCCGAAAGTAACGGAAGGTATGTGATCGTTCCGAGGAACGAAATATTCTTTAGGTCTCCGATTTCAAAAAATCCAAGACAGAAATCTGTTTCAGACATTAGGGGACATTTTTGGTTCCGAGTCTGTCTGTCGGTCTGTCACTCAATTTTTGCGAATCAACATATCTCAAAATCTACTCATCTGATTTTATTGAAATTTGCTTAGTAGGTCATAATTAGCCCATTGTTGGCCCATATAAGCTTCAACCATCTGCACCTATTTGTTTCTCTACCATATGCGCACAAACATGCATTTATTAACACCTAGTTCATCAAAAGCACTTATCCGATTTTTATGACATTTGGATGGTTTGTCAAAAGTAGCCTGCAGCAGCTGGCTCCAGATTAATTTCAACCGTCTGTGCTTCTTAAATGTATGTATAAAATCAAAACAATTTCGACAGTTTTAAAAAACGGGGGAAAATTAAATAAATTTGACAATAATAGATTTTAACAGTATAAAATCATTAAAGTATACTAAACAGAACGCGATGTAGCTATGTACCACACTAATTGGTAGAGTATTTTAGAGATCTTCCTCGCATAGGAGAAAGCGTTTCAGACAAGGATGTCGAAAGGTGGATTCCTGCAACGCCGATGGACAGACTTTGGCTTTGTCGAGAGTACGATGAGAATTTCTAGTGTGAAGTTGGGGTTTAGGTCTAGACTCTAGACACCAGCATGGTTTTGAAATGTGGATATTCAGAGGATCTTAAGTGCGAAATTTTCCAAAATAATATCTAGATTTCGGTTTACCAGATTCTAATATAGAGTATAGCATTGGAATCTCACGGCTTGTAGAGTAAGCCGTGAGATTCCGCGCACAATTGCTACTTGCATTCGAAGGATTAAAAAAAGGGACAACAAAAGTCCCTTGAAATAGCCAAAATCAGAGTTATTGATTTTGATTATATCTATATCAATTCTTAAGGGTTATTATAATTGATGGTTTGATGAGGGAAATATACTACTGTTATAAGGGTCAACCAGGTTAGGGAAATTGGAAAAAAAATATAATAAATTAAGTTCTTATAAAGGTAATTGAAGAGTTTTCTTTTCAACAGAGACGTGGAGAATCTATTTTTTAAAAATAGTATACAAGGGGAAAAGAGAATTAATGCAGTGCTCTGACAGAAAATTAAATCCTGGATAAAGCTTCTACTCAAAAATAAGACAGACTTTTAAAACTAATTTTAAAGAGGTTTGGAGGATTTGCTCTATATCGGATTATTCGTTTGCTAAAGTAAACTACAAGTTCAAGTTTTCATAAACTGGCATAGAGTATTAAAAATATAAATTTTGCCAAATAATTTTTTTTAAAGTTATTTATATTCAATAAAAATCCATTGGTTACTTTGTAAAAAGGTATTTATTTCTGAATTGGGTGCGGGGGTTATCTCTTTAAAATACGAGTAAAGACGGTTACTTTATCAATATTATAAAACTAAATAACACATCATCTTTTGACTGTGTATCAAAGAAGGTAACATTTATAATAAGAAGAAACAAGTACAATTTTATGAAAGATGTAGCACCATATAATATTGAAGTTACAGCTCTTTTTATGATCCTCTTATTAACATCTCAAATAAAAAGTAAAATAAAAAGAAAATAATGGATTGTTAAAATAAATGTAATTTTTTTTTCCGTGGTAGGCTGTGAAACTTTAGAGCCTAAAAAACATAGCTAAAATCCATTTTTTCATTACGTGGACTTAAAAAATCTTTTCATTACTCCTAGCTGTAAAGAAAAAATCTTTTACGTCCTAGGAACTAAAAGATTTTTATTTTCCGGCGGGTAGTTGTCAAAACTTCCGTTAGTACCGCTGCAGTCTTTGTAGAAATGCTTCTAGTACGATTAAAATCCGCTAGATGTCAATGCGTTTTATTTATCTTTTCTTATAGTGTAACCTCTTTTTAAGGTTTCTTTTTTTAAGTCTTAAGTATGTACTAATATTTGTTATTATTATATATTGATTATTGATTAATATTTAATGTTTTTTCATTGTCTGCTACCTCGGAAAAAATAGCATATGCTACGCGACTGTGAAGTGTTTTTTTCTTTACCTTGGCAATATTTACTGTCTCGCTTCGCTCGACAGTAAATGTAATTGCCGCGGTAAAGAAAAAACTCACTTCACAGCCTAGTAACATAATATACTATTCTTTTCCATTGCTCTTTGATTTATAGTTTACAAATTTAGAGTTAAAATTCCTTAAACCATATTTGTCATATTGATCCTGAAAATTAAAAGGAAATAGAATAGAGTTAAAAGGTGAAAACACAGAAACAATCTGGTTGAGTGGATTTTGTTCTAAAAGTTTTCAGAAAATGGCTATCTTGTTGAGTAACCGAGTTGCTTGATGAGCCGTCTCCGCATTCAACGAGTAAAAAAAACAACTTTTCTCCTCTAGAACCAACTTTTTTTCTCTACTCGCTAAACAATTAGAGGAACATTTTCCCCTATGTCTTATAATAAGTATTAAAACAGCACTGAAGGTGAAATTTATGGCATATGTTCAAGACGTTTTATTTTAAGGGAATAATCCTCGGCAGCAACTATCAAGAGACTTTCCGGGTCTTCACCGATATGTAGCAGGTAATCTGAGAATGCAATTATTCCCTTATCATAAGGGTGGCTTACTGCCGTCCATATTATTATTAAATTATAATCTATAATTATATCATTTTCTATAAAAAGTATTATTTTTAAGTAATAAAAAGTATCTCTTCCTAAGTATAATTGTATTAGGAAATATGATAGAATACCATTACAAGATTTCAAATTTTATGTAATTTTGTATGTTTAGAAAATAAAGTTGATTGAAGATGACTCTGCATATGAGTCGAAACGTCTCATGATGAAATAGTTGTTTTGCTTAAGAAAAAACTTCATCTACGATTGATACGAAATATAAACATTTTATCTCTTTTTAGATGCGTAGGAAGTTATTATTTTCGTAGTTGTATTCATTGCGCATGATTCATAATTCTTCACCTTATCGCACAATTAGCGTGTTTGTTTACATTTAACAAAACTAATTTGCTGTTTGTTTAATTAAAGAAACTGTTTTTTTTTTTTTTCTGAATTTATTAATCGTAGATACAGTACGTTACGCAACTCGTGGGAAAACTGCATTTTGCATTGCTCGTGTGGTTTTACTACCCTCGCTATCACTCGGGTGCAAACTCCACACTCGCATGCAAAATGCTACTTTCCGCACTAGACGCGTAATGTACTATTTTTTCACCTCAACATCCATAAAATAGAACTAACTTAACTAACTATACTTAAAAAATTCATGATTTTTACAATTTAATTTTTAATTTTACAGCACCCAAAATTAGTTTAACCAATTTATATCCAAGTCCAAAAGATATTATTAATTTCTGAAATGGAGTAGTCAGTAAACACCAATAGTTAATTACAATCAGATATTTCATTTAACCCAACATTTTAATCAATTTCTTATACACTAAGTACGAAAAATGTTTTTTTTTTAATTCTTAAATTTATTTTTAGTTTAATTATATACAGGAATGGACACAGTCGAGGATCTTCTATAAAGGAATTGATAATTAAATTATGAAAGACCGTGTAAAATAACATAACAAGAAAAATTTGTAAAGTCCATTTCTTATTTTCTTTTCTCTCTACTCAAGGGTTTGATTATCAAAATCATCCTCAATAAAATTGCTTACAAAAAAAATAAATAACCAAAAATAGACTTTAATCTTTTAGAATGAATAAGACGTAAAAAAAATCAGGAAAAGAATTATCTTTATTTTATTATATTTTGCTTGAAAGGGCTGAAAGTTTTATAGTTTTTTTTAAAAAAAAGTTTGCCATGATTCGACGAGCGAAACATCCTACATTTTATCCATCTCGAATTTCTGCGAAAACTAACTTTTTTCCAAATCCGCAATTCAACATAAAAAGACAACAAAAACCTATGTACTTACTTTTATTTAACTCTTTGCAATCCATTGATATTTTCTATTTTTTCTATTAGCCCCGTCAAACTAGACATTTTATCTAAGCAAAAGGTCGGGTAGTTTTGATATTTTAATATATATTGTAGGTGTAGGTTCATGGATGAAAAGCCTGAATTTTCGACATCGGCGGAGCGACGCCGGTGACGCTGGCGCCGAAAACCCCCAAAATATTGGACGTTTTTCCAGTTTTCTCTATGAAGGACTAGGTTAATAAAAAAAATACTCTAATTATTTAATAAAGTAGACGAAATGTTATACTATTTTTAAAAAAATCACCTTTCTAACACTATTACTAAAACTGCCTTTCAAAAATCGATTTATTTTTCAATATCTTCAAAATATGGTTGTTTGTTATCAAGCTCAACATGTCTTATAAGTACAGGTGTGTACACTTAACATAGAAAATATGGCCTGCCCCATGAAAGAATGGTAGCATTCTTTGAACGGTGTCAACATGAAGAGTCAAGGTACCTGACCTCTCGCCTCGATGACATTTTTTTTATGTAGTTACCTATACTTCCATTGGCAGGCCCAAGCCCGTCAAAGGCTGTTGTGCCAAATATTATTACATTTTTTTATATATCATATTATAATTATATGTAATGGTGGAGTTATTAATCTGATTAATATTATATTAACATAGTTAATTACAATTAATTCCAAAACAAAAGGCATATGTTTCTTATTACAGAACTGTATACTGTGATGAAGAAAGAAGTAAAAAAAAACACCCCAACTTCAAACAGCCGTATCTCGGAAGTAATTTGCAGTAGAAATCTTCTGCTGGACTCATGTTATAAAACAATCATTTTGTTTAAATTTGGCCAATCAAAAATGCTGCAAAAATTCATAAGATTGAATAGTGGCAAAAACCAACAAAAATCAAGCATATTTTGAAAATATTGAAAAATCACTTCATTTTTAAAGGGCTGTAAATGTTAAAGTAATAGTGTTAGACAGGTGATTTTTTTTCTTTAAGTAGTATAAATGTAGTCTACTTTATTACATAATAGAATCATTTTTTCGATTAAACCACTCCTTTATAGTCAAACTGGCTAAAGCTGGAGAAAAGTCCAATATTTTGCGGCGCTCCACCGAGGTCGAAAACTTAGGCATTTTATTAATGAACCTACACCAACAACATATTAAAAAATCAAAACTACCCGACCTTTTGCAAGCCAACCCCCCTTTTTTTGAGGACAGACTAACTGGACTATATACCCAAAGGCTATTTAAACACATGATGTATCATGTATACTTTCTCAAATATTGACGTAATAATAATTTACATGAAGTTTATTAAAATCGATACCTTAGAACAGAAGTTATTGTTGAAAATGTAGTTTTCTCTTTTAAATACGATTAGATCCGATTTAGAGACATTTATCACTTTATAGCGGTGTCAGTGTTGGTTTTACTAAAAAATAACATTGTGATCGAATAGGTAAAGGTAAAGCATTTTACGTCCTAAAATTCTAAATTTAAATCTCGCATTTACGCGTCGATGCGCTTGAACGCTTGGACGGATACGCTTTCGGATAACGGTTGGACGGATAACGCTTTCAAACCAAGCTTGAGCATTCGTAAAAGGAACGTGTATAGCAAACTTTAATTAAATTAGTCAGAATTTATTTAAGTTATCGTCACACACGTAAACCTTATTGACAGACAGATACGATGTATATATTGTTGAATGTAGGAAAATTGCTGCACTCGCAGCAATTACTTTTTGTTGGTTCTACTCATAACTACAAACCCGTTTAAATCCAACCGGTTTCGACCACTTTAGTTTAGTCGTCATTACTTTTAGTATAATTTCACTTTAGTAAAGAGCATTACACCTTGAGTGGACTCAACAAAATCTCGGGAGAACAAATATCAGGAGGAAAACATTTTTTTTTTTTTTTTTATGAAAAATAATTTAAAAATAAAATAATTATACTTCTATTATACCATCCCAATTAATAATTCATATAATGTTGTTTGATACTAATAGTAGAATTTATTATGGCTGAATACAATTAAGATATTATTATCAATCATATATATATATTACGCATCCAATTGTGATGAATTTCATTAATAAATTAACACAATCAGTAGTGTTCGTTTGTTAAAGACATTTTAAACAAATACTATTATGTATATTTTGTGAAAAAGGAATTTTAACGTGAAAAACATTTTTGTATGCTACAAAATACATGGGTTTTTCTTATCAACCTATCAAAATTGATTTTGAATTTGCATATGAAAGTAACAATTTTTTTTTTCTACTCTCTCAGTCTATATGTATATATTATACCTTTTTTAAGCTACTATGTCCAGATAGCCTGAGGACAAACGAAACATAAAAAACAAAAAAATTAGAAGCATAGAAGGAAAACTCTACAAATTTTTAGTCTATAACGGGATTGAAAAAAAAAGTTTTTACGAACAATCGAGAGAAAAATGAAGAGTGTTTTCACTTGTCAAAAAATGTCTAGAAAGTTTTCTTGTTTAGAATGCTTTCTTTACTATTTCTCTCTTTTCCTCAATACATGGTAGAATAAAGACATTTTTTGCTCCTTTCTTTTTTTTACTTCTTGTTCTCAACATTTTTGTATGCTACAAAATACATGGGTTTTTCTTATTATTACTTTTTGTACTATTGAACATTACATATTTTTGATAATCTGTCGTTACTGAGTGGTGGGTAGATTAATAGAATGAAATGGACTTTATTCTTCTTTTTACTCTCGTTGTTTCTTTAATATTAAAAAAAATAAAAATAAAAAAAAAATAAAAATAAAAATAAAAAAAATACACAAATTGATTATTAGTTGGTATCATGTCAGTAAGAGTGTTTACTTATTTAAGAATAATATCATATAAAAGGAAAGAATCTTTAATACTATTAAAAGTAGAATGTAAGAGCTGATTCTAGAACAGCTATTACTCCGCTTGAGTAGCGGAAAAGCTTCGTCAGAACGCCTACACACAAAGCTACCTCTTTTTGTGTCTAGGAGTTTTGACTTTATAATCTTTTGGAATTGAAGCCACTTAACTTAAGTGTTTTTTTATTTGTAATTTCAAAGTCCTATAAGCCAGATAGGGCTGTGTAAAATAATCCTAATAACAGTTCAGTTAAACAACAAGGGAGTACATACTTCCTTCTTCTTTTAATTCTTATAACGATTACTTGTACATAAAAAGCAAGAAAATTAGGTAGGTATATTATAATATGTTCTTAATAAAAATAATAAACCGGGGACTAGAAAAATAGTAAACCCCTCAAAATCTCATATTAAATATTCCGATATCACTATACTTATTGTTTATATTATATAGTATAGAATAGAATGTAATATTTATAAAGAATAGAAATAGTCCACAGGCCACCATAAGAAGTGAGTCGCTGATTGATAAAGTTTTCTTACCTTATGGAATCGCTTATTTATGCCTTGTCCACCGATGAATTGGGTATATGGCAACTGGGCGCTGGGCCATTTCTTTTTTTTTGACATGCCAAACTTGCCCTTCTGCGGGAACATTGAAAAGAGATAGATAAAGTTTTGATTTTCACAGGATCGTTTAATTAAATTATTTCAAAAACAGTGGTAAAGGTGGCCACCGATAAGAGTGGGCTGTTTGGGGTGGCCACCGGCCCAAACATATCGCTCTGTGGGGACGTTAAAAAGAAAACGGCCCACTCGTATAGGTGGCCACCTTTACCACTGTTTTTGAAATAATTTAATTAAACGATCCTGTGAAAATCAAAACTTTATCTATCACTTTTCAATGTTCCCGCAGAAGGGCAAGTTTGGCATGTCAACAAAAAAGAAATGGCCCAGCGCCCAGTTGCCATATACCCAATTCATCGGTGGACAAGGCATAAATAAGCGATTCCATAAGGTAAGAAAACTTTATCAATCAGCGACTCACTTCATATGGTGGCCTGGGGACTAAAATGAATGAGAACAGTTTTTTTTTTTAAATAAATAAATGAAGTTATACGTTAAAACCAATATAGGTCGAGTTAAAGCATTAACTTCAACTTAAATTAAATTATTTAAAAAGTTCTAAATTATTTAAAGCGTTGTATTATAAATGTGGATTTATTTTAATTACAACGTCGCTCCACATATAAGAATTTCATGTTACATAAATAATTCTATTTGTATAACTACTTTTTTCTTCCACGTTCTTTTACAGCTAAGAAGCTTATAACGTTAACTTTTACAAAATTAAAATGTAACTTTGTTTAAGTTACATCTTATATATGATCCCTTACAAAGGCTAACTAGATAATACTTAAATCAACCAAGTTTTAACAATTATAAGATTTCTATAAGTCTTTTGAATTTAAATAGTTCATTGTATTTATAAAAGAGTAAGTAAAATCATTGTGAATCTAATGACCCTATTTATATACAAAATCTAGTAAATAATGCTAGAGAAAACAAACAAATCAGCATAAATTCAAAAGAATAAGTACCCAAGTGGAGTTTATGTTAAAATAATAATACAAATAAAAGCCTCTCCACAAAATTAATTATAATCCTCTTTCATCCCCTCGGTCAATATCAGTGCCGGTAATGGTAAAGGAAAAAATTGTCCTATAAAACTCGTATTAAACTTCCTCATATACAAATAATTTTAAATATTAGTTACTAATATAATATTGTTTTAATAAATAATTACAACACACATAAAAAAATTTGCAATAACTATTATTTCCTAATAGAATTAGATAATAAAATAAATTTTAATAAAATAGTACATTACGCGTCGAGTGTGGAACGTAGCATTTTGCATGCGAGTGTGGAGTTTGCACCCGAGCGACAGCGAGGGTAGTGAAACCACACGAGCAATGCAAAATGCCGTTTTCGCACGAGTTGCATACCGTTCTTTATCTACGATTGTTAGATTTAAATAATAAATACAGAAAAAAATAAACTTCCTGTATGCAAGTTCGTATTTCTCTTTTGATAAAGATGACATTATTCATTTTATGCTGAATTATTTTTTTCGGGAGGCTTATTATTCTCCTCATATTCGTCATAATCATTTAAATCACTCATTGATTCTCACAAAAACTCGATATAAACAGTTACTTTGATTAAACAAACAGCAAATTAGTTTTGTTAAATGTAAACTAACTCGCTAATCGTGCGTTAAGGTGAAGAATTCTTCTTCTTTACCACCCTAGGGCGGTAAAAAAGAGGAATTCTTCAGAATTAAGAGACGCGCATGCGCAATGAATACAAGTACGTAAAGAATCACTTTCAACGCATCTAAACAGAGATACAATGTTTATATTTCGTATCAATCGTAGATTAAATGATAAACAAACAAAACAAAAATTATAAGACACAACATTAACAAAGAACACATAAAATTACTTAATGACAACAAACACACCTCTACAATAAAGTTAAAATTAGACAAATGTTGTTATTCCAATAAATCAAATAGTAGTACAATAATTTTGCATCACACAGCCTCTTCATATACTTTTCCCATCCTTCTACATTCACTTCTTTCCGTACCCACCAGTTTCTACGTTTCCATGTTGAGAGCACGTTGCCACCGCAAGATGCTCTCGTTTCCAGGTCCCATTCCTGGGACCAGGAATGGGCTGCCGCTTCCTCGTCCGTTCGTGCTGGTCGTTTCCTGGTCTCATTCATAGTCTTCCTATTTCCCTTATATTTTCCATAGAAACCCAATTTAATATTTTTCTGGTCCATCTTCCGCCTTCATTCCTAACCATGTGACCTGCCTAATTCAACATCCTGGAGATAATATCTCTTCCTATATCCTCAATATTCGTCTCTTTCCGTATCCATATATTTGTTTTCTGTTTCTTCCTTACCATACTTCTTTCCATTTTTCTCACTTAAACCCTGATTTTCAATATTCTTTTGTGTAAGCGCCCATGATTCAGACTCACTTATTGGTATAAATTGATGACAATCAGAATGTTGAATAAATTATAGAATACGGTTCTAGATATTTCAAAAAAGTAAGATGTATTTCAGAACCTTATTATATTAGAATATATACTTTCTAATTTTAATACAATTATGAGTATAGTTATGACAATAATTTGAGAAACAGTGTAATAAATTATTACACTAATACAAAACAGAACTAATTACCTTTTTATTAGTAACAATCCCGCCAACTGCAGAAATATTCATATTATGTTGAAAATAAGTAAACAATCTAGTCCATAATTACATCCCTAATTACAAATATCATTTTTAAGTTTTAGGTAGTATTTATACTACGGAAAGTTTAAACAAAGGGAGACAGACAGAGAAAAATAGACTCCAGCGCCGGGACTTGAACCGCGGGCCACTATATTTCCAGTATAGCGCTCTACCATCTGAGCTACACTGAATAATATTTTCCTCTGTCAGTAACGATACCTAGTCCCGAATTAAGCTTTCAATTTTCCACAAGTCTAGAAGTCAACATTAACGACAATAGAACTAGACCGAGAAGTATCGCTTAGAATTATAAAGTACTCATTTAGTACCTGTACCTTGTACAATCAATTAGAAATTTCATTTTTAAGTTTTAGGTATTATTCATACTGCGGAAAGTTTAAATTTTAATTTCAAGTCCCGGGGCTGGAGTCTATTTTTCTCTGTCTGTTTCCCTTTGTTAATAATAATTATAATTTGATTTAAATTATCCCTAATTACATTCCTTCCTCCAATTCAAATATTAAAGGGTAAATTTGCTTTTTACCCCTAAATTGTAATACCATGTAAATAACACAGTACTTCGTGAAAAGCAAACAAACAAACACCAGCCAATAAAGAAGAATCAAAAACCTCTATTAATAGAAGCAAGAGAAATAGAGTTCTGACGTCAATACCACAACCACACTCAATTTTTAAAAACTTGTGATTCCCAAACCAAATTGAAGCAAATTAAAAGCGTTCGGTTGTGAATGCGGTCAATTTGGATTCCAATCAAAAGTTAATTAGAAACTAATTTTAGATTTGGTGAAATTAAAATTGTCGAAAATGTGAATAAACAACTAATTAAGTAAAGTTTAATTTTTATTTTAAAACGACATTGAAAAATGTTGACCAGCTTCAGCTACTTTAGATGGAACTTAAACAACGACAACTTACGAATTTAATGAGAGGAAGAGAATAATATATCAACTGCTTTGACTTTTGACTACCCATTCTAGGTGGAGTGTTGACGCATTACTAATCAAACTGTGTAAATACGCTATCTTATATCCTAGGGATGAGATTATTTACGCTACAATCCCCATGAAGATAGCTAATATTTATATTTTAATTAGTAGTGATGCTAGCTGTACTCAGAGTAACAATTATGTGAAGTAAGTGGATCCTAAAGGGTAGAAGGAAGAAGAAGAAGACTAAAACTGCTTCATGTCTACTGACGGCAACGTTTCGGCTTTACCGGCCATTTTCGAGCCTAAACATATTAATTGAATAAAAAGCATGACATCGAATATACTATAAACATTCTGACAGAGGTCATAAATATGTATTTTTATATGTAACAACTTTAAAATTAGCTGTACGAATATTGTTACTCGATGTCGTGCTTTTATTAAATTATTATGTTAAGGCTCGAAAATGGCTAGTAAAGCCGAAACGTTGCCGTCAGTAGACATGAAGTAGTTTTAGTCTTCTTCTTCTTACTTCTACCCTTTAGGATTCACTTACTATACATATATTTTTAATGTTATAAAAATGTATATATGTATATAGAGGTTTATAAAGTCAACACAAGTACAATAGTATTGATTGGAATTTTAATCAGACCTACAGTAGTTCTGAAATTGGGATTTAAATATTCAACCTAATATAAGGTAACTCATCAAGAACATTCTTGTCAATATCAAAACACAACTCATGACTGTTGAAATTTAGTAAAAATTACGCCAAACTATCAATTTCGGATTAAACGAGTTGCATAATAACCAGATGTTTTGAAATAGTACGAAGGTAATTACAGTTTATAAAGAATGAAAGCAAAATTTTCTTAACAAGAAGTAAAGTAGTGAAGAATAATATTTGACACCTTTCTGATAATAATATTATACAACATATTATTAGTTTAAAAAACTTTTTTAACCCGTAACTAAAATTTATTATCGGAGAATCTAAATCTAATGCGAAGTACAAGAAGCTATTTATTTATTTTGATTTCATTGGTTTATGTAAATGCCCAAGTGACTTGAGTTTATCCAGGTTAGCTGGTTCCGTTTATTTCATAAGTTTACTGCTTCTGTTACCCTGATATTAGTTGGAAATATGAATACTAGCTTAAAAGGCTTTTTCCGTTTCTTAGCCCTGACCTTGCATGCTTTTTCCCAGCTTTTTATCTGAAGACCAATAAAAATGATCACATATAAACGAAAATTCGATTTTGAGGTCTCTTGAGTCAAAAAAGGATCGTCTGTTGTCTGTGCAGAAGTGTGGAGCCTACACTACTGGGCCGAATTTAACAATATCTGGCAAAAATGTCAGAAAAACCATACCACAAGGCGAAATCGAGAAATTAATTTTAGCTCTAAATTTGGGGGTGCTACCACTAAACTCTGTGAAATTTATTCAATATTAAAATTGTTATCTATTTAAGATAGATACAATAATAAGATGCCTCACGTGTTAAACATAAAGAAATATACAACATTTATGTTCAAAATCATTTTATAATCTTGGATAAGCCAAAATATTTCCCCCTCAAGAGTTCCTTCAAAGTTTCTTGTAACACCTGGATCAGAGATTTTTTTCTAGGATCTTTAATTTTTTTTAGATTTTGATTGTATCGATAAAAAGTTGGGTCAGTTCGATTATATTTTCTGAAAAAGAAGCAATGATACATCGAATAAATTGTGGTTGGTTAACATATTATTATATACTTTCTTTGTTGAGCTTAGCTGTTGTAATTCGTATTGTTTTAAGGTATTTCATGTTTTCGATTTATGGTTTTGGGTTCGGTTGTTATTTAATTCAAGGTTTAGATATTGTGCTAAAGTATTGTAGTGAAAGGCCCTGGAGGGCCACGTGAAATTGTGACTATTATTTATTCTCGCCCCTCCCCCTTAGCTTTGGCCTCTCGAAACACCGCAACCAGGGCCACTAAATATTTGATAAAGGCCCCTTACAGTGATTTATTTTTAGTTCGCTCTCTCATCTTCGAAGGGCCACAAAAACTAACCAAACTTTTCACTTTTCCAGTGGTAATTGCTTTTGTTAAATTTGTAATCCATAGATGTTCAGTCATGATTAATAAATATAATGAGAAATCTATAAGGAATACAAGGACAACGATGGGAAAAAGAAATCCTTCGAGACTTGATATTCCTTGGAATATTTACGAAATGTATTAAAAGAAAATGTATAATTACTATAAATCCCTAGATAAATGTTTATTCTTAAATATCAATATTAATTAAGTAAGTAAAGGGAGAAAGCATTA
The DNA here is from genome assembly GCA_951217055.1 of Gerris lacustris. Classification (NCBI taxonomy): domain Eukaryota; kingdom Metazoa; phylum Arthropoda; class Insecta; order Hemiptera; family Gerridae; genus Gerris; species Gerris lacustris. Next base: position 34,354,548 of record OX578281.1, on the reverse strand, counting down.
CAGGTTGATGTCGAGATGGTTAGGTATCATTAATCAAGTGGTTCTAGTCTGCTAAACCTTACAAATTACCTGCCTTACACTAATTTATTTCCAATCTATCCATCGCGTGTATCTCGCCCTTATCCCTTATAGATTAGACCAGATCCGCCTCTATTATATCTCACTAATGATTATGTTGTTCTGATTCTATACTACCAACATCTCCTTCATATTTAATAACATTATAATATGAAGGAATAGAGAAATACCATCAATGTTATAAGTTTCAATTTTATTGTGTTCTTAAGTGATGCTGTTTAAGGATTGTTTTTCTTGATAAAGATTAGTAGCAAAAGAACAAACATGAGTTAAAAATTAAAATAAATTTATATTTTATAATCGGCAAGGTAGAACAACTCAAATATAAACAGAACAAAGTATACCACTAATAAACTGAGTACTGAGGTTCATGTTTTGTTAAAATTAAATAAATTGAGTACTTTTTGATTTTATCTTAGCTGTGTGTTTACATATAGTATATAGTTGTTATATGTTAGATGTATGCACAATGTGCTTATGTTATCATAGATAGGATCGAGAAAAAAATATTTCTTGAGATATTTTAATTTCATTTTCTAGTTCCTGTAATATTAAAATTCAATTATGAACAACCTAAATTTGTGTCAATATAGTACCTAAATAGACAATATTCTCTACAACAAATTAATATCACGACTAATAAAAAAATTATAAATGTTGTAATTGTAGTAAAAACTAAAATGCATAACTAAACCTAATTGTTACAGTTTTTTTTTTTTTTTTTTTACATAATATCAACAATAAACCAAAATAATATTCTTTGGGACAAACAGCTCATAGAATATTATCGTCTCCAACGGAAACCAATTTTCAAGGTTGTTCAGGTTACCGTTGGTCTCACTGATTTAAGAAGACTCGGAAACATTTGTAACGTTACTCCATTACGCCCCAAATGTAAGAAAGAAGAGAAAACATACGACCACTATGAGGGAAATTACTTGCCTTCGTTACCCAACATTTTAAACGCATATATTGTTAATTTAAGACCAGTATTAGAAAAGAATCAGCGGGCCAGATATCATCAGGCATGAATTACCTGGAATCTGAGAAAATAAACCCAAAGATGACCCTTTTTCTATCTTCTAAAAATTGAATGTTTCCAAGAAAATTAGTAAATGGAAAACACTAGGCTAAGTCAATAGGAACTATTGAAAATTTCAACAACCGAGTTCAATAGAAAAAAATTGAACACATCCTATTAAAATCTATAAAGGGCTCTAGAAAGCTTAAATCAAATAAAATTAATTTGCAGACAGATTAAACCGTTTTTATTTAGTCGAAAAATATTCTATATTTAATTAATTTTAATAGTAATATGGTGCAGTGACATAACTTCCTTTTCTAAAATGCGCGCCATACAGTTTGTAGATGTCATTGCGACTTAAGAGTGGTCTCATTCGAGAGTCGTGGTTCTAAAATTTTGTTTCCCTCACCGGTGTGTATCCGTCAAGCGTTCGCCGTTGAGTCCTAATTATTTTCGAATGGATGTTCTGTGATCGCAACCCAGCCCGCCTTAGGCCGTGGCCCCGTTGGGCCCTGTCCCGGACCGGAAATCAATTGTTACATGGGTCACTACGTGCAGACATACCACGAGTGCGACATAGCCGAGTTCCTCGGCCCGTCAAATAACCTGAGAATATATTGAGGCAGTGAGAGCGCAAACATGCGTCTGCTTTTGGACTTTCCCATCGTTCTTTGAGGCGAATTCTTCACGATGACCCTCATTACAATCTACATGTACTTAAAAGTTAGCGATTGTGCAGGAACTCTCCGAACGTGACTTCAATTCTCGGAGGAACGCGGGGCGATTTAGAGTGGCCAGCCCACTCCCCCAATTTGGCACCTTGTGATTTTTTCTTGTAGGTTTTCTTGAAATCCCGGGTTTATGTCAATCGTCTAAGGACCCTACAACACCTGAAGGCGAACATCCGGGCAGAAATTGCCAATATACCCGCTGCTATGCTGGAAAGGGTCATGAAAAACTAAGAAAATTGGATTTAACGAGAGAGAGGGAGATAGATGTATATTGTATACGTTATTCATTAGCAATCAAATTAGTAATTAATTATTCAAAAACAATAATGTCAAGTTAAAAATATATATAAATAATATAAACTAATTACTCATTTGTAGGAAATATAAATACAATATGGCAGAACCAAAACATTTAAAATAAAAGAGCAATGGGGGAGGGGAATGTTATAATTATTGTCGGAGTCCGTAATTAATTATTAGTAACCCTAAACCCACAATTAAAAATGATTTTGTCGAAGCACAACAGAGTGGCCAATCAATTACAATTCAATTTGAAATGTGCAAATTAGCAAGCCGAAGGTATACTAATAATTTGAATTACAACGTAGCATTTAATTTATAAAGTTTTTTTGGGAAAAAAGACATGGTAGGTGAATATGTACATTTATTTGCGTTTGTTTAAATGAACAAAGTCAAAGGGTTATTTTTAGTGGGAGAAGCATGTTTTCGTAATTGATACAGAACTCGTTTGCGGAGCTTTAGAAAAGCGTTGATCCCGTGTTGTTACGGAACACATCAAGTTAATCCCTTCAACTGAGGTAACAGTTTTACGGATTTTGCCGTCATTCATATGCAAAATTATGAGTTAAGGGTGAAAACGGGGTGGGTATTCGGCGGCACCTCATCCCAACGGTTTCAAGTTGGAGAGTATTTCAAAGTTTATTAACCGCGGGGGGAAGCTTTCAAACCGTATTTTCGACCAAGGGTCGTAAAACGAAAAATAAACAATATCTCAAAACTTCCCAACACGAAGCTTTTCCAGGCAAGTTATAAGTCATGTAGTTCAAGTGAGGTTTCGGTTTTAAGGGATTTGACATTTGTTACGGTCACACGGGTTGAAAATCGGTTTATAAATGGTCATTTGGTTGTTCAACTCGAGAGTAACAGTTCGGAAACAATTTCGACGTGAGTTAATACGAGAATAGAGCTTTCCCAACCATTAGTACCACAATACGACCGTATTAGGACCGTCGACAACATATACCAGTCAAGTGGAGGTTACAGCATGTAAGGTATGACTCTTGAGTTTGAGCTGTTAATAGTACGCTCTCCTAAAAGACCGTCTACTAGGTGTTATTTCGACTGCATGAATATAACTCTCTCGAATTGTTAAATGCAGGATAAAAACAATCTACAAATTAATAAAGAAATGGGCTGATAGACCGCTAAGTATATCCTAATATGGTCGTTTCTATTTAAAACCAGAAATCTAAATAAAGTAAAATCATCGAAGAGGCCAAGATGATTTAATAGGCAGTGTGGCTAACAATACTCTAGCGGAACTCATTTACGTCAAAAGGTAGAGCAACGGAAAGCGAGCGCAGTCTGCTTTAAACACGTCTGTACCCAAACTATTCAAATATGATATACTAGAGGGTGGTGGTGGTGAAGCTGAATCCATTTCGGAAACGGATAGCCGTTCGGAAGCTAGCCATAAAGGAAGTTATCGACCCTTTTCCGAAAAAATCAAAGAAAGAAACCAGCGATAGACTTTCAACAACTCAGTTAAGTTGTCTTGTTGTTCCTAATCTAATCACGATATGAGTCATATAGTATAAGATTATTGTTTGTATGAAATCAAATTACATTTTAAATTAATAAAAACTAAATATATGGGCATTAAAATAGTGCCATCAAAATAATATGACCCCACTAGATTTAAAGTGTGTTTTTGGCCAATTTCGATTTTTACTAGGGTCGAATTTATTATATTTAATATTACCTGTGCGGAGAAGTTTAACATTAAATAGGCCATCAGTGGGCTAATTTCGAAACACTGTCTGAATTTAATTAAAATCGGACAAGTAGTTTTTTAAGGAATTATGGTTCAAAAAACGTAAACGGTTGGACCGAGAGACAGACCAAATATGCTCCTTGATGTCGGAAACACACTTCTAGTTTGGATTTTGGAAACATAAAAAATTTCTTCTTATAATTATTATCATAATACTTACGTTAACTTTGGTAAGCACGGAAGCAAAAATACATACATACCGAACAGTGTATTTGTATATAAACTGAAGAAGATTGTCAGCTGCTTACAGCAAACTACGAGCGCCACATATTTGATACAAAATAAAAAAAAATTTGTTTCATCACGCTGATAGGTTGTAAACATAGTAGCTGCTGGCTTCCCATTTTCAATCATAGTAACTAGGAACAGTCAACTTTCTAATGGAGGGCTGGAAGAACAACTTGGAGGTTGGATAGATAGCGGGGAAGCGTCTGCATCACGTCCGGAGTTTGAAATACAGTCAACACCAATAACCAGATAGGGAGGAAGGCAATTATAGAGCTTAAAGCCTGCTATCTCACTCTAAGGGACTAATTACAAGACCAATCTATTTACGAGCATAGTCGATAGTACACGGAATCGATAGTAATTCGCATCAATGAGGAAAAGTTGGCCAAACTTTAAAACAATGGTATTACTAATTTAACAAATTAGGGTACTAAAATAAGCTACAAGTTACCGGAATAGGAACATCTTCTTATCATAATAGCGTTTATATTTTATTCTACATATTTCCAATTATACAATATTTTTATTTTACGGAATCGTATTTCATTCGTTCATTCTTTCATCACCATTAAATTCATCAGATTCATTTTAAAACTATTTAATTTTAGAATTACAAATAAAAGATCCTAGCAGTTACTGCATTCTAGGTTGAAACGTTTTTATTAATTTTGAGTTCGGAATAATTATTCGTTTGTGGAATTAATATCAAGTAGTAATAATAAAAGCTCATGTGACTTCCAATACCATTTACGCGGCCATTTATTATCAATGCCATTTATTTCGGCCTAGAGGCCAAAAACTATCTTTAAATTTATATAATTTGAGTTAGCTACTCGTATTTGAGATAGTATTTAAGTTCTATATTTTGAATGTATTAAATTATTTTGCTCAGATAAACATGTTTAGGTAAAAAAAAAAATCATCCCTACACCACACACACACACACACAATTGTTTACAAAATAATTTATAAGAATAAACAATACTTTCCGGATATAACAAGTAATTAGATGCTGTAGAGTTCACTTTAAAAATAGCACACAACACAATTTTTGAAAGCATTTTCTTTTGATATCAATTTATAAAACGATGCGTTCTTCAACAAATACCTTTATTTGCCTCTGTTCGCGGATTACTTAATTCCTTTATACAACTAAGCATAAACTGGAAGGAGAAAATGAGAGAAATAAAACTAAAGGTCGACCAAGAATGATCTGAAGGGTGTCTTAGTGTTGTGGAGGTTGTGTCATATATAATCGAAGTTTTTTTCTGTCGTCTGTGCAGACACGTAAAGCCTAAAGTACTGGACCAATTTTGAAATTTAGCATAAATGTTGAGAAAAATCATACCCCGAGGCAAAACCGAGAAAAAAGTTTTAGCCCCAACATTGGTTGCGCAACCCCCAAAAACTCTGGAAAAAATTACTTATCGAAAACAGATCCGATGATTTTTACTAAATAAAAATTATAAAATGTAGTCCATTCAAATACGAATCTAACGATACAAGCCGTTTTCCCGGAAAAAATCTAGAGTAATTACGTATGTACAGTACATATATGAAAAAGTTTGTCTGAGTTGTCTCGGGCCGATTTTTATTTATTTTTTTTTAAATTTGTCATGGCAACCATGTGAAAACTGTTTTCACTATATTCTGTTTTCCTTGAATTAAAAAAAATCATTTTTTTTGTATATTTTACTACGTTTTTATTAGCTTGCATTCTTGTTTGTTTGTTTGTCCGGTACAAATCTGGCAATCGATTTCAAATTAACTTCCCGAATAGCTAGACATTTGAAACTTTTAGCATAGCTCAGAACACGATGACAATGCATTATTTTAATACTTTTAACCATCTTTCAGCAGAATTTAATTAGTTTTCAGCAAATTTTGCTGTACGGAAAGTTAGTTCGGAAAAAATCCGCAAGTTATTTGTTTTGCCATATCCAATATTTAAGCAATCTTCATTTTGACGGGTCTCAAATTTGTGATAGATAAACATTGAATGACAGCAAAACAGGAAATATCGATTATATTATTATCAACATTACATACGATTCAACAGAAAATTTAAAAACGTAGTATATAAAATAGTACATTACGCGTCGACTGCGGAAAGTAGCATTTTGCATGCGAGTGTGGAGTTTGCACCCGAGCGACAGCGAAGGTGGTAAAACCACACGAGCAATGCAAAATGCCGTTTTCGCACGAGTTGCGTACCGTACTTTATCTACGATTGTTAGATTTAAATAATAAATACAGAAAGAAATAAACTTCCAGTATACAAGTTCGTATTTCTCTTTTGATAAAGATAACTTTAATTCATTAGTTGTATTTTGTGCCGAATTAATTATTTCGGGACGCGTATTGTTCTCCTCATATTTGTCATAATCTGTTAAATCACTGATTGATTTTTACAAAAAACTCGATATAAAAGTTACTTTTATTAAACAAACAGCAAATTAGTCTTGTTAAAACTCTCTAATCGTGCGTAAAGCTGAAGAATTCCTCTTCTTTACCGCACTAGTGTGGTAAAGAAGAGGAATTCTTCAGAACTATGAGACACGCATGCGCAATGAATACAACTACGTAAATAATCACTTTCTACGCATCTAAACAGAGATATAATGTTTATATTTCGTATCAATCGTAGATAAAGTTCTTTTTATCTTGAAATTATTTATTATACCTTTACTTGATGTATCATTACTGGCTTTAACAAGCTTTAAAGGTAATTTTAGACAGTCCAATAATATGAAATAGACTCAGGTAGTTGTTAAATATTTTAAATTATTATTATTTATTTTAACTTTATCGCGAAGGAAAGGAAGAGGAGATGTAGAGACAGAACGATAGGGATGTCTAGCACCTGACTGAATTTTACCAATTTTATAATACATAATACTCGTATTATCAAATTGAAAATACTTTCGGAAAAAAGTTTAAAATACTGTTAAATTGAAATATTCAAGATCGGAAAGGTATCAACCACGGTGTCGACTGATAATGCCGCCAAGCCCGCATTACGAAGAGTTATCAAAACTTCTATTTCTCACATAACTAAATTTAGATTATTTGTAGTTATCTTATTTTTGTGTGTCAATGAATGCTCCGTATTAAGTCTAGAAGAAACGGCCGCCCAGGCTTCTTTACGATAGGGTTAAAATTAATGATGTAATTATTACTCGTCGGAGGAACTGGTAGAATTACTGATTATAAAACAAAAAATAGCACGAGTTGAAGAAATCACGTTGAACTTTGTCCACGCTCAGTCCCAGCTTTCCAGTCCGCTTTCTGTTTGATCTCCAAGTCCGCGGCGGACAGTCCGCTATATGTTTGACGACCCAGTCCATTAATTTTCGCCACACAAAAAACGACATGAAAAACGTGTCGCTTTAGTTATAGGAACTAACAGGAGGTAGCTCAATTTTCACTTATTATTAGTATATTTCGCTATGTTTTTTCATGAAGTGGAGATATTTTTTAAGAAAAGGAAGGTTACAAGATGCAGGTTATATAAAAAACTGCGATTTTTTTCACACTTCCTCCACAAACCACCTCCTTTACTACTATCCTGTTTTCTTTACCTACTACATATAACTAACCACCTCCTTTTAATTTATTCATAGCCTATTATGAGCTTTCAATAGAACGAAAGAGTTTAGAGATTGGACAATAGATAGCAGAATAAGACGGTGAAAAAAAAAGAAGTACCGAGTACTAGAAACCTCTACTAGATGGTGCCACGTGTAAAAACAATAGAATACATATTATATTTCTAAATATTATTTTAGAAGTACGTTGTCTTAGTCAGGTATGATTACAAGACAAGAATGGCACTTGTACTGAACCGATTTGTATGAAATCGAGGTACAATATAAGGGAAAGTAGGGTAAAACCAGGTACGCGGGTCAAACCGGGTACCTGGTACCTACCTCAATTTTTGCCAAACTAGTGCAGCTATCAATCTATCTAGTGATGCAGTCAACTCAATCCTGGATGCCTATCAGTTGGTTTGTGGTAGTTAATGAAAGTCAAAACATCGTTTGTTTTATTCAGCACTTATTTTAACTTTTTTGCCATTTTTTTTTATTTTTTACAAGAATTTGTTTGAGTTGTTAGCAAAGAGCCCTTATATTTAATACGTGGTTATTAAACCTCTAATATGTAGTTTAAATAGAATAATTAGACACCAGTGTGAGATTTTTGCAATCACCTGTTGATAATAACTGTTTTGTTTATTATAATCCTTTCAAATAGTTGTTTTGACAATCAATAAATAATATCGTTTGTAATGAACTTTATTCTGATTGTGCTTCTGGAGAAGGGTGGATAAGGTGTAACGAGTTCAACCTCTGGGCTCATGAGCAATGTAGCGCTTATGAGGGAGAATTGGTTTGTGACTTCTGCGTGAAAATGTCACTTTAGACTTCAGACTTATGTTTCAACATGATAGATTTTTATAAATAATAAATAAATTAACCATAAATTGGCCATAGCAGTTAAAAATTATTGATTTTCTTGAGTACCCGGTTTTACCCTACCATTCATCAAAATTCTGATTTTGACTAAATCCAAAAAATGTATTCTCAGGACCTTGTAAGTAAATTATATTGCCAAAATCGGTTAAATTTTGGTAGTCCAAATGTTTCTAAAGAAAATAATTAGTAAATGATTTTTTTTTTCGTTGCCCAGGAGTTCATAAATGGGCAAAACAGTTATGGTACCCGGTTTTACCCTACTCTACCCTAAATATCAATTTAACCCTTAAATTACTTTATATTGCATACGCCATTGCCATATGCAATGTAAAATGAAAGTTCGATACCAATAATATAAAAAATAGTTGATGGTTCTTGGTTCTCATAATATTATTCCTAATGCTCTTCTACCAAATTTAGACTGTTTTACATACAGCATTATATTAAATTTGATTTTAATCCACTGCATAAATAAATTGGTAATTCTAATGTTACTTTACCATTGAACTCTCAAGAAACTCTTTTCTATAGCAAGTTCGTAATACACTTACCTGAAACAAATTAAAATAAAACATAAATAAATTTATAACTTAAATAAACTTAATAAAATTTATTCCTATAAATTAATAATATTTATTTAATTGTTTTCTCTATTTCCAAGACGTAGCTAGAGTTTTCAGCACCCGGGGGACTAAGTAAGATTTCGCTGCACTCCAACGATATGACCAGAAACAACATTAATACGTCGACATCCTCCAACCCAACGAACCAAAAGAAGAAAAAAGTTACTGATATTCAAATTGGCGCCCTCAGATACTGCGCCTGAGGGGCAGGTGCAAAAGTATTTCTTCAGAAAATAAATAGGTAATTTAAAAAAAAAAAAAAAAAAAAAAATGTCATTTCTACTACATACACGTTTCTTTCTTGTATTGTTTAAAAATTTCCAACTTCTAACATTCTCTAATATTTTTCAGATCAGATTTATATCACACCTAACTGCTTATTTTATTTTATTCGCAATTAATAGATTTATTGAACAAAGGTACAGATTATTTACAAAACAGATAAAATTGAAAGAAAAAACATAATTTTTAAAAATTAAAAGGAAAGGGTAGAGACGATGACAGTATTGGAAAGTTAGGACATCCATAAATTATTTTACCTTTCCCCTCTCCTATCTCTACTTCAGTTAGTAAGCTATAGAGTGGAAAGGAGCTCTAAAATAATCACAGATATTCCAAGCAGGCGTCAATCAATCATTAATCATTCCAAAGTCCAAATATTAAAAAATAACAAGAAAAATATTCTCCCATTTAGTGTGGCACATAGCTTCCTCGTTTTTATTTTATATACTTTAATGATTTTATACTATTAAAATTAAAACCTATTATTGTAAAAATTATTATTTTCCCCCGTATGTTAAAACTTTCAAAATTATTTTGACTTTTTACATTAATTAAAGCATCAACTTAGCAATATTTAAGAAGAACAGACAGTTGAAATTAATCTGAGGCCATCTGCAGGCTACTTTTGACAAACCATCCAAATTTCATAAAAAAAAAGTGATTTGATGAAAGGTGTAAATTTTATTTATTTAGGTGAAAATAAATGTATGTTTATGCGCAAGTAAAAGAGAAGTGAATAGGCGCGCAGAAGGTTGAATTGTATATGAGACAAACAATGGGCTAATTATGACCTATCATCCAAATTTCAATAAAATCAGATGAGTAGTTATTAAAATATCTTTGTTCGCAAAAATTGAGCGACAGACCGACAGACAGACGAGGAACCAAAAATGTTCTCTAATGTCTAAAACGGATTTCTGTCTTGGCATTTTTGAAATCGGAGAACTATAATATTTTCGGTCTTCGGAACGATGACATAGCTTCCGTAACCTTGGGTAAGCTCAGAAGCAAAAATAAACTAAAAGAACCTATATTTTGGTTTTTATTAGCTTGAATTTTTTTATTTTATTTTATTTTTTTAAGGGATACGTAACGGAGAATAAGACATTCCCCTGCCGTGGTTTAAAAAGCGTAGCTTACGTGGAGTTGCTTAGAGGCGTAATCCTAATGTGGAATGTGTATTTTTGTGCTGTCTTCCACAAAAAATCTTAAAGGAACTTAATTCACGGTGATTAAATTCCAGTTTTGTAAAATCAAGTTGTTACTTTAGGACGACTGTCTTTATATTCATTTCGGTTTTTGAAGTGAAACTTCTTTGGCAGCGGTAGAGTGAATTTTTTCATAGAGTGAAATCGTGTAACGAAGTTTGCGATTCGACACTCGTCCAAGTATAACATTTTTACAGATTAATTATATTAAATCTATTTAAAGACCAGCAAATCAAAACAAACATTTATTTTTATTGGAATAAATGTGGTTGCCTTAGCAATATTTTTTTTTTCAATTAAATTTCCCATAACCATTTCTTAATCCTGAAATAATTCATCAAAAAAATGAAAGAGCAATGCATTCTAGAATTTAAGTTTTACTTCTAATGCGTGAGAGCCTCACACATATTTTTTTTAAATGTTCCCCGCGTGAATATTATAATAATTCTCACTTATTTGTAATACAGAATATTTATTTATTATCCATTAACAATAATTGAATTACTTTTCAAAAAAATGTTTTCGAGATTTCAACGGAATTATCCGTTTTGGGTGTTTTTAAGACCTCCAGAGTGGTTTTCAGTATGACGTCAGTAGGTATGTTAGTATGTGTGTGTGTATGTGTATGTATGTGAATGTATGTGTATGTATGTATGTTATATCGTAGCGCCCAAGGTATTTAACCTAGATTGTTGAAACTCAGCAGAAAAATCAGTCTTTACCTGTAGTGGTGCCGCCCGGAAAATCAACTTTTTCCGCCATCTTGAACCCAGTTTGCTGAGTCAGCAAACTGAATTATAAAAAAAAATTATAAAATTCGAAAATGGTCCTGATCGAGTTAAAATTTGGCACGAATGTACCTCTCTGTATGATAAACAAGCCCACCAAATTCCATTTTGATATTGGCCGCCATTTTGAAGTTATCAATTTTTGAATTTTGATAATTTGACGGTTAATAATACCGAAAGTATAAATACGTTTTTGACATGTAGCATACCGTTGGAAGTTGGAATTTTCTGGTTCCAACTTCGAATGAAGGAACAAATATAAAAACCCATGAAATTCCATTAATTAGTTTAAAAGTTATAAGCGAATATATTTATTTATTAGTGCGATAATTTTGATGACGTCAAAGTTAGTATACAACCGTCAAAATACTGCCAAACTACAAATAATTAAATAAAATATATTAAAAATAATGTTTTTGGTTATTTTTGAAGAATGATGATAAAATAAGTTAGTTCAAAACGGTCACCCATCCAAGTACTGACCACGTCCAATGCTGCATCATGGAGAGGCCACTTTGGTGGCCTCCGAAGTGAGGAAAAGTTCCGAGTTACCCCGTACCCGATTTTTAATTCACAATATCAACTAAACTAAACTTTACATTGACATTTGACACATATATTTTGGGTATATTTTGACTTTTAAAACCAATAAAGAATGTAAAATTTAAAAAAGCATATACATATTTGTATCCTACTCTTCAGCAGCTTTCATTTTATACCCAACTCAAAAATTTAAAAAAGTAAAATTTTGGGAGCCTTCACATTTTCGTGCTCAAAATTGGCAATTTTTGAAAATTAGGAATGCTCTCCCGGAATTTTCATCGCCACAATAAGGTATTAGCATGAATAATTTCGAAATTTTAGGACCAGCCGTTATATAGTGGTTGGGGGGGGGGGGTTCTTTGGGGTATATTTTGACTTATAAACCAATAAAGAATGCAACATTTAAAAAAGCATATATATATTTGAATCCTTCTCTTCAGCAGCTTTCATTTAATACCTCACTAAAAATAAAAAATAAATATATTTTTGAGTTTACCACATTTTTGCGAATTGCGCATGCGCATATTCAATTTCTAACTTCTGTATATTTTTCCTGTGGTTGGGTCAAAAAGTTGCACCAGTGTTTCAAGTTTCAGCACTTTAGCTTAATTGGTTCGGGCCCTATGAAATGAACCAAAGAGCGAAGGACAGACGGACTCATCACCCTCGGCATAAAGGTTTGAGAAGTATCTACAAAAAACCGGATGTGGAGTCACATGACTACTAACTACTATAACCAGCTTATACTGCTAAAACTAGCTTTCGGGCGAAACGAAAGCTAGTTAAGAAAATTAAACATTCATTTTGTGGAATGGCTTTTCGTTGTTTACTGCTCTATTGACATCACCTTCACTTGGACATTTATCCTTCTGCGGATTAAACAAGTTATCTCGGGTCACAGCATCCATTTACTAATGCACTACGGATTATTAACCTGATCATCTTAAATCGTACGTAAAAAAAGTGAAACATAACAACCTGTACAAAATTACATTTATAAAACGGGTACTAAAAGCACCATACTTATTTAAATAAAATTCTATAATAAATCGTTAAGAGACTTCAAATAAACATAAATAAATAGATTATTCTGAGCGGGATTGGTTTAAAGGTATTTTAATGACAATAAATAAACTCGAGTTACAGGTGCAACAATCCGGTAACAATTGAGTCTAAAGCGACCCCAATATACAACCAGACCCGATATAAATTTAGGAAATAATTGAGAGAAGAAGATTTAGATGGAGTGTAGAAGGTTGAGCACGCGAGAGTCTAAGGCCAAGAGAGAACTGCTAGTGATAGAAAAGTGAATAGGAACACAGAAATACACTCAGATCTCTAGACAGGATATAAAACAACTCTAGAAGAAAGACTTACAAAGGTACAATAAAACTCCAGAACAGAATACGAGCAGAGATCTCGACTTACTTCCAAAACAGTAACCTTCCTTAACTATTATTCTTAAAGAATTTCACAGAAAAGAGACATTCTATATAGTTATACATTAGGTTTTAGGGTTTCGAGGTCATCCTAGAAACCCTTATGTTTCTGGGGTTTTTATATCCACCGACCAATTGTAGCTAGAGGTTTAAAATTTAGAACAACTTAACCTTTTTTTGCCAAAAAAAAGGAAAAATGTCAACTCGAAATTCCTTCGATCAGCGAGCAATTGCGAACTGATCGTATCATTTTTAATTTTTGTAATTTTTCAGCGGGGTATCATATTTTTAAAGGTATGTATTGAAAAATGTGGATCACATAAATAACTGCGATTCAACAATTCCAAGACAGAAATTATTAAAAAAAAACCAAGATAAATTTTTGGTCTCGCTTCTGTCTCTCGCTCTGTCAGTCAATCGACATTATCGCGAATCAACTATCTCACAAACTACTTGTCCGAAATATGGATGGCAGATCATAATTAGCCCTATTATGTTGTAAATTTCCTTTGTTTGTTAGCTATCCCAATTCCTCCCCTCTCTCCCCCCCCCATATATCCCCTCTTTAACTACATTGCCCTATGTTCACGAATAGAGATTCTATATACATATATTTAGCTGTCACAGAATGCGCAGCAGCGTTAAGGAAACTCTAAAAAAATGCAAAGTTATTAAAGAGAACCGCACGCTGTACATCTTGTATTATAAGAGGACATTTGGAGACAGCGTGCAGCAAAAAGAAGTACACCAGAACAAGACTGAGGAGTCAAGGGATGCGGAGGACCACTTGTATGAAATTAATAAAATTAACTTGAAAATTGAGAAGCAGTTAAAAAAAAAAAAAAACTTCAAGGGAATTGAGGACCTTTACCAGAGAGAAAATTAAACCTCTTGACATTTTATGGACAGTGATCAAGTTTATAGAATTTTCATTTGATGAGATGCTTTTTGTAATTGACCACTATATAGACTCAATTTTTGGTAGGAATTGGTAAACAGAAGTTGAATTAAATTTGGCTGATTAATATTGTAAATAAGGAGAGTTTTAAGTTTGTTAAATAAATTATTTAATAATTACCCAGTTATTTTCTAAGGTTATTGGAGAGATACCAAGAGTTAAAGGTCATTATTTTTTTAAAGGGTGGGGCTAAGCCAATATATCGAAAACTAAACCTGCACTTTATGATATTCAAGACATAATTAAAAAAAAAAAAGAAATTGTCTCCAAAGTTGATTTTTCGGAGAGGTGAACTCCTTTAGGTGGTAAAACTAAATCGGAGTTTACGACTTTGCGTTAACTATACAAGGTTGCTGTAAACAAATCTATTAAGAATGAACCTAATCCAATTCTAAGGATAGAGACTATATTATATGTGAGTATGAGTGGGGCCAGGAACTTTTACACGTTAGATAGAAGCAACGCGAACTTAAATATGGTTATTGACGAGGAGAGTGCGGCAATGCAGACTTTAAATACACATAAAGGTACAAAAACATTATTATCGCCATTATTGTTTAAAAGGCTTGGAGAGCATTTATAAATAGAGTCAAAATATCCACAGCACAGAAGTAGGAGGCAATCTATTTCTTCGGTGGCGATGATATTTTTTTTTTTTATCTGATGGCACGGCGGTGCCCCCGCCAAGTCGAGCACAGCCGTACCATCCTTTACCGGAACCAACTCACGGCAATTTAGACCCCTCTCATTATCCTATAGAAGATACTTATATTTATAGAATTAATTTTGATTTAAAGTTCATGACAAACAGAACCAGAAATAAAAATTTCACCCCTCTACCCATAGTAGTTCATAAGATATATAAGTTTTGTTATTTCGTCACTGACTGACTCACTCACTCATCATAATTCTAAGGCACTTCTAACAATCCTAAAAACTTGAAATTTTGTATATAGGCAGTGTTTATTGTAGAAATAAAGGAAAAATTAAAAAATCTGGTTCTTTGTCCCTATTATGGCTAATAGAAAAACCGCCTATTCAAAATATTGTAAAAAAAAATTTAAGTTGTGAGATCATAGGTTTAGCCAAGTCTCCCACTGTCCAAGTAAGTTCTACTAGGTCTAATTTATCCAGTACAAGTACATGATGTTTGTCTGTCCCTCTCTTTATCCTCTTTCCCAAATTACTCTACACGTTTAAATTTAAAAAAAATTTCTGACTTGGCAAATACACTAAACTTAAATGCAGTGTCATATATAAATTTTTATCCTTGTGCTGCGACGCTCAAATGAAAAAATAATATTTATTATTTGATTTAAGTTTGTGGTGTGTATTAGCCAAGTCAGAAAATGTTTTTAAATTTAAACGTGTAGAGTGATTTGGGAAAGAGAATAGAGAGAGGGACAGACAAACATCATGTACTTGCACTGGATAAATTAGACCTAGTAGAACTTACTTGTACTTGGACAGGGGGAGACTTGGCTAAACCTATGATCTCACAACTTTTTACGCGAGACTTTGCTTATTTTTTTAACATTAGTGTTTTTGTTGGGATTTAATATTATTTTTCAGTACTTTTATTTGTTTTTTTGTGCTACTTGTTTTCTGGCTTTATTAGGGTCAACAGAATGTCGGAGTCAAAACCACACCCTAACTCTGGAATAGGTTTATGCATAGAACGTTACAGGGTGTTTAAGATTTTTTTATGAGAGTGGTGACCGGACGGACATACGAAGAAACATTAAAACGACTATAAATGGTATTTAAGAAACTGACGAAGCAAAATTTAAGAGTGAATAAAAAAAAAAAAAAGTAACGAATATCCAAGACGCATAATTGTTAATAGAGGGCTACCTAAGAAAGTGCAAGCGATTTTACACGGTACAATTTTACAACATGTATAAGTTGAGGCCATACTTGGGACTATAGCAACTACTACAACAATTGTATTCCTCACTTGGCAACTTTATTGAACCCCTTAAATCAATTATTACAAAAAAGGATGAAATACGAATGGCCTAATGAAATATTAAATTTTAGTTGTAACGATTTTCCGACACTCATTCGGTTAGGAGTGGGTGATAAAATGATAATTAGTGTTTCTATAGAAATTATTAGTCTCTCTGGCGTCGTCATCCACCCAAGTGGGTCACAGATATCGATAGCTCAGGTTATCTAAAATCGATATAGGAAGAATTTGAATTAAAAATGTGGAAAATCGTAGAGGTTAATGGCTCCAACCAATCAACAACTGCATAAAATAGTACATTACGCGTCGAGTGCGGAAAGTAGCATTTTGCATGCGAGTGTGGAGTTTGCACCCGAGCGACAGCGAGGGTTGTAAAACCACACGAGCAATGCAAAATGCCGTTTTCGCACGAGTTGCGTACCGTACTTTATCTACGATTGTTAGATTTAAATTATAAATACAGAAAAAAATAAACTTGCTGTATGTAAGTTCGTATCTCTCTCTTGATAAAGATGGGATTAATTCTTGAGTTGTATTTTTTGCCGAATTAATTATTTCTGGAGGAGTATTATTCTCCACATTTTCGTCAAAGTCACTTGATTCACTTATTGTTTTTCAGAAGATTAAGAGCGCAAGTGGAGTTGATATCAATATAGAATAATAAAAATGGAAAGCCTCTCCACTAATTAAATGTTTATTTAACAGAACTAGCTTTCGGCCTCTCGGCCATCATCAGTGCCTACAATAAGAAACAAACAACTACGTAAGAATTTTACAAACACAAGCAGTTCAGCACAATAAAAAAATTCCAAAAAGTTAAAATGAAGTTAATAAACGTTAAATAAATAAAATTAGAGGTAACAATAAACATAATAAGTAAATGTAAACGAAGGGGAAACAATTAAATAACCAGAATAATATGATCAAACAAAAGTGACATAAGAATCAAAATTAATCAATAAAGATAATTAATCAATTAATAAAATTAAATTAAATAAAAATTATAGAATAAATTAACAAATAAAAATAAGCAAAATCAAGGAGATGAATAGTTCCAAAAACTTTTTGGAACTATTCATCTCCATTTATTTGTTAATTTATTCTATAATTTTTATTTTATTTAATTTTATTAATTGATTAATTATCTTTATTGATTAATTTTGATTCTTATGTCACTTTTGTTTGATCATATTATTCTGGTTATTTAATTGTTTCCCCTTCGTTTACATTTACTTATTATGTTTATTGTTACCTCTAATTTTATTTATTTAACGTTTATTAACTTCATTTTAACTTTTTGGAATTTTTTTATTGTGCTGAACTGCTTGTGTTTGTAAAATTCTTACGTAGTTGTTTGTTTCTTATTGTAGGCACTGATGATGGCCGAGAGGCCGAAAGCTAGTTCTGTTAAATAAACATTTAATTAGTGGAGAGGCTTTCCATTTTTATTATTCTATATTGTTTTTCACTAAAAACTCGATATAAACAGTTATTTTAATAAAAGAACTGCAAATTAGTTTTGTTAAATGTAAACAAACTTGCTAATCGTGCGTAAAGCTGAAGAATTCCTCTTCTTTACCGCACACTGTGTGGTAAAGAAGAGGAATTGTTCAGTTCTATGAGACGCGCATGCGCAATGAATGCAAGTACGTAAATAATCACTTTCTTCGCATCTAAACAAAGATATAATGTTTATATTTCTTATCAATCGTAGATAAATATATTTTTGTTATATAGTTTGTTTTCTGAAAATAAATAAAAAGCTAACAACAACAAATAGTTAGTTCATCCTGCATCTTAATAATAAACAAAAAGTGATTACAGAACGCCTGGTTATTAGAGTGGGTGAGCTAAAGGAAATTATACAATGAAAGAATATCACTTATTGTTATCGCCATTATTGTTTAAATGGCTTGGAGAGCATTTATAAATATAGAGTCGAAATATGCACAGCACTCGAAGTAGGCAATACATTTCTTAGGAGGCAATAATCTTCTATTTCATATAATTTTTCAATACTGTTTTTTTTTTTTTTTGTGCTACTTGCTTTCTGATATATTATTAAGACTAGAATTATTAATAACTTGTGATGCTTGTCAAAAACTTGTATTTTCTTATATTACCTTATTATTTGATTTGTAAGTAATTTATCACATTTTCATAAAATAATATAACATTTGATATTTACTGTGTTTTGAAATTCGAAACAACTTTACTAAATAATATTTTATTGATGAATTAAATTAATAATAATTTAATATGTACACTATACACCTTATTATTTCTAAGTACAAGTAGGAAGAGTTGATGGATAATACAGGTGTAAGGAAAATAATTTTCTTACATAAGAGACATCATTATTTCTAGTTGAAACGTTTCGACTCAATTCAGAGTCATCCTCAGTCAATATGTATTTTCTAAGCAAAAGATATTTATATACAATTAAAATTAAGCTACTGATATAAATCCTAATTGCTATTAAACTTGATTGATTAGTTTAATAATTTAATATCTAAACAAGTTCCCATTATCTTTTTTAAAAAATCCACCAATCAATTATACAAAAAATCAATAAAATAAAAATCACTTACATATACTAGTCAAATGAAGTTGGGGTGTGTTAGTGTGTTAACATCTAGTCTTCTTTAAGAGAGCGCCAATGATTAGAAGTAGAAGTTAAAATATCATTAATTAAATTATTATATTAATTTTAATAAAGCCAATTTAAAAAAAAAAATTAATAATAAAACACCACACACACACATCATCCAACAATTCAGAATTAGTCATTAACTAAAACACATTTATCACAGCTATAATAATAATTAACAAATAAATAATTTAAAACAGATTTTAGCAAATGGTAACAATTTGACAACATTGTAAATTTTTTTATCATTTAGATATGTGATGTATATACAATTATAACAATAGATTTTTCACTGAGATTATTGACTGCTTACTTATTAAATATTATACAAAGAGCTAATTAATATAATTGAAGTACCTCAAAAATTGACAGATAGAAAATAGGTTAATGATATAATTCTTAAGATTTCAAACATAATTTAAGTTTATTTAATTAATATTGAAAATTAACTTAAAAAAAAGGGGACACGATACTACTAGTGCTACCTGGGAGAGATACTGGATCACTGCATATGAATAGATTTACTACTATTGTAGTAACTCTACTGGCGCTGTCTGGGAGAGATCATTCGAAGTTCTATATAACATTCATACTAGGTTACACTACTACTGTATTACCTAAAATTATAAATATATATATTTACCATCTAATAATATTAAACCTTAATGTTTATTTCCTCCTATATATTCCATTAAATAACTATTATCCAGTTAATAATATTCACGAAGTTAATAATCATTAATCTATTTTAAAAAAAATTATTTAATTCATTCTACATATTATTGTTTATTATAAATTTTGAAAATAATACTATTCCGAAATTAGTTATCATTAATTATATATTGTTATTAAGTTAAACTTACATTGTATTAGGGGGAAAAAAAAATTATATGATAATGGGAACCTGTTTAGATATTAAATTATTAAACTAATCAATCAAGTTTATTAGCAATTAGGATTTATATCAGTAGCTTAATTTTAATTTTATATAAATATCTTTTGTTTAGAAAATACATATTGACTGAGGATGACTCTGAATTGAGTCGAAACGTTTCAACTAGAAATAATGATGTCTCTTATTTAAGAAAATTATTTTCCTTACACCTGTAATATCCATCAACTCTTCCTACTTGTACTTATAAATAATATTTTTCGATAGTACCAAAAAGGGTATTTCACTCTTGGTAATTTTTTTTATGTTTTTAAGAAACTGAACCCCTGTACTTAAAATCAAGAAAATATGTTTTTCATACTATTTCTTCACCCAGATATTATTACCTTTGTTAAGATAATAATTTTTTAAGATAGATCGTTTCGGTACAATTCTGGGAAATGTCTTAACTATTAATATGATAAAGTGCAAAATATTTATTTAACGCACTGTTAACTTTAACTGAAAAATAAGCCAATGTTTTGCATAATCATAGTCTAGGTCCATAATGGAATTTTTAAGCAGTTTAGGAGAAAGCAGTCCCTCGAAAAAATCATAGTAAACTCTGGTCTGCTGAGATATTCTAAGACACTATGTATTTATAAAATATTTTTAAAGGTAAACGGAGATTGTGTATCAAATTTGTGTTGGAACGAAGGTGAGGTGAATCAATCACGGGGTTAAGGTGCGCTTGTCAGGGGCCCCGAATATTATAAATTTTTCAAACCTATCACAAGATTAACATGGGGTCCCTCCAGATTTAAATTTAATGCTTCTCAAACACTCGATAATCGCTTTCCTTTCTCAAACATAAATTATACATAAGCTCCGAAAAAAATATGAATAGTCAGGATAATATATAAAAGTAAACTAAAACCTACCAAAACAAAACGTTACACAAGAGCCTTATAGTTAATTTACGAGAGAGAGAGAGAAAATATCCGGGGGTCATATTCTTAACAGACGTTCGCTGAACTTACTGAAGTTAAGAATAAAGTTATTTTTATCTAATAATTATTATTATACAAACATGAAAATATTTTATAAAATAATTTGTATGTAATAATTAACCTATCATTGTAACATTATTATTGTAACAATATTATGTATATGTATAGTATGTTGTAACCTTAACCTATACATTATGTTACGTTATATACAAACATGTTAACATAATATTAGACAATTCATAATGCCAGGTACTATTAGAGTAAGCAATACTCATTCAATTATGTTATATATTATCTTAACATGGAGCAGTCATTAAGCAATACTATCTATGCCACCGATCACGGAAAAAATAATAAAGGTACCCATTAATGTAAGATAACTATTTTCTTCTCTGTTGTCGTTAATGTCAATGTGCGTTTATTATATGTATAAAAAAAAACAATAATAATAAAATAGAGGTAAAGTTGAAAAAATATGAGAGTTATGCGTGACTCAGACAGACTGACATCCAGCTAAAAACCACTCAAATGATCTTAAAAACACCCAAACGGAAAATACCGTTAAAATCTCGGTCTCGGATGTTTTGGGTGAAAACAATACTTCTTCCTATATACACCTTAGACAAGATTTTAGGACGTCAAGATGAGGAAAAATAAAATAAAGGAAAAACGTACTATAGATATTCACTGTTTGTTGCTCAATGGTATTTACCTAATGGTTTAATATTGAAATTTGGTTGATGTGGCAATGAAGTATGAAATTATTATAGTGTTACAAGTTTTCTATCTGGTACAAGGAATAGAAAGTTGTGTATAGTTCAGAAGGCAAGTATTCCTAGAATGAAGTAACATTACACTCCATTAACTTTAAAACTTTTCCTCTTAACTGGAAATCATTATCACAATATAACATAAATATCTATTAACACTTTTATTGCAACATTTAACCCTATACCTGAAATTAATAATTTATAATATATTATGTTGATATAAAGTTTATGTGCAAACCGAATGTGTTATAATAATTTAGATCCAAATATATATGTTTGGTGGTCCCTACGGTAACTATCACGTCGGGCCTACACTCTTTGAAGTACATTCTCTATCTCTATCAAAATTATTTCTTATCTGGGGGCACGGTGGTGCCTCTGCCAAGTCGAGCACAGTCGTACCATCCTTTACTGGAATCAACTCAAGGCTCTTTGGACCCCCATCTTATTAATTTTAAATTAGAGTTCATTACAATCTGAGCCAGAAATAAATATGTCACACCTCTACCTCTACCTACATTGTTTCATAATATATATGAGTAAGCTTTAAACTAAGCATCGCGTGGCTTTATCATTGAAGCGAGGCAATAAAATACTGAATATTAAGAAATAAATTAATCATGATGAATGTCATAGTTGAAGATAAGTGGAAGAGGGTAGTGAGGGGTTGAGTGGGGGTACATGGTATAAAGCTTACCTTCCTAGATAAACCTATATGTATAATAATACACTCCTATAAAATACCTATTATTATAAATGTATCACTTAATCACTTCACTACTCAAAAACCTTTGCTTGTATCAAGTTGAAATATTACATGCTTCAACTGTACTTTAGACGATGTATATGAAGTTTTATTAAAATCGTTACGTTAGAATGTGAGAAATCATAAAAACGTTGTTTACTCTATACTTAAAACGTTTAGGTCCACTTTAATAGTTTTAGCGATCTTTAACACATCATAGTAGTGTCGCTGTTAGTTTTACTAAAAAAAGTTTTCAAGTTTTTGGTAGTTATATACTACGGAAAGTTTAAATTTTAATTTAAATCAAATTATAATTATTATTAACTACGGGAAACAGACAGTGAAAAATACACTCCAGCGCCGGGATTTGAACCACGGGTCTCCTGTATTTCCAGTACAGATGCTCTTGCCAACTAAGCTACGCAGGAGAATGATTTTTCACTGCCGTAATCTATAACTAGTCCCGAATCCAAGCTTTCAATATTCATATACATTTAGACAGTCAATATTTATGACATTAGATATGTTTCCCGTAGTTAATAATAATTATAATTTGATTTATATTAAAATTTAAACTTTCCGTAGTATAAAACTACAAAAAACTTAAAAATTGAATTTCGAATTGTTGTACAAGGTACAGGTACTAATTGAGTACTTTATAATTATAAGCGTTAATTCTCGGTTTAGTTCTAATGTCATAAATATTGACTGTCTAAATGAATATGAATATTGAAAGCTTGGATTCGGGACTAGTTGTCGATTACGGCAGTGTAAAATCATTCTCCTGCGTAGCTTAGTTGGCAAGAGCATCTGTACTGGAAATACAGGAGACCCGTGGTTCAAATCCCGGCGCTGGAGTGTATTTTTCACTGTCTGTTTCCCGTAGTTAATAATAATTATAATTTGATTTAAATTAAAAAATTGTATTTAAAAAAATATATTTGTCTCGTCGAATATATAGTCCCCAGGCCACCATAAGAAGTGAGTCGCTGATTGATAAAGTTTTCTTACCTTATGGAATCGCTTATTTATGCCGTGTCCACCGATGAATTGGCTATATGGAAACTGAACGCTGGGCCATTTATTTTTTATTGACATGCCAAACTTGCCCTTCTGCGGGAACATTGAAAAGTGATAGATAAAGTTTTGATTTTCACAGGATCGTTTAATTAAATTATTTCAAAAACAGTGGTAAAGGTGGCCACCGATACGAGTGGGCCGTTTTCTTTTTAACGTCCCCGCAGAGCGATATGTTTGGGGCGGTGGCCACCCCAAACGGCCCACTCTTATCGGTGGCCACGTGTACCACTGTTTTTTAAATAATTTATTTAAACGATCCTATGAAAATCAAAACTTTATCTATCTCTTTTCAATGTTCCCGCAGAAGGGGTAAGTTTGGCATGTCAACAAAAAAGAAATGGCCCAGCGCCCAGTTGCCATATACCCAATACATCGGTGGACACGGCATAAATTAGCGATTCCATAAGGTAAGAAAACTTTATCAATCAGCGACTCACTTCTTTTGGTGGCCTGTGGACTAACAGATATAAAGTTAGAATTTTTTCCCGCGCGAACGCTATGGTAGACAACATTGTCCAACGAACTCGTCCTGAGCATTGATAAAATGAACATGTGTACCAAATTGCATCAATATCGGTCAACTTTTGCTCAAGTTATATCGTTTTACGTTCCAGTCACACAGACACGGAGGATATTTCGTTGAATGTAGGAAGCTCGCTGCGCTCGCTTCAACGCACTTTCCCTAATTATCTAAGAAATTTCAGTCAGACAATCTTACATTTATTTCTCTCATTTTGTAGACCAATCAAGTTAGTTCTATGTTCTACAATCGGATTGTAGAGATTACATTTATTCTTTCGGCTCATATCATTAAACTTTTTTTCAAGTCGATCCAAAATACTCAAATTTTCCCATTTTTTATTATTTACGATAGTTATACTCACACCAAAAGTCCTCTGCCATTTGATCTTTTAGTATGCCAAGAAGTGTGTTTAATTACATTTTTGTATCAAGGTTAAGCTTTTTATAGTCTTTCTTTACTTTTCTTGGATCCAATACGTAGGGCTGAGAAAATTAATTTTAAATGTTAAACTATGTACCTACTTCAAAATTAATAAATAATCCTATCCAAATAAAATAACGAAAAGACGCCTTTGAATCAGGAGAACTAATTTTAAAAAAAATCGGTTTCGAAGAAAAAATAAATAAAAAAAGAAGATTAAAAAGAATCCTGAAGAAAAAGAGTAATTTACCAAGAATTATTTGATATACATATGTTTATTTTACCAACCTTTGAGATAATAAAATATTTTAAGTGTAAACAAAAGAAAGAAAAGAAAAATAATGGTTTAATTTCAATTAAAATTCCAGTAGTCACTGTGAATATTATTAATTCCAGGAAACTTTGACAAAACTACTTTACACCAAACAGGCCACCTTTTTAATTATTTTTTAACGTGCCAAGAAGATTGTTTCTAGGAACCAAACCAAGGTACAGTTGTGGAGAAACGGTCACAGTTGGCAGGTGGTTGCTAAACAAAAATATCTGGAGAAAAAATAGTTTTATTTATAAACAAAAAATAATAAAAACAAATTTGTCAAAACTAATTCTTTTTCCTCCCCTGTTGTTTTCACATTCCTATTTTTCATAAATAAAAATAAAAATAATGGTTCTATAATATTCTATATAAATTTGAATCCTTTTTTATATTTATTTTTATAATCAAGACTATGTATATATGTACATTTTTTTTAAAAGATCTCTTAAGAGTAATTCAAAAAATTATAATAAAAAATAATTTAGTCAAACAGACAAGATTCATTTAATTTATTTAATAGAAACATTTGGTAAATCTGCAGTTATCCAGCCACCTAGGAAAAGAGGTTGGAAAATCGGGGGGCCCGTAATCGAATGTACTATTTAGACAAAGGGATATCATCTCTAAAATGTGGGCCAACCACACAAAAAGAAAAATGTATTAATAATGGGTTCTCCTAATAGAAAAGAAAATTAAAATGACTAAACTGTTTTGAAAAATTTTAACTTATATGACTCAAAAGTGACCATTTTGAAAATATAATAAACAAAAAAAAGCATGAGAAAATTTGTTACAAGCCTGAGGAAGCCCATGAGGGTGAAATGTGGCTGTTTTATAAAGAATAATGAAGAAATATTTTTAATTAAAATTTAAAAAAAAAACAACTTGATATAGTTTTTAATTATAAAAATAATATTTTTAATGAGAAGTAAAACATTAAAGAGCATAAAGTGGGTAAAAACAAGTTATGAAGAGCAACAAGTAAAAAACCACAAAAAAATGAAGAACAAAACAAGTTTTAATTCAAGTCAATCAAATCTGTATTATAAATTTGCAATTATGCTTCTACACTGAAAGAGTGTTATTAAAACCAATAAAATGATAAATAAATTGAAATTACGTAAAGTGACTCCTTAATACAAAACAGTGTTTTTGACCTGAAAACACTATTATAGTAATTATAGGGATTGGGTATTAAGGAGTAAGGCAGAAGAGTAGAAGAGGATAACATAGATAATATGATTTAAGAACGTGTGTATATTAGTACTTAAACTTTGTGATAAAGTTACTTAAAATCTGGCTTAAATTATAATCTAAGACTAATCCGCGTATAAGACAGCAATAAATTAAGCATTTTCGCAAATTGGTATTTAATTTATAAATACTTCCGCTCACTAAAGAACGTCATCATAATCCTGACGGGTAATATAATTATCCGACCCTCTCACGAAATGAGGTTTTTCGACAAAATCACGAATTCGTTCTTACCCCAACACTACTTAAAAACCATGAAAAATATTATAGCTTATCATAAATAACCCAACAAAATACGAATCATCTGTTTATCATACAAAACTACTCTTCGTAACTCAATTTCAGAATAATTAAAATAGAAATATAACATAATATCCTTCCCAAAAATAAAACTCAAAGAAAATTAACATCGTTAATAAACCATTCTATATTAAATATAAGTTGTTTTTTTTTTTAAACTATGTCGACTCAGAAAAGATAGTTTTTCTTTATTTATAATTTTTACTTTTTATTTATGTTAAACTTTAAATGTTTAATTATATATCATTTAAGTTTACAAAAGGAGAGTAAGTTTTAAATATATAGTCATTGCAGTTGTCAGTATATAAAATGTCTCACCTCTTTGGGGATCGAAACCGAAATGGTAATAAGTTAGTTGATGCGGGTGAGAGCAAAATACTTATCTCCTTTATGCCTTGTCTGCGTAACACTACTAAAGCTCCCATTTAATTATTTAATTATTTTCTTAATTTACTTTCTTGTATACATGGTAGGTATACACAGAGAGAAAGTTTTGTGATACTAAGAATCATTGACACGTTTTACGGTCCCCTGAGTAAATAAAAAAAAAAAAAAAGAAGTTTATTCGTCATCTTTGCAGACCTGCACTTCTGGGCTAATTTCGCTATATATGTGTGTTCCCCGAGGTGAAATCGAAAAAATAAATTTTAGCTCTAAATTTAGGAGCGCTGCTCCCCCCTCAAAAAAAAATTGATAATTTAAATATATTTCTAATAACGGCGAAGATCATTTTGATTAGAAATATTCTATTTTACAGTCCATTTAAATAAGAACTTAACCTTATAAGTCGGTTTTACGGGCAAAGCCTAGTTTCCGAAATATTCAGGATAGTAAATAAGATTTCACTGATATTCGAAAATGAAATGTGTAATATCACCAGTTGATCTTTTTAAATGTATTTAATAATAATTTAAAAGGTAGATATTATTAGATTTAAATTCGGTATCACTATGTTTAGTTAAAGCTAGATTGTTGTTGGACCAACTATTTTTACGTAATATATTTATTGTAGAGGCAGTTATTTTAGGTAATAAAACATAATTATAATTGGGACACAATAAAATAAAAACATACTGGTTGATTAATTTAATCTATTTATATAAAATTAAAGTTTTGTCTGGATACGTGTGTGACTGTTAACACCAGACCGCGACTTTATAGGCGTAAAACTAGCTAATAGATTAGCTTTTTCGCAGAGGTAAGCGCAAACATGTGGCGAATGTTGTTTCATCGAAAAATATTGAGTAAAACTAAAGTATATTACATATCAACTTTATAAAAAAAAGACTTTTCATAACCATGTCGGTAATTGATTATTTTACATCAAAACAAACATGAATTAAAAACTAATATTTTCTATAACCTCCCTCGTTTAGGTTTGCACGTTTATATATATATCGTAATGCGTATATTGTTTACCTTTTCATGAGTTAATAAAAAAAAAAAGAATTAATTTGATTTGATTTAGGTTTTTCTTGTTTATTTTTATATTCATATGATGAATGTTCTAGAGGCATAGATCATAGATTAAGAATATATTTTTGTCCACACAATTCAAATTATTGTGAGATTAAATAAATTCAATCTTGATAAAAAAAAAGTTATTTATCGTGCCTAATAATAAAGTAAGAGGCATAACTGCATACTACGATTCGGAGTGTTTTATTCATAGTAATGGAATGAATAATGTATAATATAGTCCTGATTCTATTCTAAAAAGGCTTTGAAAACAAAAAAAATATGTAGGAACTTCATTTAATTGCTTGGACTACGTGATAATAGGAGACATAACCACTAATACCTAGAATGAGGTAAAGACTAGTAATCAATAAAACTGTCTAACCACAATATACAAAAAAATTACAACGATCATATATCATACCTTTCCTTCGACTATTATATATATATATATACATATATATATATATATATATATATATATATATATATATATATATATATATATATATATATATAAAATTAAAGTTTTGTCTGTGTGTTGGTGTGACTGTAGCCACAGTCCGACATTATAGGCGCAAAATTGGCTTAACGAAATAGATTAATTTTTCGCAGAGGTATAAGCAAACATGTGGCGCATGTTTTAAGATTGGTTTCATCGAAAAATATTGGGTAGAACCAAAGTTATTAACAATTTTATAAAAAAAAAAAAAAAAAAAAAAAAAAAAAAAAAAAAAAAAAAAAAAAAAAAAAAAAACAACCTGATTTGGTTCCATTTAGAGACTCACAGTTCACTGAAAAATCCGAAAAGTTAATTATTCTTTTACCCCCCTTAAAAAATAACAAATGTCGGACGCAACTTTAAAGTTTTCTTTGGAAGCTTATTGAGGCTTTGCAAAAGCAGATTGCACCAGCGGTAACTGACTTTAAAAGATCGAAAACTTTGGTTTTATGACTTTTTGTCGCATCTCCGTCGTTTCTATCTTAAATAGACCTAAATTTGATTATTTTTTTAAAAAAAAATTGACATTGAGCTCTTATGGCATCCGAAATTGTTGACCGATTTAATTTCTGGTTGGGGCGCTTAAACCCTCACATTAATGCTTAAATCTTGCCTTAAATCGAGTATCTATTATTTTATTAATTTGTCTTAGAACCAGAGTTATTAAATATTTACTGGTGCAGCTGCCGTATTGAGAATAGACAGGTAATTAAATTAATGTACCAATGGCTGATGATTGTTCTATAACTTCCCAGTCTGATTGGTTTTGACTGCATATATTTTACTATTGCTATATTTACTATTTGATTGCAATTTATTACTACATTACTTAGTTACGATTAACTATTTTTATATAAATAGACTCCAAACTAAAAATGGAGAATATTATAATTCTTTATTCTTACTAATAGAATGAATAATGTATAATATAGTCCTGATTCTATTCTTAAAAGGCTTTGAAACAAAAAAACATGAAGGCATTTCATTTAATTGCTAGGCCTTATGATAATAGGAAACATAGCCACTAATACCTAGCATGAGCCCCGTGCGCAGCGCGGGGTGAAGGATAGTTAAAAATAGTCAAAGGACTGAAACGATCTTCTCTGATAGTTATTTTTATGTATATTGTGGTTACACACAATTATTATAGATTATTTAAAATTAAAAGCCAGAGTGATTTAATATAGGTGTGTGTACTAATAATCATTAGGTTTACACAATATGATAAAAAATGCCTACCACATGTTAAAATAGAAATAGTAATAATAAAACAGTTAAAAATAAATTAGTTGACTGCTTCTAACCACCTACCACCTGCTGACTTAGTAGTAAAAGGAAATGAGAAATTAAAAATATTATGATACAAAAGAAGTAGGGAGTAGCCATTATTTTTCATATTTAAGATTTATGAACCGAATTTTTATTTTTTTGTAAGTGACCCAAGTAAGGTTTGTGATGTAGATCTACAATTAAAACAAAAACATGATAAATTTAACATACATTTAAAAATAAAAAAAATAGATAATATGATTTATGCAAATTTTTACATTTATATCTCTTTTTAAACTATAATTTTTTATTTTTAAGACATATATATTTAACAAATTATATATATTTCAAAAAATAACAAACAATAATATAGTATTTTATTATGTTAAAAATATTATCCACAGTTTTGATTATATTTTAACATAAAACTGTGGTTAGGGGATTTTTTCTACTTCTGTAGTAGAATTAATTTTATCCAATTATTTTTAATTTATAAATAATAAATATATAATATTATTTTAAAACATAAAAACATGGTTTACCGTTAACCTACCGCTTAAATAATTAATATTATTTTTAGTTGCATTTTATTTCCAGGTGGTGAAAAGCTGTTAATTAAATTTCTGATTTATTTATGACTTCGACGTAAATCAGAGAGTACGCGAACGGGTTTAAATGTATATGGTTGGGTTTAGAGATGCGCACAGTACAAAGGACCGGTACGGATTGAAGACTGGGTGGGGGGTTGAAATTCTCGGCAAGGCTCGGATAGAGCTCGGGCAGGTCCGTTACCCCCTTAGCCTCATCTTATGAGGGCTGAAATCGTACTAGATAGTCTGAAACTAGAATACGCTGAAACTACGAACTTAACACCTGATTTCGGAGATGTTATCGGTCGAAAAAATAAAACTTTACAAGCCATCCACATCAACTCAGCAGAAAAAATACCTTTTTAAAAATGGTTTTCTTTGGTAATAAAAAATTCACGGACCGTGAAAACCATAGGCGTTGTTCAAACTTTATTGTTATTATACCCATGCTCCATGTTATTTTCTTTCTAGACCTATACCTCTTTTCCCTTTACGAAAAATAAATATTATTGATTTGTCCTTTTTATAACTAAGATAAATAAACAAGCAGAACTTCATTAAGTAAAGCTGTGCGCAGTAATCAACACTAAAGAGAAGAAGACTTACCGGGATTTTAACTATCGAATTCCACTATTAATGTACTAAAATATTCTTCAAGATTTTGTTTTAAAAACAAAAGTTATTATTATACAGGGAGTTTAAAAAAGCCGCGGCAATATTTATGGGGGTGATTTCTCAGATCGTTTTATAACAAAAAAAATTCCTACAAACAAAAGTCGAGAAATGCATTGTTTCCAAGATAAGATACAGTGTGTACGTCACTGACTTTTTTATAATTTTGATATTTTAAGTTAAAGAAACTTTTTGGTCTCTTGAATTTTCGTCGTATCTTCCTTCGTTTTCGAGATAAAAAAACAAAAAAAAAAACACTTTATTGCATGTCCATTTATCATAAAACTGATTTCCAGGAATATTTCCGAACGCAATCCGACTTTAAATAATTGTTTTGTTCTGTCGTGGATGTCATTTGAATGCGCCTCATAATTAATCATTTTGTATCTGTCGAAGTCCGTCATCATGAATAGGAATGCCGAGACACTGACATGTACTTCATTTATGAACTTGTTGATGGCAATGCAATAGAAGCTGTTGTACATTGAAAGATTTCCTGGCCGTATTGCTCTTACAAAACCTTCGAAAGTATTAATTACTGTTACACCTAGCACCTAGCAATTAATACTCAATTAGAAATGACCTTGGCGTATGTCAGAGTTTTCGCCAGTCAATGAGAAGAAGATTGGGTTCTTGCATTCTACTTCAGCACTTTTTTTACTTTCTCATATAAAGAGAAAGTATTGTTTTGGCGCAAGATTCGATTTTTTGATTTGATGAATTTACACGTTTTGAGGTCAACTGAGTCCAAAAAATTGGTTATTAAAAAATGTCTGTCTGCAAAATTCCTAACTACAGGGCCAATTTTGACGAAACTTGGTGTACATGTTCAGAAAAATCATGCTCCGAGGCGAAATTGAGAAATTAATTTTAGCTCTATATTTGGGGGCGCTACCCCTCAAAAATTCTAAAAAAATTATTTCTCGAAAACTGTTCCGACAATTTTGATTAAAATTTTTTAAAATGTATAGTCCATTTAAATACAAATCTAACGATATAAGCCGTTTTCCGGAAAAAACTAGTAGAGAAAATAGCTTTAAACGCGGACGGAGTCTCTTCGTCAGTGTTTAAAGCTATAAACAGAGAGAGGACTTTTCTCAGAGAGAGGACGGGTTCAATTCCCTGCCGAGAAGAAGTTATGTTTTGATACATCTAGGTAAAAGGTTCAATAATAACTAAATGTACCTAAGAAAACTAATAAATGGAAATCACTGGGCTAAGTAATTATGAACTCGTATATGAGAAAGTTGTTGTTGAGAAGTTTGTCTTAGTTGTATCGAACCGATTTTTTATAAAATGAACTGAGGAATCACCCCCTTTAATATTGTCGCATCTTCTCTAACCAAATTAGCGTTATTAACCAACGTAGTCCTGAACAATTATTTTCCTTTATAAGGGTAAAGAACATATTGAAATAGGGATACTTCAGAGAAACACAGGCAGTAAAGGACCCCGTACTATGTACGGTAAGGACTAAGCCGAATGCAAATATTAAGCTTATAAAACAAATTTTATATAACGTTGTATTTTTTTGCATGTTTGAGAAATTACATCGTAGAGTCTGAACCGGTGTGTTTTTGTAAAACGCATTATTATACATTGTCCAAGTTTTTAATCTGATGTCCTCCTTAAATTTTAAATTACACGAATAGTCCCAAAATTAATAATGTGTAGGTAACGTAAATAAAAAAAACAAAAAAAAAACATTTTTGTCTTGTTAAAGGGTAATTACTCAGAAGGTAATAAGATACGTTTTAATTGCACTCAAAAGGTAATAAAATAGGACCATTGATTCAATATTAGTACAGTATAATTATTTAGAAGGAAATTACAAAGTTTTAAAGCAAAGCGGATGAAAATTGGACAAGAAATAAATAGGTCAACAAACTGCTGGTTTTGATCTTTATATTGATTACGCAGTAATTTACAGCCAATTAGTGCTAGAACGGTAAATACCAGTATCATAACCAAGCAACATTATTATTTTAGGTAAAGTTGGAAACCGACTAAGAGATAACAGCTTAAATGTTTTGTTAGTATATATATAACAATTTTATCTGCAAAGATAACAGTTGCAATTTAGCAAACTCTAATTCATCTATATACTATAAAGCCGCATGGCTAACTGACTCACTCACTCACTGACATTAATGTTTACCCACTTCCAGAAGAGCTAGAGACTTGAGGTTTGCGCCATTCGACGCGCAATGTCCATATTGTGAACCAAAATAATTATAAAAAGTTTACTTTTTCCACTCCTTCCCCCCCTAAAAAAATAAAAATGGCCGACTTGATTTTTAAGCTGTTTTGGGGCTAATTGCAGCTAAACGGTAAGTCGTATTGGAAAACGGAAAGCACCAGCGGTAACTGATTTTAAAAAATCTACAACATTGGTCCTATGACTTTTTGTCGTACCTCTATCGATTGTACCCTAAATGGTGATAATTTTGGTATTTTTTTATTTTTATTTTTTTCCATTTTTGTCTTTGAATGGTCATAGTTTCTATAATTATTGACCGATTTTATTTCTGATTGAGGCGCTTGAATCTCACACTAATGATCTTTAAATTGAGTATATTTTATTTCATTACTTCATCCTACTTGCTTAGAACTTGAGAGTAAACTTTTTCCCGTGTGCCGTGTCACGTGACCACTTTTTTTGGTTTTTAATATTGTGTCGTATATCATTTGAAAGGCCTTGATTTGTACATTAAAGCTATTTTATTTGTTTATTTTTTAAAAATTTTGTACACGTACTTTTGTACCGATTTATAATTTTGTTGTAGGTTAAAGGGTTTAAATAATTTTTTGTTATTAGGTTATTTTATTTTTATTTATTTATTAGTAAAATGAATGCCCTTTTGTATGGTTTTTTTTTTTTTTTAATATAATTTTGGTACCTTAGGCCTTAGAGTACAGAGGTACAAATGTCTAAGTTAATCTTTTATAATTATGATGTATATCGTTGAAAAGCTCTTGAATAGTGGATTAATTATCGTTACGTTCAATTTTGGGGTATTTTTAGTTTTTAGGGGGGTAAAATTAAAAAACTGTTTTAAAGAGGTTCTTACGATTTTTTTTTTTTTTTTTTTTTAATTTAAATTTATTAAATTTATTATATGTGCTCTTATATTTCATTAGTTCATCCAATTTTCTGAGAAATTGAGACAAAACGTTTTTCTGTGTACCGTGTCACGTGACCACTTTTTTTGGTTTTTAATTTTGTATTGTATATCATTTGAAAGGCCTTGATTTGTACATTAAAGCTATTATATTTGTTTATTTTTTAAAAATGTTGTACTCGTACTTTTGTACCGATTTATAATTTTCTTGAAGGGTTTAAATAATTTTTTATTAGGTTTTTTTTTTTATTTATATTTATTTTTTTCTTTTTTCTTTTTTTTTTCTTTGTAGTTTTAGTCCCGTTCAACAGCTTATTAGGTCATTACATTATATTTATTTATTAGTTAAATTAATGCCCCTTGATTTTTTTTTTTTTTTTTTTTTTTTTTTTTTATATCGTTGAAAAGCTCTTGAATAGCAGATTCATTTTTGATATGGTCTATTTTTAGTTTTGAGGGGGGTAAAATTGAAAAAAAACTGTTTTTATAGCAGTTTTTACGATTTGGTTGCTGGGTTATTTGTTTATTAAATTAATTATATTATGTGCACCACATTTGGCGCATGTTAGATGCATTGTTTCTCCGAAAAATGTTGGTTTTCATACTTTGTTTCTTTGTTTGCTTTATCGTTTGTTTATTTTGTCATTTATAGACTGCGAATTATAACAGTATAATTAACCCACCTGATGGCTACAATATCCCACAACCTCCTACATCATTACCAGATCTTACAACTTGTAAGATACTTGTAAGTTACAAGTACCAACTACTATATACACGTACCTGGCATATATCTACCTGGCCACTCGACGGGCAAAAGCTGGCCGTAGGCCAGCTGACGCCGGCGAGTCTATATACTATAAAGCCGCATGGCTAACTCACTCACTCACTGACATTAATGTTTACCCACTTCCAGAAGAGCTAGAGACTTGAGGTTTGCGCCATTCGACGCGCAATGTCCATATTGTGAACCAAAATAATTATAAAAAGTTTACTTTTCCCACTCCTTCCCCCCCTAAAAAAATAAAAATGGCCGACTTGATTTTCAAGCTGTTTTGGGGCTTGTTGTGGCTAAACGGTAAGTCGTATTGGAAAACAGATAGCACCAGCGGTAACTGATTTTAAAAGATCTACAACTTTGGTTCTATGACTTTTTGTCGTACCTCTATCGGTTGTACCCTAAATAGTGATTATTTTGGTATTTTTTTGTTTTTATTTTTTTTCTATTTTTGACTTTGAATGGCCGTAGTTTCTAAAATAATTGACCGATTTTATTTCTGATTGAGGCGCTTGAATCTCACACTAATGCTCTTTAAATTGAGTATATTTTATTTCATTAGTTCATCCTACTTGCTTAGAACTTGAGAGAAATCTTTTTCCCGTGTGCCGTGTCACGTGACCACTTTTTTTGGTTTTTAATATTGTGTCGTATATCATTTGAAAGGCCTTGATTTGTACATTAAAGCTATTTTATTTGTTTATTTTTTAAAAAATTTGTACACGTTCTTTTGTACCGATTTCTAATTTTGTTGTAGGTTAAAGGGTTTAAATAATTTTTTATTAGGGTTTTTTTTTATTTATATTTATTTATTAGTTAAATTAATGCCCTTTTGTATAGTTTGTTTTAAAAAAAATATAATTTTAGTACCTGAGTGTACATGGGTACAAATGTTAAAGTTAATATTTTATAATATGATTTATATCGTTGAAAAGGTCTTGAATAACAGATTAATTTTTGTTATGTTCTATTTTGTGTTATTTTTAGTTTTGAGGGGGTAAAATGGAAAATAACTGTTTATATATAGTGGTTTTTACAATTAAGTTGCTGTTTTTTTTTGTTTTTTTTATTAAATTTATTATATGTGCGCTAACATTTGGTGTATGTTGAAGGCTTTGTTTCTCCGAAAAACGTTGGTTAGAACCAAAGTTATTAAATATTTCCTGTTCCAGTAAATATGTCCAACTTTCCCATCCCCTCCCGTCTCTCCTGTCGCCCCACCTTACTCAATATCCTCCTCAACTCCACAGCCTAAGATACTAGCTCAGCTTCTCTAGACGTCAATCGCTTTCTTACCTTTGCAATGTTTGTTTACTTTGTCATTTATAGACTGCGAATTATAACTGTATAATTCTCAGTCTATAAATGACAAATTAACCCACCTGGTGTCATGGACGAAGGCTTTTAGTTTATTTTTTATTTATTTTATTTTTTATTTCTTGTTAAAATTAATCATTGAATGACATTGAAAATTGATGTTTAAAGAAAAAATAAATAGAAAAATCAGTGTGTCTTGATATAGAGAAAGAAATAGTTTTTTCTTCATAGTAAAAGTTAAGTTAAGGCAAGACACCTGGCTACAACATCCCACAACCTCCTACTACATTACCAGATATTGCAAGTACCAACTACTATACAAGTACCTGGCATATATCCCCTTATATATACAAGTACCTGGCCACTCGACGGGCAAAGGCTGGCCGCAGGCCAGCCAAGACCGGCGAGTTAATATTTATATAATTACCAGTTATTAGAGTAGCTAAATGCATCAGTTATTGTGTAATTATTATAGATGTTTTATTTTATTTTTACTGTGACATAAACAATGACTTATCGCCATAGTCTGCCCATAAAGACCAACATAACTTTAAAATCAACAAAATTGTGGTTCGATTCTCGAAGAGAAGAGACAAGAAATACATAATTAACTGATCCCTACTTAATGCAGTAACTTGTCCACTAAGACTTCATACATGTTTTGAGAATGGAGATATAAATATTGGATTTTAACAAAAAAAAGGCTATTTGGTAAGCAGCGAACACATTTTTTATTTAGAGACCTATTAAAAAAACATTTTTCATCTTTATTATACGAAATTAACCCAAAGAGCTAAATTTTGTTAACTTTTGTCTCATGCTATGCTGACAAAATCGAATTCCAATATAGAACTAATAAGATTATTAGAACAAATCGAAATACTCGAATACAATAAGATACCTAAGAAAAGTAACGTAAAGTCAAGAATAGTTTTTATGGGTAATACTATAAAAGTTGATATATTACCAGTTAAGAGGATAGTAGAAAAAGCTCAACTTAAATGGTTAGTCATCACTCAAAAAAAAATAGGCAGGAATGGACAACTTTCAATGCGAAGTTATAGGGGTAGGAGGTCAACATAGTTGAACATCTATTCCACCCTCGAGGAAAGATATATGTCTCTCAGTGCCAACTCTTTGAACGCCTTTAATAAGAGTTGTTTTTAGATTTAATAGCCTAAAAATGGGTTTCAGTGTACAAAAAGATGTTGAAAGTTGATGTCGTGTAGGAAGTGTAAAAAATATTTTACCTTTGAAAAACAAATTATTAATAACAATAACAAACTTTACATTTGATTACATTCTTATTTAAAAAATAATACTTTTTTTTTTTTTAATTTCTTACTAGGAACACCTAATTTTGAACATCCTTAAGGAGCATTAGGGCTTTTTTCATGAGCATAGTGAAGTTAACGTGTGAAGTATTAAACCGTTAGTAAACGTGATATATTACATATTATAGTATTTTTTTTTATGTAACAAAAATATACAATGAATATTATACTTAAGAATATGAAACACTAATCTTTATATATATATTGTAGAGAAATAAAAATACCGATAATAAATCTTTTTTTTTACGTTTTTACTTTTTTTTTTTTAATAATAGGATTGGACATTAAAATGTATAACCAGGATTCCCTAAATACCAATTGTACCTAATTCATTGATGAAATTGGATAATTTATTGTCAAAATATAGTAAAATAATAATTAAAAAAAGCCTCCAAAAAAAATTAGAGCTATATTATGAAAGATTAAAAGTTATAATAAATACACCAATGATCAGAGAAGGAGTCATTCTGTTGCCTTTTCTTTTCCTGCCCTAATATTCTTAATATACAGATAGCGACTTATCATGCAAGCATCTCCGCTTAGACACCTGTATATAAAACCTGTGATATGATAATAACCTACTTGACTCAACCACCTCTTTTAATAATGTAATTTTAATATTGCTATATTCTCCTGATCTCTTGTCTTTATTATTATAATAAGGTTTAGTCCCTGCTTTATTATCTGGCTACAATTTTCTCCACTAGTTAGTTAATATTTATCCTTACGATGTTTCTGAGCAATACATCAGAAGCCCTTCGTCTGCAGCTTTCTCCAGAAGCAACTGATTTTATTTTTCTTTTATGTTAATAAAACAGGTAAGACAAACGATGGAAGCTGATTGAATTGTAAGAAATTGCGTCCAGCGCGTTAAAGGAAGACCTATCATTACGCACAGTCGGGGGAGGCGGCCGCCGGTGATGGCCACACTGAGCGAATGGACAATGACCCACCGAATAAATTCGCATAAAAAAAACCAATAAATTCAGTTAAATTACATATTATAGACTATGCTAGATACGGCAAAAAACACAGGTAATTTCTTGCGTGATATTTGAAAAAATCTTTCATTGAAGTCTCTATTCGATAGTATTAATTATATTGGGAGTTCAATATGACTACAGTAATGAAGAGGAATTATAAAATCAAGATCCTACGAGAAGTAAGAATTGTTCGTAGCAGGAGATAATTTTCGTGGGGGAAAAGATAATAACTCGCACTAATGACCTCAAGTTTTCATTGGTTCCCGATCATTATTTCCGCCAATTTCATCAAATGGGAGAAATATCCATCATTCTGTCCCTGGTAATTGTCGCTAAGGTTATTTTTCTTATTCTTAATAGACCGGCAAAAAACTATCTGGCGAAATCTGTGGCTTCTATATTATATGTCCCGATCTTTTCTAAAGGTAGGAGGGAAGCTTGTCAAAACCTTTTAGACAACCTCTAAACCTCACGATAGAAATTAATCTATAATAAGCAAAGCTTAAAACTAAACTTCCCTTTTAAACACCAACGTCATACATACTAAATAAAATTGAATAAATTAGTTCTTATGTATAAAGTAAGCCATGTTGTAACTGTTTACTTCTTTATTATCCTCTTTCAATAGCTAGATAATATGTTCGTGTGAGTAAAGTTTGTTTATATTTTTGTTCAAAAACCAATTTTAATAGACTCCAGGAAAGAATTATATTTTACATTCTGGTACGTAGGTCCCCACCTAAGTATATCTAAACGTCCAATTTAATTCGGTTTATTTTTTTTCAAACTGTCCCTTTTTACATTACGAAAACGATTTCGTTGATAGCATCTCGATATATTCAATTTTTTTTTAATTTGAGGGAAAAGTATGGAAGGTTTTGGTAAGTTTAATACTTTTTGACCTGACCTATAACAATAACCTTCTATCATTACCCTATAAAACGTATTTCTTTAAAAACAAATAAATAAAACACTGAATTTATCGAGATACTGATACTACATAACCTTAATCGTTTGACTATGTACAGAGATATGTAAAAAATACAAATCCTGTAAAAAGGAATAGTAAAAAAAACTAAGTATATCGGACAGTACGAAATAATTGGGCCAATTAGTGCAGTTTTTCCAATTAATGTCAAAGAGAAACTTCACCTCAGAGATGCATAAAAACGATGATTTGAGAGGTCAAATTTACAACATTTTCCGGGGGAGGACCCCCGGATCCCCCTTAAAATGTGTCTTTGAAATTTAAACTAAAAACTCGGCACTAAAATGGAAAGTTATAAGCAGAGAATATGAATTCTGGGAGTAAATTTAAAGTGCTCGAGTGTAGATTTCAAATTATAGGACTGATCACAAATAACACAGCTTAACTTTTTATTTACAATGATAATTTAACCATAAAACCCAAAATATCATGAAGAAGAATAAATAGTTAAGTATAACAGAGCTTAATTATTACAATAAAAATGTTTCTTTTCGATTACGTTTACAAAGAAAATGATGATTAGTTGAAAACTATATAATTTGAGGGGTTTATGTTCAAATAATATGTTAGATTAAAATAATGAGCAGATTTGTAATTATTTTAAAAGTTTTGAATTATTTAGAGAGCAAAAACATTTGACTGGCCCTAAGTGAAAAGAATTAGCCGTAAAATAGGATCAAGTTATAAGTGGTTTATTATTATGTTACTTAATTGTTTTTTATCAGCAATCCCCGCTCTATCCTAGGGGGCCCGCCATTTTGTCTCGCCCAGGGCCCCGCAAGATCTAGATCCGCCACTGGTGGTGTTGACTTAAAGCAACAAACTGTTAAGTTCCTTATAACATCATGCTCAACACACCTAGAATCAAAACACGAGGAAACCTATATTTCATTCGAATTCGAGTAAAATTTCATTTCTAAATGCATTGAACATTCTAGAAATAAAAATGATCCCGTTAAAGAAAGAGTTTGACTTCTTACATGAAAACTCTAGTATGACTGTTCTAATAAGACATTTATAAAATATCTTCCCAACGGCAACATGGTACCATATAAGAAAATATAATTAAAATAAAACAAAACAAACAATACCTAATTATACAAACCGATTTAATAAGGTAGGGTTCAGTTAGTTATTATCCATAACCAGATCAGTTCACAGATATTGACAAATTAAGAGCAAAAAAATAAATAAATAAATAAGTGGATAACTAACCTTAAATTTTCCAATGTTCTATACGGAAAATCACTCCATATTTTATGCACATTCACAAATATATTTTTAATGACTAAATCGCTTTGAAATCGAACTTAAGAATTGAAATAAACTACACTACTGTAGATAATGTAATAACTAATATTAATAATGTAGATTCAAAAAAGTAACTCGATAGTTTCTAAATAATTAGCTACGTTTTCATGAGTTTTCAAACCCGTTTTGAAAACTGTTTTGGTTTTAAACCGAAAGTATTCCATGAAGAATTTTCAAAAAGGATTTCACAACAATATTAAAAACTATAAACTCCCAGACTACTTATAGTTAAGTCATACCTACTGCGCATGTCTCAATTCTGCGTTTTCTATCCAATCCCCCTTTCCATGCTATTTTTTTAAAACAGTTCAAATCAAAACCAAAAATTTGCTATTGTGGCC
Organism: Gerris lacustris; assembly: GCA_951217055.1. Lineage (NCBI taxonomy): Eukaryota > Metazoa > Arthropoda > Insecta > Hemiptera > Gerridae > Gerris > Gerris lacustris. The sequence continues at coordinate 34,313,524 of OX578281.1, read as the reverse complement.
TTGAACTTAAAAGTTTAGAAATCACTGTTTCCATAGGGTTTTGAATACCAAAAAAGTTTTCAAAGCGGATTTGAAAACCCATGGAAACGTAGTAAACACATTGAACACACTTGAATTAGTTAACATTTAAAAACACTTGTAAACTTCAAATTATTTACACTGAAATAACCGATACGATATAGTAATTTCAATCACGAACGATATTATAAGAATAGTTAGTAAGGAAGAGTTAGTTATGTAGTTAAACAAATCGTTAGTCTAAAATGTTTTGCAGGGCACAAGATTAAATAGATGAGCTTGTAAAAGGGAATGGACGGAAAGAAGGTCACAAAATGACTTGCTATGAGTCAAACCGCACGAGACACTAATCTCGAATCTGGAGACCGAGTCCCTTTACTTCTATGCGTTTGACGCTGCCAACCTAACAAACATAAAACTACCTAAAAACACTTGTATAATAATAAAAACTATTTGTAGACCTTTTTTTCACGTCTAATTTAACTTCACCAATCTAATTAAAGGTTTATACTTTATTATAACTGATATTTCTACTAATTGTCTTTCAGTATATTTTATTTTCACTAAATTCACATAAATACAAGGGCAAATGATCTAAAATATTATTTATTATAATAATTCGTAAAATCATTTAATTTAAATATTTTTAATTCTAATGATATTTGTTATTAAAATAATTAATTCTTGATCATCAAATAATTAATAGAACCTACATTAATATAATAATTATTAATATTTAATACTATTTTTTAACTAAATCTGCTTAATTATACGTAAAAAACTAAGAATTTATTTATTATTTATAACAATATACTTATATAATATCTTTCTAAAGGCAACATGGTGATATGTACTGAATTTGGAAAAAATAAATACTATTTACATTTCCTTTTTTTAAAGCATTAGTTTTGAATACTGTCTTATTTTAAAGTATTGGTTTTGAATACTAATTCCAAATATTATTTCTAATATCATAATTATCATTATTCAGTTATGATTAATTCTTATTAAATTAAACTGGATTTCCGAATAACAATTCCAACCTCTATTGACATCAAAACTGATGTTTGCATCATAACATTAAATTATTGTCCATTATTAATAAAAAATATATTATTATTAATAAATAGTGAGTTATGTAATTGTAACAATGTTTTAGAGTAAATAAAATTTCTATTATATGTATGATATATATTTATGGCCGTTTGGAAAAAATATTATCACCATAGGGTTGTCACCTCGATCATTAACTCTTTCTATATCTAAAATATAGATTTAATATAGTACTTTATTTCCCTGTCAAATTTGTTGTTTTTTTTAAAAAATAATTGTGTTTAATTTTTCTTTCTTCTTTGAATTTTCCGATACTCTGAACGCATACATTCGTTTCAATATTTAAAAAGAATAATCTCACCAACAAATTTAAAAGATGTCTAAATCTAAAATATTTTCTGAAATGTTATAAATTATTCATTGTATTCTATGGCAAAATTGTTTTTACTAATAATTATTTTATTTCTTATTTAAACTTGGCTGCACGCTATCATAAATATTAAGATGAATACTTTTCATCTCAAAAAATACTTTATTAATGTAGAGATATTTTCATGTAAAATAAAAAAATAGCTACATTATGCAGCTAAGCCATGCTGCATAATAAGCCATGCTGCATAATAAGCCGTCTTCTGGAATCTGCCGTATTTTTTTCCAATAAAGTATAAAAATTACTTATTTTTAAAAAAAAAAAAATATTAAGAATTAAATTATACATTTTTTAATATTGATCATTGTATGTAATTATAATAAAAAAAAGAAACGAGCTTCTCCAGGTAACATTTAAATAGCAATTTAATAAAGATCAATGACATGGAAAAGAAAAATAATTAAAAAATTTAATATGGTTATTGATAATAATAATAAAAATATATATATAAAGAAAAATAAAATATTTTTAACTTTCTTTAAATTGTCTGCCAATTAGTGTGGCACCTCCTCCTCGCTCCTCTATTCTATACTTTTTAATTTATTTTTTTACAACCTATCATTGTCAAACTTTATTTAATTTCCACCGTTATTAAATTGTGTCAGAGTTGTTATAATTTTTTACTTGAACTAAAATATCAATTTAGCAAAATTTAAAGAACGCAATAAAATGTGTAAGACAATAATTTTAAATTAATTATATCGTTAATTAAGTTATAACATAAATTGTACTATTCTTACATAGCCAATGACAAGATGACCTTGTTGAAGCAACAGATAGACAAGAGTAGAGCCTAATAATAATTATGGTGATGAATACTTTTATTACATATTTTAGAAAATTAAGGTAATAGTACATTACGCGTCGAGTGCGGAAAGTAGCATTTTGCATGCAAGTGTGGAGTTTGCACCCGAGCGACAGCGAGGGTAGTAAAACCACACGAGCAATGCAAAATGTCGTTTTCGCACAAGTTGCGTACCGTACTTTATCTACGATTATTAGATATAAATAATAAATACAGAAAAAAATAAACTTGCTGGATGTAAGTTCGTATCTCTTCTCTTGATAAAGATGGCATTAATCTTGAGTTGTATTTTTTGCCGAATTAATTATTTCTGGAGGAGTATTATTCTCTACATTTTCGTCAAAGCCACTTGATTCATTCATTGTTTTTCACTAAAAACTCGATATAAACAGTTACTTTAATAAAAGAATAGCAAATTAGTTTTGTTAAATATAACAAACTCGCTAATAGTGCGTAAAGCTGAAGAATTCCTCTTCTTTACCGCGCTAGCGTGGTAAAGAAGAGGAATTATTCAGAACTATGAGACGCGCATGCGCAATGAATACAAGTACGTTAATAACCACTTTCTACCCATCTAAACAGAGATATAATGTTTATATTTCGTATCAATCGTAGATAAATTATTTTACCCTTGCTTAAATAAATGTAAATGCAATTAAATCGGATATATTGGCATTGGCAAATGTGAATATGTAAAAATATATATATATATTTTCATTAAAATTTAACTGGTATATTAATTTTTTTAAAAGTGCATACTTTATGGGACACCTTACAATAGACGTCGAAATACAAACACGAATATTTGAGTGCTTTTAGATTCCGTCTTTAATACCCTTTTGTTGAAATAAAATTCGGTACACACCTTTATATTCCCTTGCGGGAAACAATTAATTTACATGTTCTGTTTTTCCACCTAACTTTAAATATAGACTTTCAAGAAAATCTATGGCTTCCTCTTTTGATGGTAGATAGTAGCAAACTAGTAGTCATAATTCACACACTCTGTAACCACTATATTCTGTCGACTAAATAGGATCTATTCGGCCGAATATGCATCCACTTCACCGTAGCCTTAGCCCTTAGAAATGGGCTATAATCAGCGCTTAATTTCAGCCAGAACGCAGTAAGAGAGTAAATGTGTCTCATATAAAAGGAAGAGGAAGTGATAATTGTATGATGGAGACAGTGTAGTGTTATAGAAATGTTTTTTTTAATTTGATGAACTCTCTTATTGTTTGTTTTGACTGAATTCTTATGAGACAAATCGTACGTGTACGAAGGAATAGGAATAAACCGTAGCTTAAGAAAAGGTGGAGATAAAAAATAAAGTAGTATTGTTAAACAAATAAAACGTGTACCGTGTAAGACAATAATTTAGCGGTAATTAACTTACAATATTACCTGGTTTATGTTTATTGTTTATTTAATCAAGTAATTAATAGCTCTCGGAACCAATACCACCAAGTTGTCTCTGAAGCTCAACACTCTGCCAGTCCGGACGTCCAGTAATCCGGACCTGAGGCTTAGGCCCCCCTCCCCTCTTGCCACGTGTAAGATACGATTACTAAAACAGGGGGAAACTGGAAAACACAGGGGCACTATAGGCTTAACATAAACAAACCATCAGTTATTGTTTGTTCGCTGTGCGCGTCTGCACACATATCTCGATTAATAAACACAAGTTTTATTGAGTCCTTTTTCAATTTTGATAATATAATAATTATTTATCAAACATCTAGTAATCCGACAATTCTCTGTAATTCGACATGGCGTTGCCCCATATGTGTCAGATTAGAGAGACTCAACTGTACTTGCTACAATTACAAATATAACAATTTATATTATCTCAATAATCTGTTACATTGCAGCAAGTATTGCTCCTGAAAACTATATTTTAATGTACATCAAATTATAATTATTATTAACAAAGGGAGACAGACAGTAAATCGAAACCACAATTTCCTCTGTCAGTAACGATACCTAATCCCGTATTGAGCTTTCAAATTTCCACAAGTCTGGGAGACGACATTTACGACAATAGAACTAGATCAAGAAATATCGCGTATAATTATAAAGTACCCATTTAGCACCTGTACCCTTGTACAATCAATTAGAAATTTCATTTTTAAGTTTTAGGTAGTATTCATACTACAGAAAGTTTATATTTTAATTTAAATCTAATTATTATTATTATTAACAAAGGGAGACAGTTAATAATAATTATAATTTGATTTAAATTAAAATTTAAACGTTCCGAAGTATATGAGTACTACCTAAAACTTAAAAATTGAATATATTTTAATGTATACCGGGTTTTCCAAAAGTCTCTCCTCCCCCATCACAACTTTTAAACATGTAAAGGGAAGTTTGTTTTTATGCAATCGCGCACTAGGGTCAACCATCCACTTTGCCCCGTTTGTGCCAAATTCATCACTATTTGGCGTTACGTGCAATCAAGGCATACATGGTAGAGATCCCCCTATAGTTAATTTATATCAAAACATTTTAGATTTTATAACGATAAAAGTGTAATTTTTTACTATTTTCGGAAAGGTTATTTTGCTGGCTTTGCCACCCTATAGGAGGCAAAATATCGGAGATAGAAAAAAGTTTCACCGTAGAATCTAAAAAAACTATCAAAAATATACAGTCCAATTTGAAATTTCGAAGATGGGTGGCTTAGGGGCAAAGTGGGTGGTTGCCCTTAGGGCGAGATTGAATGAAAACAAACTTCCTTTTATATGGCACGGATCCCCCAAGTTCCATTAATTTATCTCTAACCATCAAAAGTTAATAGGGGGGGGGGGGGGGGGACTTTTAGGCCACCTTGCATACCTATTCTGTATTGTATTGTAATGTTTTATTATGGGTAATTGGAAACACCACTACATTTTAACGACTTTTTAATGAATATTAAGGCTTTAAAAAACAACTCTAAAACGTAATTTTATACCTTTATTGTTCAAAGTTTTCCGGGGAAGAGCCCCCGCTTTGCTGGGGGATACCCCTTATAAAACCCCCAATTCTTATGTGGTGGGTGTTCCGTTACCTAAAATATTAGAAATTAAGCACGGGCTATAATGCATTTAAGAAAGGTTTTTCTAGTTGACAGAGACGAATATTTTTATACAAACAATGTGAATAATAATGAAACACAATCTAAAAATTGTAGTTTTAATTTTTGCTTTTAGCCGCCATTAGTGGTAATTTTAACTCTTGAAACTGCTACTTAACCAAGTGTTGCAATAAAGTTAACTCATTTTAAACTTCTTTTACAATAATTTTACACTGTCCTCCTTCAACAATTAAATGAAATACTTCTTTAAAAATATAAACTATTATATGCAATTGACTTCTTCCTACTTTATGGTAGTAAGAAACTCTTAAAGTGTCTATAAGGCATATTAAAATAAATAAAAACATTTAAGCTTTCACTCTCCAGCTTTTAATTTAAAGAAATATATAAAGAGAAAGAGCAATAAAAAGAATAACAAAATAGCCCTTACTCTACTAACACTGAATTTATAGCCTTAAAAAGAAAAATGTTGATAGTCTAAAATATAAATACACACATTATTCTTTTTTTCAGCACGTACATATAATATATTTAAGCAGGAATATCTATCTTAAAACATAATTACTTTTGTAAATAATATTATTAAATATAAAAATACATAAAAATGCTATAATCTGACATAAACTTTAAGAGATAAATTTCATTGTTTGCTTGCATTAAAAAATGTATTAATTATTTTTAATATTTTACAGTAAGTTATAAAATATTTTTATTAAAATTTCTATGTTTCATTAATTTAATAGCACATCTGTTTGGCTTAATGAATATATAAAATTAAAATAGTTATTAAAGTAAAAGTACGTATGCTAATGTATTTTTTAAGCTTTTAGGTGAATAGACGTAAAAATACTGATATATTTGTTTCCTTTATCCCCATAATGAGGAAAGACAAAAAGTAAAGATTATTACAAGACGGGGTCAGTCAATTATTAAAGGCAGGAATATCAGCCACATAAGACCTAACTCGATGTGTTGGAAACATTTCTCTTCTCCCTGCCTTTCGGACCATCACAGTTATATCGATGTTTGGACTTATATAGGTTCCAGGCTAGTTGCGAATACGTTAACTACTCATATAAGTAATGTCCCACGAAGAAATCGAATTTTCATGGTAATTGCTGAAGAATGAAGATTATTGCTGGTGGATTCTTATGCTGAGAAGTATAATATTAATGGAATTTTGAATTCACGCATTGTTCCGGGCAGAAGACCCGTTAATTTATCATATGAATAACCAGATGTTATTATTATCCATGTACAGTAAAATGTAAGTCACCATAGTAACCTGGAAAATAAATATACCTATTCCGGGTGCAAGTAGCACGTCGCAAATCGCACGTTTAAACGACCGTTGATTACCGGTCACCTTTCAGAACTCCTTAACAATCACACGTTTGCCGACTCACCTGGAAGCAACCATCTGCTGCAGTGGTGACTGGACCTCCCGACCTCCTCAGCCGTCTACTTCTCCTCAGATAAATGCGCATTATTTAAATACCATTTATTATTATCATTCTCAGTATTATCCAGCCCGTTTATATATTCCCGTCACTTGAGCTCGGACGCAAACTGGAAATAGCTATTTACCATACAAATACAGCACTGGCAGATAATGTAGCACTGGGGTTACTACAACAATAATAATACGTAGAAATATACGAGTATAAGAGAAAGTTTTTCGGAGTTATCTAAAACTGAGAGATTTTTTAACCTTTCTTATTTGACTTTTCTTATTTAACTTTTTATTTAGTTTACGCTCTACATACATTTTTAAGGTTATTCACAAGAGTTTCTGATTACTCATTGGAATCATCTTTGTTTTGAATTCTGAAGGTTACAGGTTTGATTCCCGACTCCGTCAAGGGTGTTCACACTCGGTGTTCACCTAGCATCACCATATAAATAGGTATGTATCTACTTGAGATAAGTGGCATCCATCAGGTTACGGAAGCTAACGCTGCTGTTCATACAGCTAGAGCAAAGTAGGCTCCAGCCCCTTTTCATTCATTACATTACTGTCGTTGTTAAAGGCCTTTGGCAAACCTAAGCCTATCACGGGCTGTTGCGCCACATATTTTATTGTTTTTTAAAGGTAATTTGTATCCGATTACATAATATTGGAGTTATGTAGGGGGGGGGGGGGGTCTAAGAATGATTCACTTACGTAAATCTGGAAATGGCTGTTTTGTAAAAACGTTGCGAACAAAAAGTACTTCAATATAAAGCCACAGTAAGCTGTAGTGGAAGCAGTCGAGTATGATGTTATAGGTTGGTCTATTCACTGTGGTTTATATATATAATCTAGTCAACAATACACAATACTGGGGAGGGAAGAGTGTATTAAAGGATTTTCCAGGGATGTTAACACTGTTCTATATCAACAGCTACCCAGACAAACAATCCCACAACCATATACAATACGCTATACTTATATAAAATTGGACGCACCTGATGCACAATACAAATTCGATAGAAACGTTAGGATTAAAGTTTCTTAGAAATCGAATGGGGAATTCTTAGAAATGGGGAATTAAACGCAGCCACTTCTTTCAACATTATTAAAAGATTAATTAAAAAAAAGAAGAAAATAAGTTAAATAGGAAACCAGCACACATATAGGTATAATTTTATACTTACATAAATATTAAAAAAAAAAAAATTAAAATATAAGGGAATGCAAATAATTTTGCCGGGAGATTTAAAAAGTTTTATTCTATTTACATAGATATGAAAACAAGTTAAAACTTATACTTCGTTGGAAGCGGCCCAAAACTAACTTAGTTCAAACGCAACTTGCTTCACATTATTTTTTGCTTTAAAAGCTAACCATTGGGATTTGAAACTTTATTCATGATGATTTGGAAAACAAGTTAATTTTATTTTCACATCTTTCATGTCACTTTTTTTTAATTAAAAAAAAAAAAAAAAAAAAATACAAATTTATTTCAAATTAAATTGGTCGTAACATTTTAATAAAATATATGGGCTAAATTGAGCATTGACAATTACTCATGAAAAGAATATTCAAATCATAAAATATGTTGGTAATCTCAAGTAAATATATTATACGTGATATATACATGTAGTGGTGGTTAAAGATGGTTTTAAAATTCTTAAAATATCAACAGTATGTGAGTCCTATTAAAATCCTACTCCTTATAATGCACCTACTAGGGTTGGGACATCGATGTCGATGTATTGAAAACATCGATGTATCGGACTTAAAAAAAATCGATCTTGATCTTTCGATGTATCGGACAACATCGATGTTTTCCTGAAACATCGACCCCAAGAAACGTCGACAACGAATATCGGGAACGAGAACGAGGGATTTTTTTTTTAACCGGTGACATTTATTTATTTATTTTTTTTTTTGCTCGTCGGGTTGGAGGACCGATGTCGATGTATCGAAAACATCGATGTTTAGCTATCGATGTCCCAACCCTAGCACCTACTCTTTATGAATGAAAGATTAGCTACTATTATCATAGAAGAGCCAGGGCCTAAAAGAACATTAACAGTCATAGTGGTTTACAGTCCTAATGAAGATACTTGTGTTGATGTAAATTATGCCTTCTATCCTACATTACAAAAGACTATTGATGATCAAAATGTAGCTTAGCCTTCACAAAAACAATGCTCATCTCAAGGCAAGTCAAAGAGCATTCAATTGAGCCAATGAGCAGGTTACAGAATTCACATACTTAGGAGTTTCTATTCGTCAGAGCGGAAAGTGTGCTCAAGAATAGGAACCAAAAGTAGGAAACTTATTCAAAACAATAAACAGGAGGTTTCTAAGCAATTATTTGCCTACAAAACAATTTACACATCCATATTAACATATGGATGCGAATAGTGGGCATGGGCATTAACCTCAAGAAAAGAGAGTCGCATTTAAGCAGCTGGGATGAGGTACCTCAGGAAAGTTGCTGGGAAAACTTGGAGGGATCGAGTTAGAAACACTACGATCCGAGCCTCTATGAACATCGAGCCTCTCTCGGACAAGATAAGGTATGCACAACTAAGGTGATTTGGCCCATTCAAAGAATGGAAAATGAGAGGTACCCCAAACAAGTGGTAGAAACCCGTTGTCAAGAAAATCGGCCGCGAGGACAAAGAAGAATGACTACACTCTCACCTGAGTGCCTAACACACAACATGGTCCAGAGCTAAGGCAATTGATAAATATAAACAGCCAGGAAGACCTTTAGTAAAGCCTTTACATCGCAAAGTAGAAGAGGTCAGGATTAAGTTAGTAACTAAGTAATATTAATTAAATTATATTATATTACTATTTATTCTAGTTCATTATCATGAAATTTTACTTTGACTTTGTACGTTTATTTGAATTTATTCTTCAGCATGACAGTCACAGGCGTCTGCCTAAGCGTTTCACTGGCACTGCACGTGTGAATTTCACCAAGGGTCTCTCTCTAGCGCCCGCGATTATGAATGCTCCTGGAGCAGGCGGCTGCAATCACTCAGCGATGGACTCTAGCAACTCTCGGCTAGAAAAACGAACCTTTATATGTTTATACGTAGGTACACAAAATTTGATAACACTGTTCATAATGCGTTATAAAATTAAATACCCGACAAATAAGCCGCATTGAACCGATATTAATTATGAGTTCATTTGTCAAATGCAATGCTTACTTTACAAATATTAACATGTTTTCTCAGTATAGTTTGAAAATTAATTGACATTGCTATTTGATTTATACTTAGTAAAGTTTACGCACATCAATTTAGCTAATACACAAGGGAAACAGATTCAAATTGAGTTACTAAACACTGAATGTTCAGGACAGAGTTGTAACTCTGTCCCTAATTAATTTATCTCTTGTGTAACTCTCTAGTTTAAATAGCTTGTTTTCATTAAATAAACAAAACCATCAATATAGTGTACCTAAAACAATCCCCAATAAAATCATTAGGTACTATCAATGGAATATTACAAATTTTATTAGACGTTCTAAGAACGCACCAAAAACATGAAAATAAATTAACCCTCTCACAGTTTTTATATCGATATGGAGTTTTTATAATACTATTCTGATATCGAGCGCAGTTTAGTGGAATCTTTTATTCTGAAGGTAAGATGTGAAATTATTTACTTTGAACATTTTATTATATCTTTCTTCCTTATAATTTTGTGAATCGAATCTGTCCTCTCACCCTTTGCATTTATAACTTTTTTCTGAATATCTCACCAGTAGTATAGCTCGTAACGTCTCCAGGGGTTCTTAAAACGTGTAAATTGATCTCAAATTTTTGCGCCATCACAATAATTTCTATCTAAATCCACTTTGTCAGTGTTCCGCAACATTTTCTCACCGACGACACACCAAAGTTCTTCCCAGAATTCCACGGCACATCAAAAGCTAAAATTATAATTCAGTATACATAAATAAAAACTATACTATATTTACTTTAATGCAATCTTAATAATTATTATGAAATACTGACTAATTAATGTGACACCTGCGCTTGTTTTAATGAACACAAACGTTTTATATTCGGCTCGATATTTGACAGAGCAACTTGAAGTTCTTGGTCAAAACCCTTTTAAGTAGGACCGTTTATCATTTTTAATTCACTCAAGAGTTTAAAAACTTTGCTCACATGAATATGTCGTCAAAAATGGAACTAGTGTTGGGATGGATTTGTCGGAAATGCGAGGATCCAGAAAACATCTAATGGAACTTCGGTGAAGTGAAGTTTTAACGTCTCGTCATTACATAATTCTATAAATTTCTCTCGAATTTGCAGAGACAAATCGGGGCGCGGGCGCTCGGTCCCCGGTTCTTAAAATAAAGCACAGCATGGGCGCATGGCGCTCGAAAGGAAGAGCAAAAACCTTTTCAACCCCCCTCGATCTTGGGCTCATTTTTCTTCTCTCACTGTCCCCTACATGGGGGGGGGGGGGACGATGGAATGGTTTAGATTGGGTTTTGGCGATATCCTTAGTAGAGAGATTTATCCTTATACATATTAAATCTTTTGATTCGTCTATTTGAAGCATAAATGTTTCAGCCAATATCAGTGTTCCGCTCCACGCGTTTGCATAGACGACAGAAAGAAAATTTTTAAAAACCACTTTTTTGAACTTAGGGGACCTCAAAACGTGTAAATCCATCAAAGTCTAATTTTCGCTCCATCATAATACTTTCCCTTAATATAAGATGGTAAAAAAAGGATAAATACCTTGAAAACGCAGAATACTTTTAACTTTCAACACTTAATTTTTAAGAAGGTATGCAGATTACTTTTTTTTATTTCAAGAACGTCAGGTGGGACTACTTAGCTTCTAGTTCCCAAATATTATAAAATATTTAATAAATTCAAGATTATTCAAGTTGCTAATAAAACTTTTAAGGTTTTTAAGACAAACAAAATATTATAGATTTAGTTTGGCACGTGATATAATTATCCCTCCAAGAATTAGATTAAAATCATTATTATACAAAAAGCTTTTTAGTATAATATACAACCTATTTCTTTTTTTAAAAAAATTGTAGTTTAATTTTTATTTAGTTATTTGTTCCTGGTCCAAGAGATAGCTTGCAAAAAAGTGTCTGAATAACATCATTTTAGAATTTTGTGTGTAAGTAAATCTTTTGGTGCATTTTAAGAATATGTGGTCGGCTAAGTTCGTCAGCGGGACACAGCTTGGCAAAAGGCGTTTGAAAAAAACAAATCGGTGGAGAGCAGCCATGTCCCACCCTTTATGGTGGACGATGTGATTTTCATGATCCTGTGTACTGACTTAGTTAGTGTACCAACAATCTAATTGATTGTAATTTGTCACTTAACAGATAACCTCTTTTGATTTGGAAACTATCATCAACTTGATTATTGGTCTACTAAGTTCGAAATCAGGATCATACCTAATCCATTTTTCGAAAACCACAGTAAAGAAAGAACCTATAAAATATTATGACCCAATAATCAATTGACTTATAATCTTACATTTAAACACTTCAACTTCTATATGTATAATAATAACTATTACTAATTACATATACCTAACTATAAATTATATAATTGCACGAACTTTCAACGAAACCCAGAAGAAAAGGACCGGAGAAAAAAATATCTTCTAAACTTGAGAGGTATAAAAAGAAATAATTGGTAATTGTATTGACTGAGATTTTGTGGTACCACTTTATAATTATGACTAGAGAGGTTGGTACAAAGTATCATAACAATAATGTCACCAGTTTATATTAAAATACACAAACGCGTTTCGACATGTAATATAATCTTCAGTGTTTCGTATTAACTTAGTAGGAGCGAATTCTGTACTAAGCTAACTACATACATATTTTACAAACTTTTATAACAAACTAACAATACTGAAACTAAAAACACTGAAGATGATATAATACGATATGTCGAAACGCGTTTGTGTATTTTAATATAAAATTGTGGTGACAATATAGTTGTGTTACTTTCTATCAACCTCTCTCGTCATAAGTATTAAAAGAAAATAAATTAAAATGTATTAATCTATTTATACGAAAATAGACTATGTCCATAGTTTTATTCCGATCATAATAAATTTTACACAGCTGACCTTCACAATAAAAGGACTGTCTCATGAGATTTCGAAAAAAATTTAGGTTTCTAGCTTAATCTAAGGTATAAACGCCGGAGATGCGACAAAAAGTCATAGGACCCGAATTCGATAACCCTGCCATACAACACAGAACGTGTTTATTTGTGAAGAGAACATGCGTGTTTATCTTTTGTAAAAATAATCTAGTTTATTCCGAGCTTTACTCGCCTGGGCAACGCCGGGTACTTCATATTAAAATACAATTTAAATATAGTACATAATGTTTCTCTGTTCCTGCCACCTTGCGGTTGACAAGGCAATCCTCTTTGTACATAAGACTCCTGTAGTTTCTTCGGACCTTGTCCAAAGTCACCTCCTCCTCCTTAAACCTTGGTTGAAAATGGAGATTAAAGATGAACGAACAGAAAAGTGTGAACGTAATTTTTGCCATAGCACTTGTTCTCCACTTGTTCCTTTGCCATAGCACTTGTTCTCCAGTCATCCTTAACCAAGTTCTTTATCATCATCCTTAACCAAGTAACTTTATATATATATATATATATATATATATATATATATATATATATATATATATAATGTAATTTATTTAGGTTTACTCAGCGTGCTGACAAAATCTTAGTCCAAACAAAATTTGCTTATCACCGATAGAAACACCAGGTTGTCTTTCTTTTGAAATTTCTATCCGAAAGCTTAACACAAGATAGTAGACAGGCATTTTTTGTTAAAGGAACAAAAAAAGAGTAAAGGTGTTCTGGACCGTATGGTGATTTAGTAACTATCAGGGAGGGAGGTATGTGGACAAGCTCCTGACACCCACTATGCGGGGATATCGTGGTAGACCTTAGGGTACGACAGATGGAAACAGGAAGGATAAGATCCTTCGGTAAAGAGAATGAAAAGGGACAGAAGTCTGAGAAGGGAAAAGATTCTAGGGCAGGAAAAGTCTCCACAACAAAAGAAAATTCGAAATAAGGGCTTCAAGTACATTTTCTTTACTAAAGGCCGAAGGCAGACAAAATGCCAGTTTGATTTAGAGCGGATTTGTCTTCCCCCCACCCCTTCCCTATCCAAATATACGCTGGGGTTGGATTCACCCTGGTGGGTACTGATGAGGAACAGACTGGCCTGGAGCTGCCAATACGAATAAGAAACTGATAAAAAAAAAACCAGTTTAGTTCTGCACGGTGAGAACAACAAAATAAAACTTTGTAAAACACAACAACAAACGGTAAACAGGTGAGAGAGAGAGAGGGAACTAGTGATTTATTGTTTGGTTTTTCTAGATCTATTCTACTGAATGTGGGTTGAATGTTTTTAAGATTTAAAAGCAATTGTCTTATCTGATCTAGTTGTAGTCATCTATATTGCGGAGAAGGGTTAGCAATAATTTGACTACTATAGAATCCAATAATAAAAAGGTCCGACGACTCACAATGTAACTGTATTGCGGTGATTTTTTTTTATTAGTCAAGAGCTTTAGGATTCTCATGGTCAACTGGCCAATCGTAAGCCGGCTTCTAATGCCTTATCAAAGCACTGCGTAGACTTTAAAAAAAAAAGTTTACTGAGCTTACACCCGAAGATATAGGCCACGAAGTGGGTCCTGTAAACAAGCCCGGGGAGCCTTATATCAATCCAATACTGGATTGACACCATACAACCAAACCCTTCACTCACGAGTAAAGTGTTGGAATCCACAGCTGTGGTTAGAGGTTGCGGTCACCCACCCAACTACTGACCATATATTATACTGATGCTGCTTAACTTCAATAATTGAAAGCCAACTGTCCTCGTACTTGAGCTACGGGGCCCTCTTATTTGCGTTCCAGCTTTATAAAAAAATACTTGTGGTGTTGCGGGACACCGTTAGGAACGAAGTTCCTTACGCTTTTCATTAAATATAAAATATAAAGTCACGCTGCTAAATATATGATGCTAACTACTTATAGATGGCGGAGTTTGAAAAGAGACAAAATTAAAAGTAACTAACTATTTGTACTTAGCGGAGTTAATATAAGGCAAAATTAAAAGATTTTATTATTATTATTATTATTGAAGCGAGTGTCTTGCAATAAATATGTATTGAATATTGAGAAAAAAGTTAATAATGATGAGTTAATAGTTAGAGAAGATAGTTTAAGCACATACCTGGCCTACTCAATTTAAAATATTAAAAAATATAACAGTTCACTACACAAAAACTTCTGTTTGTATCAGGTTGAAATTGCACTTTAGATGAGTGTATGAATTTTTAATTAAAAACGTTACGTTAGAACGTAAGATATCGGTAAAAACGTTGTTTTCTCTACATTAAACGTTTAGGTCCGCTTTAATAAATTTAGCGATATTTAAAATTTCATAGGGGTGTCGGTGTTGGTTTTACTAAAAAATGTTGATTGTCTCATTAAATAGATGAAGTTAGAATTTTTCTCGTCCTAAAATTCTAATTTTACGTTTAAGCGAGCGCTTGGGCGGATAACTTAGTCCAACGAACTCGTCCTAGGCATTGGTAAAATGAACATGTGTAGCAAATTTCATCTAAATCTGTAAACTTTTACTCAAGTTATCGTCATTGGTCGATTTCATGACGGTTAGTTTTGTGACTGTAGGTTTTGTGATGGTCGTTTTTTTAGGATTCCCTCCCGGGCTCTAGACGCTGTAACGGCCATAAGGAAATTCGTTCCAAAAATAGTAAATGCATTTACCCGATAAGACGACCTTAAAAAATAAATGGTTTAACAGTTAATTTGAACAAATTTTTGTTGAAGAAGACTTTTCCCTACCTTCTGTTAGCATAGATTTATTTATTTTATTTACGATCGATACGAAATATAAACATTGTATCTCTGTTTAGATGCAAAGAACGTGATTCTTTACGTAGTTGTATTCATTGCGCATGTGCGTTCATAATTCCTCTTTTTTCCGCCCTGGTACGGTAAAAAAGAAGAATTCTTCATCTTAACGCACGGTTAGCGAGTTTGTTTACATTTAACAAAACTAATTTGCTGTTTGTTTAGTTAAAGTAACTGTTTATATTGAGTTTGTAGTGAAAAACAATGAATGATTTAAGTGATTATCACAAAGATGAGGAGAATAATGCGCCCCCCGAAATAATTAATTCGGCACAGAATACAACTAATGTAGATAAGCTTAAGTGATTGTGTTTAGTTTTATTGATAAACTAGCTGGGTACAATTTTAAAATATCCTAAATTCCCCCCCCCCCAAGTAAAATATGACAAAACAATACATAAAAACTATTACTCTACTCTTAAAGATTTTTTGAATCATCAATGGTATTCATTACATTGACCCCGTATTCATTACTTGTACCATACCCCTGTGTACCAAATTTAAATTTCCAAAATTCATGTAGGCTGTCATTTTCCCCTTGCTTTGAAGTTCAAGTGGGCAAATTTTTATCGACATGGAACTAAAACTGTAGATTTGTATAAAGAACATACTCCCACATACGTTGATTTTTATATATATAGCTATAAATTTCAATTTTACCCCCTCCTAAATAAAATTGTACATAACAACAATTACTTTTCTCTTAAAGTGCTTTTCAACGATAAGCATGATATGAAGGGAATCCATTACTTTGACATTTTTATATCGTACCCCTTTGTACCAAAATTTAAATTTCGAAAATTGATGTAGACAGTGACCTCCACCTTGCTTTGAAGGGAAAGTGAGTAAATATTCATCAAATTGGGATAAAACTGTAGATTTGTATAAAAGACATACCCTCATACAGACACTCTTCTTTTTTTTATAAGATATAGCTATATTTTTCTTTACCCTCTCCTAAAGGAAAATACATATGACAAAACTGTACATAACAACAATTAATATAATCTTAAAGAGCTTTTCAACGATATCCATCATAATGGTTATTCAGTCCTTTGACCCCGTATTCATTATTGTACCTTGTTCTCTGTGTACCAAAATTTAAATTTCGAAAATTCATGTACACTGATTTTTTCTTCCTTTGAAGGTCAAGTGTGTATTTTTTGATCGAGATCGGACTAAAACTATGGATTTGTATAAAGAACATACACACATAGGTTGACTTTTAGATATATTTCCCCCCCCCCCCCTAAATGCACTTAAAAACAATTACTGTACTCTTAAAGAGCTTTTCAACAGTATGCATCATGAAGGGTTTTCAATACTTCGACATTTGTACCCCGTACCCCTGAGTACCAAAAATTTAATTTCGAACATTCATGTAGACAGAGATCTTCCCCTTGCTTTGAAGGTCAAGTGAGCAAATTTTCATCGAGATCGAATTAAAACTGTTGATTTGTATAAAGAACATGAACACATTCACACATACGTTGACTTTTATAGATATAGATATACATTTCCATTTTACCCACGCATCACGAAGGGAATTCATTACTTTGACCCCGTATTCATTACTTGTACCCCTGTATACCAAAATTTGAATTTCGAAAATGCATGTAGGCCTTGATTTTTTGCTTGCTTTAAAGGTCAAGTGTGCCAAATTTTCATCAAAATCAGGCTAAAACTGTAGATTTGTATAAAGAACAAACATGCACACACACACACACACATACGTTGACTTTTATATATATAGATAGATATAACTAAAAATTTTCCATTTAAAAATTCCAAAAATTTACATAATAATTACTTTTCTCTTAAAGTGCTTTCTACGATATGCATTATATGAAGGGTATCCGCATTACCTTTGATATTTACCCCATACCTCTTTGTTCCAAAATTTAAATTTCGAAAATTCATGTAGACAGTGGCCTCCCCCTTGCTTTGAAGTAAAAGTGTGCAAATATTCATCAAATTGGGATAAAACTGCAGATTTGTATAATATATACCCTAATACAGACACTCTTCTTTTTATATAAGATATAGCTATATTTTTCCATTTTACCCCCTCCTAAATTAAAATATGACAAAACTGTACATAAGAACAATTAATGTAATCTTAAAGAGCTTTTCAACGATATGCATCACGAAGGGTATTCATTACTTCGACCCCGTATTCATTACTTGTACCCCGTACCCCTGTGGACCAAAATTAAAATTCGAAAATTCATGTAGATCTTGATTTTTCCCTTGCTCTGAAGGTCAAGTGTGCCAATTTTCATCGAGATCTGACAAAAACTGTAGATTTGTATAAAGAACAAACATACTCACACACACACACACATACGTTGACTTTTATATATATTGATAGTTAAAAATATAGCGTTTGAAAAGAACCCAAAAATAAATAATTGGCTACGCTCTACTAATTACTTTAGAAATTTTAAAATTACATGCAATTAATAAGTTGCAAACGCAGACATATTAACAAAATATGCAGGCAATGTAATCGTATATTCTATGATTAATTTAAATTAAAATTAATAAAGCATCAATTCTACATCAATTATGCGTGCTACTGTTTACTTACAGTGTTAACTTTACTCTGGTGTAAATTAATTATTATTAATGTAGATTAATAGTAAATGCGTCTAGATTGTTAGAATTATAAATTGATTGAATTGTATACTAATAAGCCTGAGCTATAGTGCACTATTAAGAGTAGGAACCTCTCTATCCTTGAATTTCCCATCATGTTAATATAAGCCTATTCATGCCTTTAGCTTGAGTCGATAACATCTCATTCTTACACTAGTCGGACTCACTACCCTTCTAAATATCTTTTTCAATTAAGCCTATAGCTAATTTATTATACTCTATTGATTAAAATTCTCATCCTAGAGTTAGGATTATTAGTTTCATGAACTTTTTTTTTTTCTTTTTTTTTCAAGTGAGTTCTAATATTTAAACTCGAAGAAACTGGTGGATGAACTAAAGGTCAATTTTCACCAAAGTCCAGCTACAAATATAACTAATATTAAAATGCATATATTTTTAAATGTCAAAATATATGACACTAAGGTAGAAATTGTGAGATTGCAAAATATATAGCCGTGTTTTGACTGGGCTAAAACAACCCAAAACAAGAAAACATTGTTTTATTTTGAAAAAGTAAGAATGGGGGCCATTCTCAAGGCTTTCGTGTTTGTTTTTTTTTGTTTTTTTTTTTTCAAAAAAGAACAAAAAAAACTGTAATTCTACATCTGAAGCTGAAGAGTTTACCATTTAATGTTTGGAAAGATAGAGACCCACATCTTACGTAGGTCTCCGACATTATGACCTTTCTCATATTACTTAATTATTTATTAACCTATCTCTACTTCTTCCATAATAGGCACTCAAGATGGCCTTACAAAGGCTGCTTTGATAAATAAACAAGTATTATTTTAAGTAGAGAGACAGTCTCTTTGAAGTCTTAAAGATGACATCATATCTCATGCATGTATGTTTAGTGGATGTTTGCTCTGTTTCCAAATAAGTATTAATACAATTTTTTTTTCTGTGTACGTTATAATTAAGCCTTAATGCATAATAGGTTTAAAAGTTTCCTAATACCAATTAAAAACCGAAACTGTTGGATTACCAAAGATATACAAAAAAGTTTTAAATCAATATGACATGATATCAATAATTATAAAATCTCTGTACTAAACATTATTTACCTCTTTAGATCATTATTTATTAGTTTCAATTACCCTTAGTAGAGTAAATGTTTACGTGGTTATGTATTTTTTTTTTTTTTTTTTTTCAATTTCAAATAGGAGCTTGTTTTCCCTGCATTTTATTGTCACTTGTTATGAAAGACCTATAGCTCAGAATAACACAGTGTTTTTTTCAGAGGCAATTTAAATTATTCTTACAGTATTTCCTAAGATTTTCAATGTGTATTTGAAGTTAAATAAAATAAAAAAATAATTAAGCAATATCACTAAATTTTCGTAGAATTTCAATCAAACGATTCATGGAATATCTGGCATTTAATATAATTTAAAATTAAATAAATAATTAAGTACAATACAAATAATTAAAAAATTGCTTTAATTTTCCTACATTAAAGAAATAGGCATGTATATTTGTTGCTCAAAATATTGTTTAGCAGTTGTAATAGGATTGGCTGGGCAAGAGAAATACTTAATATATTTATTAAGTCTTAATATAAAGACTCAATAAGAACCCACTTATTTGTCTTATAAATGCAATTATAATTAGTTTTATTTTAATTTGGTTTCTTAGCTTCTATTCGTTGCCTTTAAACTAATAAATAATTTTCTGAGAAATGTTTACTCCTAAAGTCTTTTGCTGACAGCAAAATAATTGAAAACTTCTACTTGTTCATCAAGTAATATAAATAAATATATTTGCCAAATATGTGCTTTAGTACACACAAAGAGTCCACATGCAATTTCCAAAGGGGTGAGTTCATTTACCAATATGATGACGTAGCCGTTTGAAGATGGTGGTCATGTAATGGTTGTTTTTAGTTTATTTAAGGTTTTATTTTATTTTTATTTATTTCGTATTTTATTTTTATTTTATTAACTGTTCATAATAATAGAAAAAAATCACAGGGAAGTACTTGCGTCCAAGTACTTTTTAGGGTTTTGTAGATGATTAAGCATACCCGTTATGTAATTATGATTTTTTTTCTTCGATCCTAAGGGTCCCGGGTTCGATCCCCCGGGAGGTCACAATGTTTTTTATAGGTAATAAAGACAAGATAAATTACATTTTTTAGGAAATTTTCATCGCCCAACCATACGGTGTAACCATGAATCATTTCAAAATTTTAAGACCAGCCCTTATATAAAATTTGGGGAGGGGGGAATTTTTTGAGGGTATATTTTGACTTATAAAACCAATGAAGAACTAAAAAATTAAAAAAGCAAATATATATTTGTATCCTACTCTTCAGCAGCTTTCATTTGATACCCAACTCAAAATTTTTAAAAAATAAAATTTTGGGCGCACTCCAAATTTTCGCGCACAAAATTGGTAATTTTTAAAAACTGGGAATGAACTCCCGGAAATATTATCGCCCCACTATAAGGTATTAGTATGAATTATTTCGAAATTTTAGCACCAGCCGATCTATAGTGATTGGGGGGGGGGGGGGGGGGGGGAATTTTTGGGGTATATTTTGATTTTTTTCCCCTATAAGGAATGCAAATTTTAAAAAAGCATATATATATTTGTGTCCTACTATTCAGCAGCTTTCATTTAATACCCAACTCAAAATTTTAAAAAAATAAAATTTTGGGCGCACTTCACTTTTTCGCGCCCAAAATTAACAATTTTTGAAAATTTGGGATGAACTCCCGGAATTTTCATCGCCCCACTATAAGATATTAGCATGAATTATTTCAAAATTTTAGCGCCAGCCGATCTATAGTGGTTGGGGGGGGGGGAATTTTTTTTTGTTATATTTTGATTTATTTAACCAATAAGGAATGCAACATTTAAAAAATCATATATATATTTGTGTCCTACTCTTCAGCAGCTTTCATTTGATACCCTACTCAAAAATTTAAAAAAATATAAATTTTTGAGTTTACCACATTTTTTCGAATTGCGCATGTTCAAATCTAATTATGAACTTCTGTATATTTTTCCTGTGGTTGGGTCAAAAAGTTGCACTAGTGTTTCAAATTTCAGTACTTTCGCTTAAACGGTTCGGGCCCTATGAACCAAAGAGCGACGGACGGACGGACACATCACCCTCGGTATAAGGGTTTTGAGAAGAATCTACAAAACCCTAAAAAGAAGCTACTAAGCCCCAAGGTCAAACCGTTCCCTAGGTAAATTTTTACTATTTGGGAGGAGAATCTTTGTCTTTAAAGTATAATGTTGCCTGCGTCTGTTTTGTGATTAACTGTTTGGCCTGGGTTTTTAAATATGTGAAACGCTTCAAGAATACGTATTTTTTTAGTATTAACTTCAAAACCCAGAATAATATTATTTTCATTAATTAACAAGAATTACAATAATATTTTTAAAAGATTTATAGATAAAAAATAAAATAAATGATCATTGTTAAGATATAATAGAGGATAGAAAATTCTATTTATGGAAAATAAATAGTAACACCAAGACAACTTGATAGACATCAACAGTAAATTAAATTATCGGAAATAAATACATTTTTCATTGTATAATACAACTCCTTAATCACTAAATTAAATACATGCTTAGTTCTTGTATAATTCATATATAATTAAATAATTCCCTAATTAGTAAATTAGATAAAAGAAAAATTTATATTTATATAATTTAAAAAAACAAATTATAGATAAAATATTTGATAAAATGAATCCTAATTTATTTGCTTATTTTTAAAATTTAAATTCTAAATTTGATTGAATAGTTTTATTAAAAAAAATTACTTTCTCTTAACCTCTCATGGATATGAGATAACTCTATGCGCAAAACACTCTAATCTAAGTTTAATTAATTAAACATTTTAATTAATAATTTTAATTGGTTTTCTACTCAAATTATTTCTTGCTTCTTAATAAAGACATTAACATTAAAGAATTGTGGTTATTATTACAGAAGTAAAGATTGAATGAGGATGACGTTAAAAGAAAGGGTCGAGACATCTTTATTTACATGATTTATTTTTTTATTTTTCGCACCTAATAGGATCTTACTTAAAAAAAAAAAAATAAATAAAAAATAAAAAATTCTTAAGGATATAAGAAAAAATATTTTTATGGATTTTTTTTAGAAAAATTGTCCCTAACTATTGACAATAACCACCTAGATTGGAATAAAATAATTTTTTAGCAAGAACAGGATGGAATAGTAATCTTATAGTAAGATTGAAGATGACCCAAAGAGGGGTCGAAATATGGCAAAAGTGAGCTTTTAATTTTTCCCCTTTGACCCTACTATCAATAATAAAAAATATTTCGTTGATTTGATAAATATATAGAGGGGGCATCAACCTTTTGTTGACAGATGCGCTATCGACAAACAGACAAAAGCACAAAATTATAAGGATCCTCGGTTTTTCCGTGGTCCCTAATAATACCCATGTTTGATTTTCTGATAAGAGGAAGAGAAGAAACATGTCAATTTTTAGATTTTTTTATTATTTTAAACGGATATTGACAATCCAGAATTAGTTTTGACTAGAGCACTTAAGTCAATACCGATATTGGCTTGTCAGAGCTAGAATTGCCTGCTAATATCTAGTCAAAACTAATTTTATTTTAAATGGAGCAGTCTAATGCCTCATTCAGAAACTGACTTGAGACTAATTGTTAAGCAATAAAAAGAAAAGATCAGTCTTTCTCATGAAAGTAGGAGTGAAGTGAGGCTATATACTAAAAAAGAGGAGCAGACTTGGCCAAAAAGTAGATATCACTACTTTGATAGGCTGACTATTTTCGGAGAGGGTTTGGAACTTGGCCCTTTTTTCACGGTTCGTTTTTTTTGTGGATTTAATCTTTCTTAAATTCACAGTCAGTTTGTGGCTTAGAGAAGTTAACGGGTGTAAAACTACTTAACTTAATTTAAAAACTAGGCATTCTTAAAGTATAAAAGTGTAGCCTTAATTTTAGTAGTGAAAAAGTTTGAACTTATTATGAGCTTATTACGATGGTATGCACATGTTTTGGGATGCACTTTCATTTTAGACAGTCAACATGAACATGAACACCCTAGGGGAAACACAGATGCTGCCATTATTTAGCCAAAACCTTAGAAAATCTTGGAAGAGGAATACTAGCACTTTATTAATATCGCAATTTGTTGCATCATGGTAGACTTTCGTTTCTTTCATAAATTTCACTTTTTACTAATCTTTTTAAACTTTTTTCATTAGATTGTTAGGGAAAATTGGACAAAAAAGAGAAAACATTTTCTTATTTTAACATTTCTTCGCTTTTTTCTATTGGATGTTGTTAGCAGAGTGAGAAGAAGTTGGGGATATATAAGCTGCAGGAATAAGAAGGAAAGAAGTCTAGAAGGTTCTCAAGATATCCAAGTGTTCCCTTAGTCTCCCTGGAAATAAAACCATATTTCTCTCAGCATCCAATTAAGGTTTTATCCCAGAAGGTCTCTCAAGAGTTGTTTCCATAACCCAAGGTCGAAGACGCTAAAGGTCCGAGTTTAGAGCTAATTTTAACTTTAGAAGATACCTTTCTGTTTACACTTAGCGCTACTATCTCCAAGAAGAGTTTAAAAAATACTCTAAAATGGCAGACGCCGAGATTACCTAGTTCCTCGTCAATTCTCTTTTTTTCCCCTGACCTGAAATGTCCTTTTCTTATTTCTTAATGTTAAACACATACTGAAAATCCAATTTTCTCAACCTTCCCCTCATTTTTCTTTTTTTTACTTTTATTTTTTAAGAGGGTGCCGGAGGATGAGAAAATCACTTTAAGAATCTTAACAAAAAAATTATTAGGTTAAGAAAAAAAATCGAAATTATAGTAAGTTGAAACGATCAATACTTTTTAATGAGATTTTTTCTGTCTGGACCTAAATAATTCATTTTCTGAGTAAATGTTATAGGGACCTCTTTGTTTAAAGAAACAAATTTTTGGGAAGCCGAACAGATCGGAAAGGGAAACCTTAGTTCAATATTTAACCAAGAAAATTATATTTTTTCCTTTGGTTTCTTTATGTTTTTCTTTTTCCTTAATAGAAATTAGTAATTACTGATGATAGAAAATATATACATAGTTAAAAATCAAGGAAATTTTATTTTAGGCTAGGGAACGAAGCAAATAATATCAAAATTCGTGATTCCAGATTTAACTGTTTCCGAGTTGTACTGATTAATGGCTCTAATAAGGTTTTGTTTGACCTTAAAAGTAATACATTAATGGCCGCCATTTTGAAAATGAGTGGGTATTAGGGGTTGAAATCGAACCTATGAAAATATGTGTGCAAATTTGGTTAGATATCTCAAAAAATGCTGTGAAGAATATACACGCACTCACCCTCGATGACTTTTATGGATACAGGTACTTTTATAGATACTTTTATGGATAGGATACCTACATGTAGATAGATTAAGTATAGATTAGGTACTAAGAGATATGCTAATGTTTCTAATTAAAAACTCAAGTTCATTTGCCTTGCACAATTATTGTTTCATTATCTTCCATTTTTCACCACACGTTTGTGCAGAAAGTACACGGAAAACATAATCGTGATGTCAAAGGAAACTAACCAATATATTTAAGAAGAGTACGTTCCTTTTGGTCGGGAATCAATTCAGATTGAAATTTGTTTGGAAACATTAAGATTTTCCTGCTATTAGACATTTCATTACGGTGGTTCACTGACTCTGAAAAATCATTGTAAATTGTCGGAGGTATAACAATGGGAGAACACAAAGCAGATAAGCAATCTTACCCATAACCCTTCAGCTGCAACGCACTTTTTCAACAGAGGAAATTCCTGTACAGGTCTAATGTAAATGTACTTTAGGATTTCTCAAAAAGTTCTTATATTTTCTACACAGCCAAACAGGAAATATATTATTTTATTTTCTATATCTATACATTTAAAAAATTTACTATCCCAATAACACAATTTATCCAGTATATGCAGTGTTCATTTAGACAGTATTTGTAGTTCCTAGGCAATAATTATGATTAGTGAACTAAGATTAAAGGACCGGCAAGGGCAACTTAACCTCGTTTCTAGCTGAATTCTTCAATTTTTATTTCAGTGAATTATTATTTTATTTTAAAGCCCTGTTAAAGCTAATTTGTCAGATAAACGGCACTTTTTTACATCTCTCCTGTTAACGCTTTATTGTAAAATTGTTAACGCTTCAATGTTCAATTGTCAAAGCTTTATTATTTTACACACTTCATTGTTCTATTCATAACACTTTATTGTTCTATTACTATCGCTTTATTGTTCTATTATTAACGATTCATTGTTCTATTGTTAACGCTTCATTGTTCTATTGTTAATACTTCTAGTCGAGATAGGCAATGACATGACATTGTCGTGTCAAAATATAGCAAAATAATGTTTTTATAATTTCGGGTTTCGTTTAAAATCCTGTTATTTGAGGCATAGTTAATCAAGTAGTCATACGTTATTACTACTAAAATAGTACTATTACAGAAAAAATCAAAAGTTTATTTGTGCTGTTTTTAAAATTTTTATTGTTCTATTTTATTCTACGTTTCAAAGATTTCTATTATTAACGCTTCATTGTTCTATTTAATTATTTTTTCTTCCATTTTAATCATTCTGTTTCAATATTTATAAAGACTTATTTCTCATGCTATTTGAGCTTTTGAAACTTAAGATTTTAAGTACATTCTTCGCTGTGAAGGATTTATTTTATAAATTTAGTAGACATCAGTGAATCGATTAATGAAAATATTTTGCTTAACAAAAGTTAGAAGATTGTTTTTAACATTTATTAAAAAAAATATATAGACAAAAATATTTAGAAATAAGAAAATGTGTATTAGCCCAATTTCCCTAGGAAATTGCTTCATTTATGCCTGTATAAAGGCAGGAAGGTTGAAGCAATTCTTCATGGTGCCCTATTTTTATTTGAGCCTATGGGACGGGGACGAGGGAGTCGGTTAGCCAAGGCATCCTATTTTCAACACTCCCTCTCCTGTGTTATTTTACGGGTTAGGATTCCTAGGGAGCTGTGTTATTTATGGGGCTACCTGACCGCAGGCTACCCAGCAGTACCCTAAAAACAAAAAAGAATGAGAAATATTTTTTTGCATGGCGTGTTTCCGATGTTCTCTGACTACAATGAAAGTTTTTTATTCCATTTTCCGTCTCTCTTAGTTTCTAAATAAAATAAAGTTGAGAAAATGACCACTACTTCTTATTCATTTGCAAGAAAATAAATCAACTCGATTAATTTATCTTAACATTTAATTGAAAAATACCACGAAAAATAACATTTAATTAAAAAATACCACGAGAGCCACGGTGCCAGAGAATACGAAGTCAGAGGGTTATGGTTCGGCTCTAGAGGATCCATACCTAGTATAACATCTTCATTCTTTGACGAGGTCGGTATCGACAGAAAATATTTGACAACCCTGTCAGAGTCGATTATTTTAGACTCACTGGGAATTATTAACTACCATATTTACTAAACTTATTACTTACTTTAATTGTATCCTATTTTACTTTAAATCGTTTTGTTTTGACAGTGTGACCCTTTCTTTGTTTAATGGTAACTTAATTGCTAATATATTATAATTGTTTTGACCATGTCATTTAATTAATTGTACAGAATATTATTTTAATTATTTAATTAATGTCTCACGATAGATCAGTACGCTGTGTGTTTAGCAACCCATTCTATTTGGGCAGCATCACTGTTATTTTTGTAAATAAAGTGTTTCTCTCTATAACAGGAAACAACTCTCCTAACATCTTAGTATATGGCGAAATGACACTGGAGACCTGAACTTTTAAAATATCACTTTGATTTAATACCTTGTGTTCTTACCTTACTTTTGCTTCTGAGTTTACTGTAAAGGTAACGAAAGCTATGTGATCGTTCTGAAGAACGACAATTTTTATGTATCTGAATTTAAAAAATTCCAAGACTTAAATCTTTTTTAGACATCAGAAAATATTTTTTGGTATCGCGTTTGTCAATCGGTCTGCCTGCTGTTCAATATTTTTGTAAACGAAATAGTTTAAAATTGCTCGTCCGATTTTAATGAAAATTGTACAATTTGTTTAGGTACCTATACTATACCGCATTACACAATACAAATTATCCTGAATTTCCTTTTGTTGTATTGTATTGGAAGTAAAATATATATATAGATGAGTTGATGTTGAAAGGTGAAAGCTTGCACATGTGTATTGTTTCTAACCCTACAAGGACGGGCGGAAGCAATGTGCAAAACTAATTGACAAACTATTTTTGACCGAGCAAAGCGAGGTCTATGTTTTAACTTTTTTGTTCCCCAGTCTTCTCCAGGTGCTAGACCGTTTTGCATTTCACTTGAAAATGTTTGTTACGCGCTTACGGCCAAACGCTTTATTCGATTTTCTTTAAATTTGGCATAAATGTTCTTTGAAGTCATAAAAAACAACGTATCAGTTATATATTTAATGAATTTCATTTTTAAATTTTTAAAAATATAAAACAAAAAAAAAATTCGAATTAATTTTTGGTTTATCTTGAAATTTGGCATGAATGTTACTTCATGTTGGGAAAATATATATATATATATATATATATATATATATATATATATATATATATATATATATATATATATATATATATATATATATATATATATATATATATATATATATATATATATATATATTTTAAATTGTTATTAATTTAACAAAAATGTTATTTAGACTTTTTTTCAAACAAAAAAAAAAGTTTTTATTTTTTCTTGAAATTTAGAATAGATGTTCCTTTAAGACATTAAAATCGATGTATATGTGGTTTATTTGTTTAAAAAATGTTTAGAATTACCATAAAAATAACCTTCCCAGCAGGTAATCGAACCCGGCCTCTCACTGTCAACGTTTAAAATTATTTTCTCAGAAGCTAGATTTCTCTTGGGAAAACGACTTATACCGTTAGATTCGTATTTAAATGAACTACATTTTAAAAAATTGATTAAAAATTGTCGGAATAGTTTTCGAGAAATAATGTTTTTCCGTGGTAGGCTGTGAAATAGTAACTTTAGAGCCTAAAAGACATAGCTAAAATCCATTTTTTCATTACGTGGACTTAAAAAATCTTTTCATTACTCCTAGCTGTAAAGAAAAAATCTTTTACGTCCTAGGAACTAAAAGATTTTTTATGTCCGGCGGGTAGTTGTCAAAACTTCCGTTAGTACCGCTGCTGTCTTTGTAGAAATGCTTCTAGTACGATTAAAATCCGCTAGATGTCAATGCGTTTTATTTATCTTTTCTTGTAGTGTAACCTCTTTTTAAGGTTTCTTTTTTTAAGTCTTAAGTATGTACTAATATTTCTTATTATTATATATTGATTAGTGATTAATATTTAATGTTTTTTCATTGTCTGCTACCTCGGAAAAAATAGCATATGCTACGTGACTGTGAAGTGTTTTTTCTTTACCTTGGCAATATTTACTGTCTCGCTTCGCTCGACAGTAAATGTAATTGCCGCGGTAAAGAAAAAACTCACTTCACAGCCTAGTAACATAATATACTATTTTTCAGAGTTTTTGAGGGGGAGTGCCCCCAAATTTATAGGTTTAATTAATTTCTCGATTTCGCCTCGTGTTATAATTTATCCTCTAAGTAATTGAAATAGATTTTTATGGTTTATTTCCGAATTAAAGTTTTACAAATACCATAAAAATAACTTCGCCCCAGTGGAGAATCGAACCCCACCTCTCACTGTCCGCGTTTAAAATTATTTTCACAGAAACTAGATTTTTCTCGGGAAATCGACTTATACCTTTAGATTCGTATTTAAATGGACCCTCTGTCCACATTTAATTTTTTTTCTAATTTTCGCGAGGTCTACTGTTTTCAGAACTACTAGTTAGTTTATAGTTCATTGTTTGTTGTATTGAGAACAAAATACTTTTAAATTTTATTTAAAATTGGAACAGTTCGAGTGAGATCATTTACAATATTTATCATCTATTTATTTTATTTTATATATTATTTACATGCGTATTCTCTCTTTCAACAATTGAATAAATTATTAGAATGTATGGAAAAAGAGTTTTTTGCTAGATATTCGCACTGAGTTAGTTGGAATTGATGATGTTCAGACATTGACGTGACTTATTCCTTACCAACCTATGCCATGTCTGTTTTATGCTCAATCTTTCTCAACTCAGCTTCAAGATTAAACTCCAGCAAACTAAGGAATAGAGTTCACGTAATACACTAAAGAGGAATCTCTCGTCAATAATAAATTGTGTAAACGTTGCCCTCGATATATCTTCTCACACTCCATTTTAGATCTTGGATCTTTTTTTTTTTTTAAATTATAGAAGTATGTTATTATTATTATATTTTTTAAAATAGAACATAGTAAGTACCTACTATTTCCATATTTCTTCTTTGGAATTGCTAATATTTTTGCTATAAAACTAACAAAAATGATTAGGTCTATTAAAAAGTTACATCAATGTAATTTAGCTATAAAAATTAATTTACGAGTATATGTCTTCTGTCACATCTTAGAAGAACACTTTTTTTAAACGGAGGGTTGATCTTACAAATGAAGCGACCTGTCCTTCCTTTCTGTAGAAAAATCTGCTTTCCATTAGAGCGGAAAGAAAACACAATATAAGTTAAAGAAAAAGAGTACACCAATAATTATGTATACATGATCTTTTTTTATCTTTTGATATGGTAAAATTTATATTTTGGAAACAAAGTTTATTATTATAAATACAGTAAGGTTAATTTTGTGGTTGCATTATAAAGGTCGAGAGTCGGAGGCCACTTAACGGTGTCAATTCATCAAAGTTGTTCACATTTATACTTATACATACAGTTATGAATCTTTTAATTTTATATTGAAATAAAAATGTGTTTCTATTCTATTCTATTCTATAAAGGTCGAGAGTCAAGGGAATTTACATAAACTAAGTTATTTCATTGTTGTCTCTAAATTCTAAGAAAGATAATAATTAAATAGTTTCCCTCCTCTACAACTTTTCACACAGGTATAAATGTTTCATTTTAAAGTTTTAAATTAATTTCAACTATTAATTTAAATTGTTCTCTCTTAAAGTTGGATGCTCGCATTGAATGTAAGTTTATACAACTTGTATTATCTTATATTTACATGATAAAACTATAAACTATTATAATGAAATAGTAGAAGCTTGAAGGATTTAATGAAATTACCTCACTAAGAAGAACGGATTCTCTACTTTCATAGCAGCTTTCTGTGCCGGCTATGTAAAAAAATTGTTACTTCAATTAATATACTAATTAAATCAAGAAAAGGTGGGTCTTCGATAATACGAGACTCGTTAGTATTTTTCCTTTTTTGTCCTTTTTTTTGTTCCTTTTTTTTGGTTTTAAAGATTTTTGGACACCTAGTATATATACACAGGGAGTTCTGAACCAGGAATTAAATACTTTAGGAGGTGATACTATACACAAAAGGCAGCAAAAAAGTTAGTATAGAATATGTCTATTTTCCGACCCTTTCTGGTGTTTAGCCTTCAATTTCGCGAGAATTTATTTGTGATTTAATTTTAATACTCGTTTACCTATCCCTCTTATTTGCAGATATCTACAGGGTGGTCTAAAAATCCCCCCCCCCCCCCTCTTAACTTATGAACGGTTTGAGATAAATTAATCAAACTTGGGGGATCTTTACCATGCAAAGGGAAGTTTGTTTTCATGCAATCGCCCACTAGGGGTAACCACCCAATTTGCCCATAGGCCACCTAACTTCAAAATTTTAACCTAGAGTGAATATATTTGACAGCAGATTTAGGTTCTACGGCGAAAAATAAAAATATTTTACTTTTAACGTTTCTTTCTATCTCCAATATTTTGCCCACTATAGGGGAGCAAATTATAAAAATGGTAAATTTCAGCGCCCGGGGGCAAAATGGTGGTTGCCCCTAGTACGTGAGTGGATGAATACACACTTCCCTTTAAATAGTACAGATCGTCCAAGTTAGATTTTATAACGATCTAAGTGCTATTTTTTTACTATTTCGGAAGGGTTATTTTGCTATCTTTGCCCTCTTGTAGGGGGAAAAATATTGGAGATAGAAAAATAGTTACAAGTAAAAGTTTATTATTTTTCACCGTATAATCCATATATGCTATCAAAAATATTCATTTCAATTTGAAATTTTGAAGTTGGGTGGCCTGGGAGCAAAGTGGGTGGTTGCCCCTAGTGGGCGATTGCATGAAAACAAACTTCCATTTGCATGGTAGAGATCCCCCAAGTTTCATTAATTTATCTCAAACAATTCAAAAGTTAAGAGGGGGGGGGGGGGGAGAGACTTTTGGACCACCCTGTATATTAAAATAAAATCGTAAGTAGAAATTAGATGTCCCTATTTATTTAATAATTATTTTTAGGAAGGTCAATTAGGGTAAAAGTAAGTAAGAGTTAACAACTCATAGTAGTTAGAAACTGGCTATATTTCGTCCCCCTCCGGGACATAATCATGCCTAAAACATCATTACATATAATTAACAATTTTGTTTTAAATAGGATTTTTATAAAAAAGAAGAACACTTAACTTATTTAAACATTGAAAATTAAAATTAACATTGAGATCATTACCTTATCATGGGTGGAATTAGTCACATATACTCAAACAAAGTTGGTATTGTCAAAATAAGAAGTGGAAAATACATTAAATAAATACTCCTTCAATTGTAAAGATTGTGACAAGGTATATATTGGAGAAACTATACAAAATCTAGAAAGCAGAATAAAACAACACTCTTACGACATACAAGCCAAAAATGGAAAAACTGCCATAGCTATTCATTCCGCTAACCTGAATCATCAGATCAATAAAGACAGCATAACTATTCTAGGTGTAGAAAGAAATGATTCAAAAAGAAAATACCTTGAAGCTGCATATATAGCCATGACTAATAACTCCATAAATTTTAAGAACGACTCAAAGGATATAAATAAATATTATGCTGCCATCCTTAACATAAAAAATAATTAAAATCAGTCACTTTTATGTTTGCCACCTATCTACAAACCTCCCTTAACTATCACCCCTTATAAGTTAATCTAAATACACCATAAAATTAAATATTTTCAAATCATAACTCCCGCCTAAATCTATAACAATTTATGCTTTAAAAATATTTAATATTCCTTTTTAAAAAAAATGCTAAAAAATATTATATATTTTACTACAATCTAAAAATTTTCTATTCAATTTTTTTTTAATAATAATTTGTCATAAAACCAAAATTAAAAACGAAAGGTTCATTTTGGTTACCTCTGGAGTTACCATTTTCTATGTTCATGTGTTTTGTTATTTGTTAAAGTTTATCTTTTTAAATCTTTTTTAAGTTTTTAAAACTGTCTATGGATCTATGTGTGAAGGAGTATTTATTTAATGTATTTTCCACTTCTTATTTTGACAATACCAACTTTGTTTGAGTATATGTGACTAATTCCACCCATGATAAGGTAATGATCTCAATGTTAATTTTAATTTTCAATGTTTAAATAAGTTAAGTGTTCTTCTTTTTTATAAAAATCCTATTTAAAACAAAATTGTTAATTATATGTAATGATGTTTTAGGCATGATTATGTCCCGGAGAGGGACGAAATATAGCCAGTTTCTAACTACTATGAGTTGTTAACTCTTACTTACTTTTACCCTAATTGACCTTCCTAAAAATAATTAAAATAAAATGTTCACTAGGTCTATTATCACGTATCCAAATTTTATTCAATAGTATGTTACATTAGTTCTTATTCCAACTGTTTCTCAATGTAAGTTTTTCTAGCTTTGTGTTTTTAAGTTTAGTTTTTCTAATTGTAAACTCTTTCAATCTTAATTGCATCCTGTGTAAACTTTTTGTATTTTCTTTTGTTTTAGATTCTATGAAGAAGGTTTAAAGAATAAACCGAAACGTCGGGTTTTTGAGTATGTTGTGAGTGGATAGTGTTTTTATGACCGAGCCCTGGGTTTTCTCTGTGCTTATATATATATATATATATATATATATATATATATATATATATATATATTGTATATATATATATATATATATATATATATATATATATATATATATATATATATATATATATATATATATATATATATATATATATATATATATATATATATATATATACAATTGTATTTTAACAAATTCCTGAGAAAACAAAAATATGGGTTATCATTCAGTTTACAAGATGGAACACCCATTCCTTATATTCAGCATTCCTGTATTTTTCCCTGGAACGGATTTCTTTTATTAATTTTTCTACATTATTTAAATGGACAAAAGAAAATAAAAATAGACTGCCAATTAGTGTGGCACATAGCTTCCTCGCATCCTATCATGTTCTTTATTCTTATATTAACATTCAAATTATTGTTATATTGATTATTGTGTAAAAACTATTAATAGTTTTAGCGATTTTTAACACTAGCGGTGTCGCCGTTGGTTTTACTAAAAAATTGTAATTGAAAAAAATGTTTGTCTCATTGAATAGATGAAGTTAGATTTTTTTCCCGACCTAAAATTCCAATTTTGAATTTCACGTTTACACGCTTGGACGGACGCTTGGACGGATAACGTTGTCCAACGAACTCGTCCTGGGCATTGGCAAAATGAACATGTCTACCAAATTTCATCAAAATCGGTCGACATTTACTCAAGTTATCGTCGCACGTTTCATAATTCACGGACACACAGACCGACAGACATACAGACACGAGACCAAAAATGTTCCCTGAAATCTGAAACGGATTTCTGTCTTGGAATTTTTAAAATCGGAGGCATAAAAGTTTTTCGTTCATAAAAGTGAACACAATGCTTCTGTTACCTTCAGTAAGCTCGGAAGCAAAATGAATAATTATAAACAAAATAAGTACAAAGTTATCACAATGTGCTAGGGACTAGGCCATACATTTCCTTTGTACTATTCACCGTCATACTGTGCAGGCATGGTGTGGCGGACATGGGTATCGTCTAATCGCTCCTTAATAAAGGCCATATTGAACCTCGTCCTTAAGGATTGACTGAACTGTACATAAGCCCGTCTCCCTTCATTGAACACAGGCTCGTATCCCGCAACCTATCTTATTAATCTATATTCAATTATAATACACATAGACGAGACTCAACTATATACTTACTATTATTAACTATTACAAAATACTAGAGATATCATATTTTGAATAGATTAACCTCATGATTTTTCTTCCAAACTGCATCAGTTTGTCTTTATACAAATCATTTTCCACATATACTGATGTCTCCAGCCAAGCTAGCATGTTATACATACTCTTTATCTAAAATTTAAATCGGTTTTAGGAATTCTAATAATTCTCTAGCTCACTACCTCACTAGTGCTTGAAAGTGCACGTCATACGTTCGAAACACTCCGCACCTGATAATAATTCTCATAATAGCACAATTTATTTAAAAAATTGTAATCAATTAATTCTTTACATTTTTTTAAGTGAAAATATGCATGACTTAGGTTTAAATCGAGGCCAAGAATTCAATTATCGAAGAATGTTTTAAAAAATGCAAAAAACGGATAAAAAAACTTTTAATTTGCAATATTTTTTTAGATCACTTATACATGTAGACTAATCGAAAGTTTGAAAAAACTGCGAACAATAAAATTGAAGGGAGATAACAATAAAATTATATAAATTTAAATAAAATATTCATGTTAAGATATATGTGAGTGTGTAATCATGACATTTTATAGTATAAATTTTATGTAGACATTTTATGTAATGTACAATAGGATATTACAATACAAAGCTATACCATTATCATGAAGACACACTGGGGTGTCGTTCTATTCAACACAGTTTTCTAAAGTGCATCGTTATTGCTTTCCATTAGACGATTTGAATAGCCCATTGTTATTGATCTTTTTTAGGCTATTTGATTTGAATACAGAATTGCATATGTAGTGATAAGCGTGCGCACACCCACTTCTTGTATTCAACCTGCTTGAAAAAACAAAATGTTTCTAAATTTAAAACAACAAACATTATCGGAGCTAATTTGTACTATTATATACTTTATTAATCTTCATCTGTCCTTACAAACTAATTATTAATATATATATACATATAATAATGCCGCAAAATAAAAATATTAAAATAAGGTGATATAATATTAAAAATGTAACCTTGTTCAACATCTAGTGTAAAGCGATATCACGTACAAAAGTCCACTTATGCATAAAACCTATGTATACAAGCTTAAATGACTTTGGGTCGGAATGTTCTATGTAACACCTTCAAGGATCAAATTAACTAAACCACGAAATTGGTTAATGAATTGGATCGATGATCCAATTGTAAATAGTCCATCGACCACATACTGCACGTAGCCCATTCGGCTCCCGTTTTTCCTAAACGACTCTCGTTTTACAAAAAGGCAAATTCCCAAACGGCTCCTTAGGTTCAAGTTGACTTCGGAGAAGTTTTTGGGCCTTTCGTGCAAATTATCTTTAGTTTACGCTGTAATAAATTATTACTTATCTCCCTCCTCCTTAAAACATCGGACATGCGGACATCGGCATCTAAATGCGAGTGGTTATGCTCCAGATCCAGATGTTCATCATAAATTTTGCCCATACGGTTTTGATTAAAATAAGACTTACAACCACGTGTTGTAAATTTCCAGCGTAAGTCATCAGCGATAATTTTTTTTTTTTACTAATTTCACTTGACATATTGAATTTAAAACGTAATATAAATATATAATATATTAATAAATAAATATAATAATCAATGAAAACACACAACGGCGGCGGATATCATGAACAGACTGAAGTCCGAACAGACTTCACAAGCGGACACGATTGTGTGATAAAAAAAATTGATAAAATTCGTTAAACTAGATAACCAAAATCCATATAGGCATATATATTATAATGTTTGAAACGTAAAATAATTTTAATAAAACTTGTCATCGTAAAATGTAAGATATGACACTTATTTTGTTACGAGAAATATACGCGTTATACTGAATACTGGAGCCGTTTGGGAATTTACCTACTCGTGAAACCTTTTTCGACGGGAGCCGTTTGGCAAAAAATAACCAATAGATGGGATCCGTTTATGCCGTACCGCACATACTAAGTGAAAAGATTTTTTTTCACGTACAAGTTTAGGGTCACTTGTATTAAGTTAAAGGAGTAATGCAGAACAAATTTAGTGATATACAGCATGTGACATCTAGCAACATTTATAAAGCTGATAAATGTGAAATGAATTTCAGCTTGAAGAATCTAACCAAAACCTTTTGACCTTCCGGTCGAATGCTGCAACTACTGACCTACTCCAAATGTTAACTCTAATAATATAAAACAATTTTATATCAAAAGCATTGAAAAAGTTTTTGCCTTATGACTTTCTTTCCCTGTATTAGAAAAGCAGAAATTCTTTTCTCAGCTCAAATTTGTTTTAAGGAGCCAATTGTTTAGCTAAGGAAAGCAGTAGGATGGAAATGAAAAGTCTGGAGAAGGCAGAGATGTTGGCTTCCCTCCAGATGGAAAGTACTTTCTTTGGCCTCATACTTCCTTTTATACTTGATACTGGGACTTTAATTAACTTGCCTATTGCCTAATATCCTTCTACTTCCTTTACATCCTTCCACTGTCCTGTCCTATTTACTTCTTCTGTTAGCTTTAATATACTCCTCAAAACAATCTAGATAATATAGCATATGAGATAACATTAAAATTTATTTAATTAGTCTTTAGAAAAAAAAAAAAAATCTTTATTCAGCATATATGAATATAAATTTATTTAATCACTTTCAATTTTCAAATGTTGTTTAGATATCTCATAATTATTCGAATTCAAGGAAGTCTCAATCCTTGACTCTACAATTACAATATTGCATGTTTTGCTTTTTGAAGCTATTATTAACAGTTATTTTGGGTAATTTTGTGAAATTATATTGTTTAAACAATCAATACAGTCATTACAAGGGGGCACAGATTTTATGTAAGAATATAACTTTTTTATAATTCCAAACTTTAATTTGAAAATGTTTATGTATTTTTCCCCATTTTAGAAATAAATTATATTTTATTTAAAAAAAAAAATACTATTTTAGCTAATGATTTAATGCATAGAGTAACCAATTGCTTTTGGTTTAAATACTCTTTAGGGAATTCATTAAAATTTATTAATCTTAAACCAGCTTACAACAATTATAAATCAGCTTTTCGTTTTTGAAGCTATTATTAAAAGTTGTAGGAGATGGTTTTCTGCTATTTATACTGTTTATTTAAAAGCAAATCAATTATTTATTTATTCATTATATTATTTATTATTGTGTGACTTTTATATTTCTGGTTAAAATTGTTGATTTATTGTAATTTACTTACTTTATTATCAATAATTTCAAATCAGTCATTAAAATAATTGTAACAAAAGGCTACTAATGGAGTCAATGGGTGTTATTTGAAAGTCTTCTAGACCTGTCTCCTTCAGGTTTCAATAGATCTAGACCCTTGAATCTGAAACTTGATTAATCTTCCTGAAGAGGGGATTAGAAGGAGAATAGGGCACCTCGTTATAGTAAAGTTTTATCGGAGTCTAGATGAGGCCCAAGAGAGTATTCAATAAAGTTACCCACGCAATCTGAGAAATTCCCTCCGACAAGAGAACTCGTACCTTCCCTAAAGAACAAATCAAACAACCACCTCGTGCTAATTCACCTTATGCTTTGAATTAAACCACTGGAATAATTGTCTTGTTAAATAATCTTTACGACTTCCATGTAATATAATACGGTATAGTATTTCCATCTATCTTTCAAAGTTTTTATTAAGTACCCATTTTTTAATAAATTATTTATTTCTATTGGGACTTAGTGAAAGTTGCTCTTAGTAAATAGAATCCCAAGATCAAAATTTATATCAGTTTATTGAATTTATCAGCTCACCAAATATTATTACCAAACTAAGCTGCAGTTTGTCTTGTGACCAGCGAGCACTTCAGTACGCGTCAAAAGACCACCGCTACTACCGGACTCGCTCAACCCTACCGCACCTCGTCGACCATCACCACCCGAGACATTTAGCGGGCAGGACCCTGGTCGTTTCTCATGGCACTCTATCCTTATATCTTATCACTATTTGGTCCTTTTTAGGACCAGCAAACTATCAAACTAGTCAAAACCCTGACTCCATACCATATCATCCACCTTTCCCAGGCTACCTTACATTTCCGCACAACCTCAGCCCCATTCCTACGAAACCTGGTACAACTCCGTCCAAAGGCCTCGTCGAACCCAAAACTGTCCTTTTCAGGACCACCCGTCACTTCACTTCCTGAACAGTCATTCTCAGGGCCTTCCGTCACTTCTTCACCTGGAGCTCGTATCCAGACTCGGAGATCAGTCCTTCCCTACCTACCATTCCCAACCTCTATAAGTTAGTAAAGGGCATTTACCCCATAATTTTTCTTCTTTTCATTTCTGTTATTATTGAAGTTCAGTATTCTTATTATTTGCATTTCTTATTAAAGTGGGAATGTTCGACAAAATGACAACCAACACTGCGAGTCCAAGAACGAGACTAGGACCCGTCAGCTGCGACCTTGCCCTAAAAGCTCAAAGATCAGCAGACGGAAATCATGATGAAATTCGATAATATATAAACGCGTTTAGTGATTTAAACTTAACGCTCCTCAGGCTGGCTGTGAACTCAACTATTTAAAACCAAAATATTTTAAATGAATATGAACAAAATTCGACCTTTAATCTCATAAAAATTGTTTGTGTCATATCAATAATTACACAGGGATGAAAGGGAAGTTTTATTCACATTTCGGTTGTCACTACAAAATAAAAACAAAACCCGGACGTCAATTGTTTCAAAAGAATGTTTAGTAGCAGAGAAATTTTAGAATTTCGTTTGACTCCTTTCAATAAAGGAATTCCAAAAAAATAATTATTGTGACAAATTTTGTGTTGAAATGTTTGATTTAATGTATATATTTTTACGATACTACTTTAACTTTTCAAATACTAATAATGCTATATATTTATTAGCGAATATTCAAAGAAAATTACGTTATTGCAATGGCTTCAAAATTTTTGTAATGCGTATTTTTGAAATTTTTTTCCATGGAAATTCGTTTTCCGTTTGCCATTCTGAATCGATTCCAAAAATTTAACACTTTTTTTATGTATGTATGTATACATGTAAGTATAATGTATATATGTGTCACTCCAGACGATATCTCCCCTTAGGATGCACTTAAAAATTTCAAACAAATTTTAAAATGTCAATAATATCAAAAGAAAGGATGAGTTCGTTGGCCAGAATTTTTGGAGTTCATTTAGGGGTCAAATTTTTACAATTTAGGGTCACAAATAGCATAAAAACGTGTTTTTTCCATTTTACCCCCCTTTTATATGAAAATATGATAAAAGTGTATATAAAAACAATTACTCTATTCTTAAAGAGCTTTCCAACGACATGCATCTTGAAGGGTAAATACTATTTTGACTTTTGTACCTCGTACCCCTGTGCCAAAATTTTCCTATATTATCATAAGCCAATAATACACACATTTCTTTAAAAATTCGCTCATTAAGTCATGGTGCATGACTGGACTTTTTTAAAAATATCATGTTTTTCAAGTCAAAATTTTAAATGTTTTACAAAAATAATTTATCTGTAAAATTTCTGATTTTTTAAATGTTTACGAGCATATTTTGTTGTTGTTTTTTTTTAGATCAAATTTTAAGTAAAAGTTATTTGTCCACAATTTTACACATTAAGTGTCTACCATACAAACACCAAACTTTTTGTGTGTCCGCTTCTAGTACAAGTACACAAACATATTGCTGGTAATTTTAATTTAGGAGTTGTGTTTGTACAAAACTGAGAAAGAAGGATTTTATCTACATGTTGATACATATGTAAAACAAAATTTTTAATCGTTAAAGATGTAAGAGAGAAAATAAATTAAAAAATATAGCATTATGCTGTCTTCCTCTGGTGCTTTCGCCTTCACCTTGATTACCTTTTTTCTGACTATGTATTTGTCTTTTCTCAAATTACATAAAACACTGTCAAATTTTTAGAAAGACTGTCGATTATGACGATTGTGAAGCCTCTAAATAAATAAGAACAAGAACATAAGTGGTGTATAGTCCAAAAATTAAAGTGACAACATATCATACTCACACTACTATATGTGATATTTATGTATATATATATCATACATATATACATACATATCATACATATGTATATATATGTATGTATGTGATATGTATATATAATATTATACATATCACTCACTATTTTGTGTATAAACACGAAGAGGGAAGCATGAAACTAAGAATGTAATTTGGTTGGAAATGTTTTAAGTGAAGAAATGTTCCAGTTTTGTCCTCTTTTTGCTATTCGATTATTTGTAGTGACTTTGCTACATTTTAGTTTGAAAATGTTCAAATTCCATTAAATGTTGGCCTGAAGCCGGGCGTAAGACATTCGATTCTAATGGCTTGAGACAAGCTGCTCTTTGTAATTTGTTATTTTGCCTCATACATACTAACACTCACAATAACATTTGTGTGTATATATATATATATATATATATATATATATATATATATATATATATATATATATATATATATATATATATATATATATATCGGGCCCCTGATGAGTCGGACGACGAAACGATGCAGGACATGGCGTAATGCCGAGCCAACATCTTTGTGACGTAATGTCTGATGTTGGAACAGTTCCTATGTGTCACGCTTGCGTGGCACATCCCTTGGTGTCTCTCACTAACACAAATTGTGTACCTTATTGCAGTGCGCAAAAACACGGTATTATACATTGCTGATATATGTATGTATATATATACAAATGAATGATGAATGATGTATGATTTGTATATATATATATATATATATATATATATATATATATATATATATATATATATATATATATATATATATATATATATATATATATATGTGTGTGTGTGTGTGTGTATACATTTATACATAGTGGCTTCTAGTAGGTACTTTGGGGATCTTAACTTGCAAAATCCAACAAAATCTATTTATTTGATCGTATTTACAAGCAAACTAATCTTTGTAGAACTTGTAGCTGAAAAAAGAATTTGCCCTAATGGCAAATTCTTATTAGAAGTAGTTATATAGATATATTATTATATTAATATGTTATGCTATATTATGGTATGTTATAGGCAATGACTTATAGAAGTAATTATATTATATTAACCAATTCTTCCCTAATACCCAATAAGGAAATGGTGTTCACTCATACAAAAGTTGTTTTCTTATTACGATAAGAATAAGAATTTTTTCTTTGCCTTTTATGGGTAAGATTTTCTATGGTCGAGAAGGCATAATGCAAGGTAAGAAGGTTAGGAGAATAAATATATTTATATATATATATATATATATATATATATATATATATATATATATATATATATGTATATATAAGAAGAGAAGCCGGTAATAAAATGTGATGCAATAAGGTAAATAGGTTTAGACGGAGGGAAGATCCCTGGGCAAAGTCTATTACCTGATAAGGAGGTTGGCATGGCCTGGGTGGCGCCGCGGTGAGGCCTATCACCCAACTAATATAATATGCTTGATAAATAGCCTGCCTTGCTTTAGCACACGTTCTATTGGCTGTTTAACCTTTTAGATTCAAGCTAACCAGAGATTGTGTGCATTCTTCCACACAATACTTTCAAACCCTTATAGATATATAATAATATAAACCTTTTAAAATAACCACCTTTTAAAGTATCACCTGAGCCCTTTCATTAAAAAAAAGAAAAAAAAAAAAAAAAAAATTAGGTTAAAAAGTGTACTGGCAATACATTCATCCAAGTTATTTTGTTAGTTCCCCTACCCTTCGCCTGAAACACCATGTTAAAACTAGTCTAAAAGTAGCCTAGTAAAATGTATTTTAGGTTAAATATAGTTCTTATTAATTATTTTAATAGATATTTTAGTTATTTTTTTTTTTATTTTGGCTTTTTCTTATTTAATATATTATTACTCGAGTCCTCGTCAGCACCTAAGCCAAAAATGGGGTGCTGAGTGGCTTTCAATATGTTACATAATTAAGACTTGTTTACCCACAAACAGTATAAAATATTTATCTTTGGAGAACTTAGGAGTCCAAACAATGTCGATGTTAACTAAGCTAATATCCAAAAGGCATTTAAACATTATAATTCATAAGAAGGAATAACCTTCTCATCAAAGTATAAAAATTCTAATGAGAGAGAAGATACGGCTTTTTTTTTTATAAACGTTCCGTGCAAGGAAAACTTTTTTACTAATAAGACAGTTGAACAGTTGGACGTGATGCAACTGTCTGCAGGTTTTGTTATATTAGATATTTTCTACAGTTATGTGAAAAAAAGTTAAGACCTTTGGAAAACTACTTGATGTATTATCTGAAAACTTTAAATTACTATCCTTAAGGTTTGAATTTTGGATTTTTTTTTTCATACTTGTTCTCAACTATGACCTACCATCCAAATGTCAATAAAATAGGACGATTAGTTTATAAGAAGTGGTTGTTTGCAAAAAATTAGACCCTTACATTCAGATAAGAGACTTATCCTTATCCTAATTCCTTAATTTGTGAAACGAATTTCTTTCTAGGAATTTTATAATTCAAAAATATAAAAGAAATGTCGTCCTTCCATTCCCTTCTGTAAGCTCGGAAGCAAAAATACATAAATATTAAACACATAAATGTTCTACTACCAAACAAAATGAGCTTCGCGGTCGGTTCACAGTCATCCTCACTATTCATACAATTTCTATATTATATACATAGATAACTCAAAAAATATATTGTTGAGAAACTGTGTGAGAACGATAAAATATATCCATTGTAAATAAAATATATAACTGTTATGAAAACTTGTAAATCAAATACCTTTTCTTGAAATCTGCACTATTTTTAAAAGAAAAGAACAAAAAAAAATAATATAATAGAAAGAAAAATGTATGTTATAAGTATGTAAGCAAACATTTGATGTTAGTAAAGGGTCCTACCTTTTCCTTTATATCAATTCTAATACAGGAGTGTTGAAAAACACTTTTTACAGTGGGGGTATGTTTGTACAAGAGAGACCCTTTAAGAAGTAGGAGTAAACCACAGCCACGGCACTGGCACAAACCCTGGAACCGATATTAGGCGGCCACTATGTGCCACATGCTGCCTTCTGGCGGAATATTTGTCCTTTTCTTGGACCTCCCAGTGAACCCTTTACTTGTCCTACATTATGTATTTAGGGGGTTTCTTCGTTGAAAATGTGTATTGGTGGCTCAGTTTTCTTTTGAAAAACAAATATAACTATTTGCACACATAAATAATGCATTTTGAATTTACCTCTGTAAAACAAAGAAAAATTAAACAATACGTAATAAAATTTTAATTTGATACATACATACTTTGAAAAGAAATGATAAAGGGTATAAATACATTGGCAGACCCAATGTTTAAATGAATATATTCTTGTTTCACTTGAAATGTGATCACGAACCCAAAAAA
This sequence comes from Gerris lacustris, assembly GCA_951217055.1. Taxonomy (NCBI): domain Eukaryota; kingdom Metazoa; phylum Arthropoda; class Insecta; order Hemiptera; family Gerridae; genus Gerris; species Gerris lacustris. The sequence continues at coordinate 34,269,416 of OX578281.1, read as the reverse complement.
ATCTAAATATTTACTATAAATCATCGGCAAGTAAAAATTATTCATATGATCAATTAATAGAATAGTATAAATGGTATTAATTAATTTTAATTTAACTAAATTTTTGTAATAGATAAATTTATTTCTTATGTATTAATTAATATTAATTTAAATTAATTTGATAGAATGTTTTTGAATTGGTACAGAGTCTATGTGCCAAGTTTTTGCTCCGTACGATGACTGGAAGATTGTAAATTAACCCTTCAAAGATTTTGGCGGTAGACGACAAGCACAAACAAAAGTAAAGTTAATATAAAGGATTTTAAAAAATGCAATAATTAATAATGCATAAAGATTTTGTGACTTTTATGTGGTTCAAAGTGTTTTTCCTTCCATTGCTGTTTCTACATTGCAGTTCTTCTCCATTTTCCAATTCCATTTTCCCCCAAATACCACAGATATGATGAATAAATGTTCATACTAACAAATAATAAAATATCAATAAAAAAATATATCCTAAAAAGTCTACATCTCAACAATGTTTTATCTCAAAATATTATTTCAAGTTAAGAGAAAATAATTGTGTGGTTTATATGCGTATTTTTTATCACAATATTTATGTTTTATTATTATTATTATTATGGGAATAATGCATTCTTATAATAATGTTAAAACACACTTATGTAGCGTGTATTAAATATACGTATAAATATAGGGGGCGAAGGGGGAGGGCATATATTTTGAATTATAATGTGGTGTTTTCATTTTATCTTATACTAGCTGTATGCCCGTGCTCGAAGTGTGTAAAGTGTGTTATTTTTAATGTATTTTTTAAATAGATGGTTCATAAACTACCGTTAAGAAACATGCAAGTTATTTTACTAAGCGAGAATATCTGGATACTTAAGCCTCCTGCATGTCTCCCTCCTTCCCCCATATTGCTATTCTCCTTCCTTTTAGATCATATAATTTGTTTAGCTTTCTATCAGAGAAAGACTTTTCAGAATCGGATCTGTAATTCGAGATTATATCCTACAAACACACAAATATAGATAATAATACAATAAAACACAGCCTTTTTCACTCGGGAATAGTGTAGCTTTCTACTAGTGAAAGAATTTTCAAAATCGGATCAATTGTTCCAGAGATTGCCTCCTACAAACAAACAAACAGAAAATTTTACCTCTTTATAATATCAGTATAAATTGTTTTTTTAAGTCTTACCTCTTCATAAATATGTACTTTAGACGATTTCAGTTAAAATATTATTATATTCTAATAAATTAATTCTTAAAATTGTTTACAAAAATTTCATTCCGCTCATTTTTGTAAAATTTAATATCATTATTGAAACATTAAAATAAATATAAATCTTGAAGAAACTGGATAATTAAATAGTTTTATTGATGGAAATTTTGAGATCTGTTTTCTGGATAACAGATAATAAAATTATAAAATATATAAAACATACCTTGTACATAATTCCAAATATTAAAAAGCCTAACGAAAATTGAGCTTCAACATCAAAGGAATTTTTAAATGATCACTTGAGTTAAAGATTAGGCCACTAAACAGTGAATATTTCTTAATCAACTAATTTATCTTTCTCTGGCTCACTCTTTATACATAGTTTTGTAATGTTTATACTTTATATTATTTTAATTTCTAAAATGATCGTAGAAACGGAAAGGGATTTTTTTAACTGTCAATTACAGAATTAATGGTAGATTCTTCGAATTATTTCCCTCAGTGGTATGTACAATATAAGTTTTCCAATCCACTTCACCAGATATTTAAAAAATTGACAGCCAATTAATGTGGCACATAGCTTCCTCACATCTATCACGTACTTTATTGATTTTTATGCTTTTACAAGCCATTATTGCCTAATTAATTTCATAGTTTCCTCCGTTTTTTTTTTTAAAATGTTAAAATTGTTTTTATTTGTTACATGAATTAAAGTATAAATTAAGCAAAAATTAAATTGCGTAGACGGTTGAAATTAATCTGGTGCTATCTGCGGTCTACTTTCTACAAACCATCCCAATTTCATAAATATCAAATTACTTTTGAGTACTTTTGAAGATAATAGGTTAAATAAATGTATGTTTGTACGCATGTTGAAGAGAAACAAATAGGCGAAGAAGGTTGAAACTTATATTGGACCAACGATGAGTAATAATTATGACCTAATATATAAAGGACTTGTAGTTTTATAGATATGTTGGTTCGCAAAAATATAGCGACAAACCCATAGACAGACACGGAACAAAAAATGTTCCCTGATGTCTGAAACGGGTTTCTGTCTTGGAATTTTTGAAATCGGAGACATCAAATATTTTCGTTTTTCTAAACGACCACATAGCTTCCGTTACCTTCGGTAAGCTTGGAAGCAACAATAGTTTCAGAGCTCACAGTTAGTTAAGGTTACGAAAAAATAAAAAGATGTTTGTCATCAGTTCATCTGTGTGTAATGAATTTAACGAATTGAAATTTCAGGATGTAAAAGTTCGACACATTAAAAGTATATTCTTTTTGTTGGTGGTACTCTTTATTTGTATTTTAATTTAAGTCAGAGCAAGTAGTTGCCTCATTCTAAGTCAAAGCAGATCCAAATTCAAGACATTCCACATTAAACAGCCCTTTTCTTGACAATGGACAGAGGAAACTCGCCCTACTTCCGTTCCTTAGCGAACAGAGTGAAGGACATCTGCTGAATCCTGAGCTCTACAATTCAGAACCTCTTCTAACTTGTCCTTCAAGACCACAGACAGTGTTTCCCTTCGGTTGAATTCAATACTAATGAACACTATACACAATAGGCCAAAGCACAATGGAACGGAAACTTGACCAACTCTTAGAATTGTAATCATAACAGGCTTGGCTAGAGGCTTCCAAGGTTATCTGTGTACTATTAAATATACTTTATAAAAGCAACTAGAGCTTTCAAGTAATCAATATAACATATTAAGATATCATATCTTTAAATGAGAAGAAGAAGACCGAAAAATATATTTATAAAGAAAATTTAGAAAAGTGTGATGTTGCATAAAGCCTAAAATATTGGACTGATTTTAATGGCGGTTTCAGTATTTATAAAACATATTTAAAAAAAACACGAGAAGAAATCAAGGAATTAATTTTAGCTATATATTTCGCTGCTGCTCCCTAAAAACATACTTAAATACGTTCTAGCTATAATATATTTAAATATATAACAACTAGAATACACTAATAACTAATTTATGGTACACTCTGTAGAATAAAAAATACATTCAGATATTTACTATATAATTTTTTCGAGTTTACTTGGATAGACTATTTTATTGTATATCATTTTTGAAGCGGACAGGTTCATTCTAACTTTGGTGTTTGTGATGTAAGCAAATGTATTATAAATAAAGGATACATTTAAATTAAGCTTTACTTTTAGTTAAAATGGTGGTACATAAAAGCATTCATTTAAATTTAACACTATGAATTAACATCGGATTTTCAAGGAATTTAACATTTTCGATCAAAGAACGTAATAAAAGTAATTCAAGATATATTTATCCAGGTTTAATTTATTTAAGAGCCTGTTTGAGTACATCGAGAACATAGACAAGACTGTTAGATTTATTATTCAAACATTTGTGTCAATCTGTGCCCAATATACTATCTTAAACTAGTACAGTAAAATGTGAATCTTGAAGCAAAGTGTTAACATTTCCACCAGTTGGGGGTACTATCTAGCTAACTGGTCGTTTTAAAGGTTGAAATCTAAGTGAGATAGAACCAACAAATATATGATCAATTTTATATTTTGTTTCAAGTAGGGGTTTAATTATTTTTTTTTAAAAAATGAAATAAAGTAAACTTCCTCATTTCATAAATGGCTATATATTTCGTTCCTACATTATAACATTTTCAAACCTGTTAGGCTTAAACCTTTTAAAAGAAACTTGAAAAAACTTTTCATTTGTGATATAATTAAAAATATATATTTATTCTTCAGTTAATCCCTTAAATTTTGTAATATTCTTTTTCTTATTGGGCTCTTGCGCTGATCATTAAAAAAACATTTCTATTTTTTTTAAAACAGTATAATTGGTGCAAATTTAAGTAAGATAATGTTACTCACCCTTTGTTGATTATCACCCTCTAGATTAGAAGTTAGAAATGAACACGCTTATTACTCAGATAAAGGCCTGATGATGCCCAGGTATGGGCAAAAATTTGCACCAATTATACTGTTTTTAAAAAAATAGAAATGTTTTTTAATGATCATCCCAAGAGCCCAATAAGAAAAATAATATTAAAAAGATATAATTACTAAAGAAGTAATTCGTCAAAAATAAACAAAGGTAGAGGTGTTAGTCACTTCACTCTTTGGAATTTATTTCATGAATCAAAGTGACAAAAAATGCCTTTCTTTAAATGGCGACCATGCCCGATGCTGCTTAACTTTATTGGTAGTACAGCTCTTCTATCTGAGCTCGAGCTACCATTAATTACTACCACTAATTTAATATAACAGAACTCTATCATGGGACGCACTCTATATAAAATAATTAATAATCTTAGTTTCTTTTATGCCAAGGGTAAAGGTAGGTTAAACAATCATTCCAATGTGAACAAGAGCTCTTAAAATGTAATTACATTTTTATTAAAATTCGTAGATTAGGTCTTGTTAAATTACTTTTTTTTTTATTAAAGGAAGAAGGAGAAATTGGGTAAAGTAACTATATGTTACAAGTAGTTAAAGAACAGCAATAAAAACCTGAAAAGTTACCAACCTCTTTGGTCTTATCCATCTGAGGTCGCATAAAGATCCATTTCAACTCAGCTAAAACATGTGGAAGCTTTTAACATTGCCGGGTTAAAGGTTGTAAAATAAAGAACAGCGGTAGTGCCGTAAATAGCTGCTTTAGAACTAATGAGTCTGTCTTAAAAACACATGTTATAGTTTTAGTCTGCGAGACGAAAACATAATTACATTCTTACGAATACAAAAGGTAGAACACTATTAAAAATAGTTTGTTAATTGGTGTGGCACATACTTTCCTCGCGTTCTATTATTGGACGAATGGTCATATATGAGATTTGGATCAGTTTCAATTTCTAGTAGGGCCGCATTTTTTTATTCAATATTAAATGTGCACAAATTGTTAAGTCCATACTTGACTTAAGCAATCCATCCAAATTTTTTAAACATGGGGTGAGTATAATATACTATTTAAGACATAGTTGCAGACGCGGAAGAAAGTAATGTTTGCAGAGGGTTGACCTTATTATGGGACCAACAATAGGCTTATTATGACTTACCATCCAAATTTAATTCGATTTTTATGTAGTGGTTCACAAAAACGTTGATGGACTGACCGACAGACAGAGACCAATAATGTTCCCTGATGTGTGAAACGGAATTATCACAATTCTTCCGTTATCTTTGGTAAGCTCGTAACCAATTTATGTCTATTTCAAAATGTACAGGGTGGAGCGTGGCAGACGTATGAATTTGAAGAGGGGATTGAGAGTAGGGTTCTTTTTAAAGAGGGGGACGGGAAGTTTATGTTCCACGTGGGTTCAGTCGCCATAATGGAGTGGTTTGCTGCAAGGGTTTGCGTAAACCTTTTGCAAGACAGATTTCCCGGGTGTCTCGTCTCTTTAAGAGGCGATTTAAACCGGCCAGCAAGATCGCCTGATTTGGCTCCTTGTGATTTTTTTTTTGTGGGGATACCTTGAATCCTTGGTGTGCAGCGATCGTCCCAGAACCCTGGAAGCCCTCAAGAACAACATTCAAGCTAATATTGTCGAAATTCCTGTGGAAATGCTCGAAAGAGTGCACAAAAACTTGGAATAAAGCTTAATCAGTGTTTGGAGTGTGAGGGGAACCATTTATCCGATACTTTGTTTAAATCTAGGTAAATTTAAATTTCTCATGTTATTAAATCAGGGAAAAATTAAAACAAATTATTTTGTAACATTCTGTGTTTTATTACATTTTCAAATTCATACGTCTGCCGCGCTCCACCCTGTATAATATTGTATAGACAAAAATATTTATTAATAACCTGCGTTATTAATTAATATTGTTAAATAAAGATAGCAAAATACCTCTAAAAAATGTTTAGGTATAAAAGATTAATTAAATATACAGCCACACAACAGTAACAAAAAATGCAATCCTTTACATGATACGTACTTTTATCATAATTGAATTAAATAAAAGAAGCGACGTTATGTCTACAAGGAAAAATCGAATTTATTCGTAAGTAGAATTCACCACTCTCTTCTCATTTTATTTTGTAATATAGGCTAAGAATAACAAAAAATGCTTATTATTACTAGCTTGTTTTTAAAGTAACAATAGATTACAATAATATGTAACTATTATGATATCAATGAAATATAAATAAATCAATATGTTTTACGAATTCGAACGCTTGTAAGTCTAAACCCTACCAAACGTTGTTTAATATAATATGTATATTAAAATATATAGTGCATTTAAAATAATAATTAAATTAGAAGTGTTTACTCATAAAGTAAGAAAGAAAAAAAATAATTAGTTTGACTCGACACCCTATACCACGCACACCTGGCCTCGGATTCTTATTAAAAACTACACTATCCCTTACGGTTTCTTATTTGGTCAAAACAAAACATTTGTACGTCTTCCCTTCATTTTGACACTGAATTCTGAGAAATTAAAAGATAGAGATTTAAAAAAGTAAATTAATTTTATATTTAATTCTAATGGTTGTAAACGTACAGAAGGAAAAAAACAACTCATTTTTAACACGTTATCTGAATTCAACTATTTTATGAAATAATGTAAGTCAACTACATATTTATCTAACAAGTTAAATTAGCTAAAATTAAGAATATAATAGTTTTATCTTTGTATAAATTGTTGTCGCATTCAAAAAAAGTATTCTAATTAGTGTTGCACATAGCTTCCTCGTGTCCTATTGAGTAATTTTAAATATGTTTTGCTGTTATGGCTCATTATAGTATACTTCGAATAATGTTTCCCTTTTTTAAAGCAAAACAGTTTTTTTTTTTTTTACTTTTATGCGAATAACAGTATCTATTCAGCAATATTTAATGAGCGCAGATGGTTGACAATAATCTATTAAAATGTTCGACAAACAATTCAAATTTCATAAATATGGAATGAGTACTTTTAAAGATACATAATCTTGTAGACCATCAGTCATTTTAACTTTTATTTTTTACCTTGTTTAATTCAGTATACTTTTATGTTGATCACAATGGTACCATTAGCATACAATTTCTTTAAATCATCACAACACTTTTTGTCAACTTTAAATTGATGTACAGTTACGATGTAAACAAATAATGTAAAAGGGTCGTAAATTGGTATAACCTGTTAGATGAAACCTTCCTCAAATATAGGTGCGTTCGGAAAGGCATCACCACTTGAGCTTCTCACTTCACAGCGACGTAATATGTATATGCTTGGAGCAGAATGGGTTTTATGCTGACGATTTCCAGCTCACCATAAGACCAGGTCGTGTAACTTTAAATTTTCAAATTTTTTCATTATATTAGTCTCAGGGCCTTCAGCTTATATTTAATTTTATGCATCTTTAATTCACACCAGGTCGTTCGAAGACGTCAGGAATGTAAGCACCTATGCAGCGGCATGCAACCCACCTCCTACGTTATCGTCATACCAGCTAAGTCCATTTAAATAAATACTTTTATTTATCAATTTGTCAATTTAAATTCAGCGTGAATGATATAGTTTTAGAGTGTAACAATTTTATGAATAAACTTACCTCTTATTAATGTTATAAACAGCTTGGGTTTCCGGTGAAATCCGCGTCACGAAGGGGTTGAAGACCGACGCCTCTCTTCCAGTAGTGGAAGCTCTGATTTCTACCCCTTCGTGACGCGGATTTCACCGGAAAACCAAGCTGTTCTATTAATATGTGTCAGGTTCATAAGATTAGAACCTTATATGAGTACCTACACGAAATCGATATTCCAAAACATAAGTAACTGAAAAATACCCAAAAGACACCCTTAAAAAAGAAAATTAAATCAAAAGGAACATATGATAAAATTATATATACTCCGAACGAGTAGGTATATATTAAATGATATAAAAAAAAAACGATTGCATTAATGCCACGGGTATGTTGGATACCAGCAATAATTTTTATATAAATTGAGTTTAATTGATCAAGATGAATCGCCTGTAATTTGTACCGACAAGCAAATACAGACAATAAATGAAATAAATAAATAAAAGATAAATAAAAGCTACAACTTATGTTTCGTTCACACGCGCATTCGTACAATATTAATAAGCTTGTGCATGGGTTTCCGCGGGTAGACTCGTTTTTATTATAGGGTCTTCATTTCCATCATATTACAGATAGAGCATATTTCAGTTGTTTTGATCTTATACAAAATGCCTCTGAGGGTTATTTTAACACTATCTTGCCCACACTTAAGCAGTTCAGCTGATTGAACGAAAGTTTGGTGGTTAGATTCAAATAGTTCAGATCTTCAAGGCTAAAGGTATGTAGTATTTTGTAAAGTGCTAGGATTGGAAGAGTTGTTTATTCTGTTCAAGTCTAAAAAGAAACTATCTTGTATATTCAACGGTATCTTTAGCATACTTATTTAGTTAACTAACAGTGAATTAAAAATATATGATTATTCAATATAAAATGAATGTTTCCTATTTAAATCTGTAGTGTCTTTATGTTTACTTAAATACTTCACCTATTTTTGTTTACTTTTATTTTAAGGAAAATGATATCGTAAGTACGAATTAAGTCATGTTCGTAAGTCGAGGATTGTATTTGTGTTGTATTTGTCAGGGTAGTGATATTTCTAGTGAAACGTAACACAGTTTCTTCGTCATTAAGGTGTATGCTAATTATGATTCCGAGTGTAACTGAACGATTACCTAGAAACTAAACCTTATCCTGGCAAGACCTGACTTCAGTTCAAATAGATACACATTCAAAATATAGATAGCTGGATTAACTATGATACAAGTGCTACGCCTTTCGGTAGTAACGGTGCCTAAGGGTGTAGGTAGGTAGTAGGTTCCTGCCCTTAACTGCAGAAGTCTATGTACTTACTAGCTAAAGTATGAATAAATAATCTACTAATGGCTAAAGCTAGAAATGGAAAGTATTAAATACATTTGGATTTAAAATGTTACAAAAATTTACAGGTTTGTGGTTATTTTCTACAAGTTACCATTAAGAAAAATTAGGGTGGAGAAGGTAAGACTAGAGAAAAGGGTTTAACACTGATTGAGACTCAGCTCTCAACAGCTCTAGGGTTTTGGGGATAGAAATGGAAACTCTAGGGGCGCACCCGGTAAAACAGTCATGCATTTTTCATGAGCATCTATAAACCCTTCAAAAATACCTTCATTAAACCTTCAATCTCATCAGATTTATACATTCTAACGACTGCCGAACAAACTAGTGTAAACATTCACTAATATAAGTACCAAACACACAAGATTAACCTTTTCTTTCTTTCACAAATCAGTGAAACTTGAAATGATTTCTTAATTAGTATACTCGTATATCGTATAAATGGAAAACTCTATAGATCTAGATATGCAGGCACTTTGAGATAAATGTAATAAACACAAGGACAACTTTATTTTAATTACATTAAAAACAGTTCAGACTTTGAGTATACATCTCTAGGCTTTAATACTTGTTTAGTGTCTGGGTTTTTCAAAGTAATATAACTTAAGGTTGTTACCTTATAAATAATTTGGTTTATTTCAATCCTTCGCAAAGAGAAATTATATTTCATGGGAATAAAGTAAACTTACTGTCTTGTAACAGTGAAACACAGTCATTAAGTTAGTTTAAAGTTAATATTTAATTTTAATTTTAATTTAAATCAAATTATAATTATTATTAACAAAGGGAGACAGACAGATAAAAATAGACGCCAGTCCCGGCGCTGGAATCTATTTTTCTCTGTCTGTCTGCCTTTGATAAAAATAATTATAATTTGATTTAAATTAATATGAATACTACCTATATTCATTAGTATGAATACTACCTAAAACTTAAAAATGAAATGTTTAATTTTAATTAAAGAAACCTGTTATACTTAAAAGTAAATAATAGATTATTTTGCAAACTAATTCATTCTCTTATTTCCAATGCAAATTTGAATAATTTAAACCAGTCAGTTGACATAAAATCTTATTTTTGTTGCAATTCATATTTTTTAGATACATTTTTTTCTCTATTTAATTATTATTGTGTTATTAATGTATAATTCAAAACAGAAAATTAAAATAACACAATCTTGTTTACGTGTAAACCTGATCTATATTATTATTATTATTATTAGACTAGTTGATACTATTTTGTGTTATTTATTTCTTTATGCTTGACTAATTAAGTAAGTAAGTTTTTTCTTTTTTTGCTGTACATAATGAAATTGTATCGTTTAATTAATTTATAATTTTTTGAAGTAAATTAATTTGAATAAAGAGGATGAAAGGAAAACATTAGTTATTTCGTCGGTTAGTAGCAGATTGTATTTCTTTGTATAAGTTAAATTTTTCAGGGTCCAAGTTTTATTTTCCCAAGAGCCCCACTACTCTTTGAACCTAATTTCAAGGCAAGAGACAAAGTTTTTAGTCGATTTTTCAGGTAGGGTTAAGGTGCACTGATGCCGGGATCCTATAAATTATTTCCTAGGGTCCGTCCCCTCTGTCTGCATCCGCTTGCTGGCTCAGCTTTAGTTCAAGTTCACGAAAGACCTGCAAAACACCTTTACTCCCCCCCCCCCCCCCCCCCAAGTTTTGTGGTCTGTCTCATAATTTTAAACCACCTCATTTTCTTTCACACTGATGTTTAAAATTTTCCAGAAATTTTATTTGACTTTCTTTTAAGGAAACGAAGTTAAAAAAAAAAAAAAAAAATAATAGAGTTGGGTAAAAAAAAGTTATAGTGTATTTCTACCAATTTAATGCTTCTACCTACTTTTTCTAAATTAAATTTATAATTTTACATTTGCTCGTTATACTAAGATATCATAATGTTTCGAATGTTTATGCTAAAGAATTTCTAGGGGTTAAATATTTAATTTAGTTTAAAAGTTAACCTTTTACATAGTGGACCATAAAAATACGCCAATAAGGTGTTTTAAAGGCCAAGTTTTATTGTTGAGAAGGCAGAGTTATTCCGGCCTAAAAGAAAGAGGCCTGGAAGAAACACATTGGTATTTTCTTTATTAAACATTCTTGAAGTTTGGAATGTCTCAACATGTCTACCATGTGTTATTCCTTCGCTAAGCACAGCAAGAATAATCAGATAAACATAATATCATGCTTTAATGGAGTAACACCTTCTGCATGCAATATAAAAAAAATATTTTATCAAATTAAAAAAAGGAAATTTTTTAATACCATACGCACCCTTTAAGCCCTATGGGAGTAAATTTACGTTTTCAATTTTCTTCTTACGTTTTCAATTTTCTTCGCAAAAAGCCTATGGGCGTAAATTTACGTCTTCAAATTTTTCTTGTTTGGAGGCACGGTAGGTACTGTCAGTGTAAATTTATTTAAGTATATCTAGCACTATCTCTTGGCTGTCTAGGATATTATGAATGTTCACAGAAGAGCCCAATAGATACATTGAGGGTTGAAGATGGTAAAGAAATTATAGACGAGATTTCGCACCTTGTCCTTATGCAGCTAGCCTCTAGGCTTAGGGATTTTTCCCATTTATGAAATTCCTCAGGCATTGCGAACTCTTTTATACTTAATTTACTATATTATCCAGACTAAACCCGGTTTTCCCTACCCTTTCTTATTACTATTTAAGCTTTTTACGTATTTATACACATACATAGGGTTTATAAATTGTCTTTGTGTAATAATATATTATAAATTAGTTTAATTATAGGCAGAGACGTGTCTAAGGTAGAAAAAAAACCTCAGGCCAGGGGAACAACCTTACAATATGTACATACCTCTGTCCTCAAAGAGATAATATACTTCACATTATATTATTTGTATAAATGAACAAATATTGATATTAATTTAATTCATAATTTTATTTTTTATTTGTTTTCTAATTTAATAATTAACTTGTATTAGTCTCGAAATGGTATTTGATATTTCGTCCGAGTCTCCGATTAGCTGCAAATCGAAATGAACACTTGTCACTGGACTTTTGTTTATAAGAATTTTTGGAACGTCTCTTCTTAAATGCTCTGCAAAAAAGCAAATAATTTGCAAATTATATATATATATATATATATATATATATATATATATATATATATATATATATATCATATATATTTTAATGTGAAAGCGTATCCCAAAGCCTTTATTCATAAGTTAATACCTGACTCAAATGAGTTTAGTTTATATACCATTTTATTTTCTTCTTCAAAGGAAAAGGTTCAAAATCTTTAGATCATTTTTGTAGTCGATAATTATTGATATTTATTAATAGTAAGGATAGGTCAATAGTAATTAAAGTATGGTAACTGACTTGGTAACGACGCGACAGGATGTACTGATAACGAGGAGCCAATGACTAACAGTAGATCACAGACAATTTTGTCATTTTCTAGCGCTTTCCTGTAACTTGATGGTAAATCTTCTCCGAAGAATACAATGTCAGGCTTAAGAACACCTTTTTTATCATCTATGAAATCAAGTAAAGTGGAAATTATTATTAAATGTACATTAAGGTCTTAGAGGTGCTTTATTAAATGAGGTAGTTAGCAGGGCCGCCGTTAGGGGGTCCTTTGGATCAGGCAGCCCCCTCATGTGCTGAAACTATAATGTACATACTAAAATATCCAGCTGAACATAACATCGCTTTTAGAAGTTTCCATCCGTTCATTCCAAACAAGGGACATTTTTTAGGTATAATCGAGATAATTTTGATACGACGAGATTAATAATCACTGGCTAAAAATGGAATTCCAAAGTTAGTTGGTACATTTAATGACAAAGAAAGTAAATAAAAAAATCCAGTCATGCACCATGACTTAATGAGCGAATTTTGAAAGAAATCTGCGTTTTATAAAAGATACAAACACAATAAATTTAAAAAAAAAAAATCGGGTACGGGGTACCTCGGAACTTTTCCTCACTTCGGAGGCCACTAAAGTGGTCTCTCTTGCTGCTTCAGCAGGAGGAAGCAGCATTGGACGTGGTAAGTACTTGAATGGGTGACCGTTTTGAACTAACTGATTTATTATCATTCTTTAAAAAAAAAAAAAAAAAAAAAAAAAAAAAAAAAACATTAATTTCTATGTATTTTTTTTTTTTTAATTTATTATTTGAAGTTTGGCAGTGTTTTGACAGATGTAAACAAACGTTGACATCAAAATTATCGTACTAATAAATAATTATATCTTTTAAACTAATAATAGAATTTCATCGGGCTTTTTTTTATATTTGTTCCGGTTCCAATTTTTTCCGGTTCCAACAATATAGGCCAAGCGCCAGAGACTTTGAACGAGAAAAAATTCTTATAAAACTGAATTTTGGTCCCCTGATAAACATATTAATTTTTCCCCCTCGAGGGAGTCTGCTTTGGCCGCCATTTTGAAAAAATGGGACCGAAATTCGGTTGTTGGCCAATATCTTCGTTCTCATCGATGATACGACAAAAATAGATATAAAATTTGTAGGACTTTAAATTATCAACAAAAAAGGTTCAATGTCATTATACGCTCAAGTCAATAGTTTCGAAGCTATACCTCTGCGAAGTGCGACATTTTTTAGATTTTCAGATGAAAAATACATTGACACTCGATAATAAATAATGTACCCCGTAGTTTGATTCTATATAGAAACTCGATTTTACCGGTGCCGCGAGCGAGTAGTGGAGTTGAAAAACTCCCATTTCATGCGGGTGCAGAAATATGTAGCACTTCGCAGAGCTATAGCTTTGAAACTATTGACTTTAGCGTATAATGACGTTGAACTTATTTTGTTGACAATTTAAAGTCCTACAAATTTGACAATATCTATTTTTGTCGTATCATCGATAAGAACGAAGATATTGGCCAAAAACCAATTTTGGACCCTTTTTTTCAAAATGGCGGTCAAAGCAAACCTCCCTCGAGGGAGAAAAATTAATATGTTCATCAGGGGACCAAAATTCAGTTTTATCGGAATTTTTTCGCTCTTGGCCTAATATGATATATGTCACAAACGTATTTATAATTTAGGTATTTTAACCGTTATAGTTTCAAAATACAAAAATTGATATAACTTTAAAATGGCGGCCCATATCAAAATGAAATTTGATGTGCTTGTTCGTCATACAGAGAGGCACATTCGTACCAAATTTCAACTCGATCAGGATTATTTTCGATTTTTTTAAATTTTTGCTGACAGCAAACTGGGTTCAAGATGACGGAAAAAGTTGATTTTCCGGGCGGCACCACTACAGGTAAGGACCGATTTATCTGCCAAGTTCAACTCTCTAGGTTAAATACCTTGGGCGCTACGATGATAACATACACACATACAGACGTCATGCTGAAAACTACTCAGGAGGCCTTAAAAACACCCAAAACGGATAATTCCGTTGAAATCTCGAAAAAAAAAAATTTTGGGTGAAAACAATACTTTTCCTACTATAGGCAAGGAGGAAAAGTAAAAATGGTACACAGGGGTACGAGGTACAAAAGTCAAAATAGTATATACCCTTCAAGATGCATATTGTTAGAAAGCTCTTTAAGAATACAGTAATTGATGTTATGTACACTTTCATCATATTTTCATATGAAAGAGGGGAATTGTCAAAGTTTGACCCCTTAATAGACTCCAAAAATTCTGTCCAACGAACTCATCCTTTCTTTTGATATTATTGACATTTTATTATTTTTTTTTTTTTTGATTTTTTAAGTGCATGATAGGGTGAGATATCGTCTGGAGTGACACATACATAATATTACACATATATTTATATTATATAAATGCATGCGTACATACATAAAAATAATGTTAAATTTCAGGAATCGATTAAGAATGGTCTAAAACCGATTTCCTTGGAGAGCTTAATTTTCTTCGAAAATTCGCTAAAATATTGAGTGAAATTAAAATTTTCAAAATACTTTATTGTGATCTCAAGCTATACTCCTGTCGTTTGTCAAAAATAAGTTATTTTTTATTTTTATCATGTTATGCAACGCTTCATGTTCATCCTGGAAGAACTGTAAGAGCTCGGTATATAATGTTAAAGATTGCAGAAATTTTACTCAAACATAAAAGGATTGCATAATAGCCTTTAAGCACGCACCCTTAAAATTAATCATTTCTTTTTTAAATTTCTTTTTAAATTTGTTTTTTACTCTCAAAATCATTTAATACAACTTGTGCAAGTCCCAGCTTAAATCTGATTCTATGCTAAATTCTGTTAAATACAATCTTTACGTTTGATACATTCCGGGCAGTATGGAATGATATTTTGCATAACTGACGGTTTGACAGCGTACTTCTTTGTCTCATATCCACAATCAATACAAGTAGCTGTTTCCAATGTACCTGAAACATAAGGGTAAAGCAAAGTAGCGTTAAATAATTTTCACTTCATTTTCATAGATTCCCGATCTTATATCCGGGTTAATGAAAATTTATAAAAGTGGGTGTATTTTGATGTGTGTTTATGTTCTTTATAGTAGCTTCCATTATTTTAGGTATCTTTAAATTTGGCACATATATTTGTAGTTATAGTCATAGTTTCATCCCCAAATACTCAATCATTTTCAAGATGGTTGCAACTTATGAGCTTCTTTTTCACATAATTACATCTTGAAATCTGTTAATTATAGAATTATAGAATTAATTTTGCTAAAGTTTGCTCTAATGTTGTAGACCTTCGCAATGAAAGAATATTTTGATCCGTCGTTTATATTCAAGATGGAAGCCTTCTAAAATAGATTTTTTTGGTTGCTACATGTTCCGAATTATTTGGTCTGAACTTTGAAATTTGGAAATAAGTTAATTCATACAACATTAACATGTTTTATAAAAAGAAAGCAAATTTTACAATATATACGTGTGTTATCTATGTACCATCTTCTAAATCTCTGAAATCGAAACGCTAGAATATCCAAACTTGATATATTACTTCCTTTATTGGTTTAGACGTCATCTAAGTAGAGTATGTGTTTGTGATCCACCATTTTAATTCAGAAGGCGGATATTTATAATAAATAGTTAAGATTCTAATATCTTGAGAGCCACTTAATCTAGGATCTTAAATTTTTTTTTTTTTTTTTTTTTACAAATATTACCTATAAAAGGAATTTTCGATCAGCTTTTTTAAGGTGGAACATAAATTTTAAGCAGGCATAACGAGGCAACGAGGATTAACTATTTATACAAAGGATTGTAACAGAACACAGTCAGTAAAAATGAGCCACTAGCCATTCAAATTGGCTGTAGCCCCTGTCAAAGTACAGAGAGAAGATAAAATATTTGCCGAAATAATTTTGTTTTTTCTAAAAATTGCACTATAGCACTTAGTTCTGTTTTTATTGTTAAATTTCATGGTGTCGAGTGTCGATCACAGTTATTTTTTACTGTAAATAAAACAGTATTTCCATTGTATTCACTAGATAGAATACTAGATTCAAAATGCAGTTTTTCTTCTATGTCATCTTTTAAAAATTGAAAAGCAGGAATATTTATTTTTCTACAAGCTTGTTTCAATAAAGCCTTTTTTTTATTACTTAGCAATAATTTGTAGAAAATAAATTATTGCTGAAAGTTCATGTTCTTTATTCTATTTTATTTAACAGAGTTCAGGCACCAAATTGGACCAAAGCTAAAATTAATAATTATATATAAAATAGCTACGATTTATACGAAATATAAACCTTGTATCTGTTTAGATGCGAAGACAGTGATTCTTTTCGTATTTGTATTCATTGAGCATGTGCGTTTATAATTCTTCACCTTAACGCACGATTAGCGTATTTGTTTACCTTTAACAAAACTTATTTGCTGTAAGTTTAATTAAAGTAACGGTTTATTTCTAGTTTTTAGTGAAAAACAAAGTGATTCAATACTCCTAGTAATAGTAGTACTAAGTGATAATACTCCTCCCGAAATAATTAATTTGGCACGAAATACAACTAATGAATTAATGTCATCTTTATATCAAAAGAGAAATACGAACTTACATACAGGAAGTTTATTAAATATTTTTTTCTGTATTTATTATTAAAATCTAACAATCGTAGATAAAGTACGGTACGCAACTCGTGCGAAAACTGCATTTTGCTTTGCTCGAGTACAAACTCCACACTCGCATGCAAAATGCTACTTTCCGCTCTAGACGCGTTTATCTATGATCAAGTAACGTTTGGGTTGTTAATGATTAGTTATGTTCCTTTTCTTTTCATTTCTAAATTTAATCTGTTGAAAGTATTATTCTTAAAATATACTTTCTCGTGGTAATAATGCCGTGTGCTAACTTTTAACAGTGGTAAAGAACAAACACGTTTTCTCAGCTCCTACCATAAGATTGTATTATGTTTTTTGTTCTTTTTACACCTGAATCGTTAACGCTTACCGTGGCATTCCACTACATTACGTATTCCGGCCACCTTCTCTAACGAATCAACGTTCTGTGTGTAGTTCCGAAGTAATTGTTTGCGATCATCTAAAAGTTTCACGAACCTGGAGCAGAAAGCACACAGCATAATATAATGTATTTTGTAATAGTTTTAATATTTTTTAAATTATTATTTTTAAAATCCCTTAAATGCCTGTATCATCAAAACCTCTTAAAGACTCATTTACATTACAAAATAAACAATTACTATCGAGACACGCATAACTTTATTATAATTTGTATTTCATCTCGCGAGGGCAAAACTGCGGTAGCTGTAAATTACTATTTAAGTTGTAGCTAATTTAAGCTGAATTTTTATTTCATTTCGATATAAAATCAATTAAGCTGCCAAAACTCCCCAACTGTTACTATTTTTTGAGTTGACCTTTTGCAATTATATACTTCAGGCCAGACTCTCGAAATCATATTTGTGCACTATTCAATATAATACTTATAAATAATTGTGTTGAGGATTCAGGGTTACTTACTTGTGAGATGGCGAAGGGTGGGTTTTCTTCATAAAGACATCCCTTAGAAGGGTGAAGAAAGGTACGGGGTTGGTCCTGAAGCAGTCTATATTAAAGAGCTGATTGGGATCTGTAATTCCAGGATACTGGTCCTTGATTTTAGCATAGATGCCGTCTTTGCTTCGGAAGTCTGGAATACCGCTTGAAACCGATATCTGCCAAATGAAAATTGATCCAATATATGTTTTGTTATTCATTTTACAGCGTGGTAGCAGAATAAATACAAATAAACATTCCATGTTGATTTTAGAAGGGGGTCCTAAAATGCACATCCTAGGCACACCACATCCTAGGCTGCGGAAGGTTGTTTTAGAAATTACCCTTTCCTTCCTAGGAATAATAATAAGGTTAACTAATAATATATAATTAAGGTAATAATAAAGTATAATATATATATAAAACTAAGGTTAACTAATAATAACTAAGGTTTATTATCTTTATCTTACCTGATTTTTTTTTTTTTTTTTTTTTTTTTTCACTTAAAGTTAAATCATCCAACCTACTTTATTGCTTCGATTATGATATTTTTTGTTATTTAATAGTTTCGTTTATATTCTAAGAATGCCTGTAACTTTGGTTTTATAATGGCAATTTTTTTAAATCTATATTCTATATAAATAAAAATGAATGTTTGTCTGTATGTCTCTTATGCCTACCTAAACCGTTCATCCGATAGCGATGAAACTTTTGGGAATAGTTGGACGCATGCCCTGGAAGGTTTCTAAGTTAGTAAAACTATGTTCCGATAGATGGCACGGGCGTCGTTTTACTTAATGTGTGAATTTCATATGGTTAGGTGGTACAAAGTTCGCCGGGGGGGGGGGGGCTTGTTTCTCATTTAAATAAAAAGATATTGTGATGGCTCGAAAATTCAATTTTAATGGATTTACACGTTATGAGGTCCTCTGAGTCCAAAAAAGTGGTTTTTAAAAAATGATTGTTGTCTGTGCAGACGCGTGGAGTCTAAACTACTGGGCCAATTTTGCATACATATTCAGATAAATGAATTTTAGTTCCAAATTTGGGGGCTATACGCCTAAAAACATGAACTAGAACATTACGCGTCTAGTGAGGAAAGTAGCATTTTGCGTGCGAGTGTAGAGTATGCACCCGAGCGACAGCGAGGGGCGAGGGTAGTAAAATCACACGAACAAAGCAAAATGCAGTTTTTGCACGAGTTGCGTACCGTACTTTATCTACGATTGTTGGATTTTAATAAAAGATACAGAAAAAAAAAAAAATAATAATAATAATATACTTTCTGTATGTAAGTTTGTATTTCGCTTTTGATAAAGATGACATTAATTCATTAGTAGTATATTGTGCCGAATTAATTATTTTGGGAGGCGTATTATTCTCCTTATTTTCGTCATAATCACTTAAATCATTCATTGTTTTTCACTAAAAACTCGATATTAACAGTTAGTTTAATTAAACAAACGGCAAATTAGTTTTGTTAAATGTAAACAAACTCGCTAATCGTGCGTTAAGGTGAAGAATTCTTTTTTTTACCGCACTAGGGCGGAAAAATGAGGAATTATGAAACGCGCATGCGCAATGAATGCAACTACTTAAAGAATCACTTTTTACGCATCTAAACAGAGATACAATGTTTATATTTCGTATGAATCGTATATAAAAAAAATTATGTCAACGGTATCGACTTTGATTAAAAAATTCTAAAATGTGGGCAATTTAAATACTATTTCTACGATATAAGCCGTTTTCCTGGGGAAAAAATTAGTCTCCCAGATATTGAAGAAAATGAATCTGATTTTTTTGAAAATCGATATCAAAAAGTAAATAACCACCTGTTGAACTTTTTTTAAATTTACAAAATATCTACTCATGCACATACAGGTAATGTTGGGAAAAGTGGGTTGTACGGTAAGTTGCGGCAATACGATAAAGTCGATAAATCGATAGCTGAGAGGAAACGTTTTCAAGAAATCAACACAGGTGACTTGGCTCTAAAGTACGTAATGCTTCTTATTACAAAAGAATATCACACTTCTGTGATATAAATAATAATATCCTCTATTCTAAATAACTATGTATTAAGATTAAGAGATAATATTTAGTCTAATTACTTTGGGATAAAGGAATATAAAAGTCAAAACTTGTGTGTATAAAAGTAAAAATTTTTTTCCCCCATCCGTATACTTATCCCTTCTTTAACAACATTATCCGAATGTTCGTGAGGAGATTTTTTATATTTTAAAAAAAACCTCTACATATTGACTTTAAAACCAAAGATTTTGAAGCTTTTTATTAGAATTTCAACCGGAACACTTTAAAAAAAAAGATCAAAATCGTAGCAAAAAAAAAATTATGTCCGGTACGATATATTTAGCAAATCTTATATATTTGAAAATAAAACTTTACTTTATTGTAAAACTAAAGTTACTGACGTTTTTAGAATGTAAAAAAGGATTAATTTAAAAAAAAAAAACATCAAAATTGAAGCAAAAAAATAATGTGGGTAGGATATGATATATAATATAGTTGTCTTCACTTACCCCAGCTCCGGTAACCACTATTATCTTTTTTGCTTGGCCAATAAGTTTAGCCGCTGTTTGCAAGTTTCTTGCCAAGATGGTTTTATCATCATAACTTTGATATTCAAACATTTAAACTATCAATAAAATAGAAGAATAAATTCTGTGCCAGAATCAGTGCGACTTATTTTGTTCGAAAAAAATTATGGTATAAATAAAAATACTCAAAAATATAACATTTATTAGTTTCCAGAACAAAATTTGACATTCGACATTATTTTGACATTCAGTTATAAAGGATGCGGCATTGAAACTAGATTTTTGACATAATTCTAGATTAAAACATATAATTTTTTGCTAGTGGTAATATAACATGGGGAGTTTGAAATTTTACTAATTATTAGTTACTAGTAATTAGTTTTAAAAATAATCTCTTTTAAGTGACAAACGTTGATGCCGATGCAATGATTTAATTGTTTTCTGAAGTTTCTGTCAACACTATAGCACAGCTACCTACCTATATACGGGCTATATATACCAACAACGGTTGATGTTTACAATAACCGTCAAATTTATAAACAACAACTATCCCTACTAACTCTAGAAGCCTTAAAGGACAATATTCCTGGCGCGATAACCTGCATACCGGTTGCTATGCAGGACTTAAAATTAAAATGGAAATCGGTTAAAGCAATTTATCATCGATATCAACGTTCGTCACTTGCAAGATAGTATTTTTAAATCTACTTAATTTCAAACTTCCCATGTTATATTTATACTAGAAAAAACAAAAACATTTTATCTTGGATAGTTTTTTATTACTACATTGTTATAATTTGGCATTTAATCACTTACAAGGAGGGTTCGAAATTACTACTAATTAAGTATTAGTGTCTATCTCAATTATATACATAATATCTTACTTCCTTATTTCAGTCCTTCCTCTACCAAACCTGCAGTGTCTAAATATTGCTTACAACAGCAAAACATATATTAATTAATATTAAAATGTGAATATATTTGAGCGAGAAAACGCTTACTAATATTTGCACTAAAAGTAATCAGGATCCATTGGGTCTCTGTTGGACGAAGACATAATGAATCGGCCTGACCTCATGGATATTCAAAGACTTTTAAGGGTTTCAGCATTGGAGAAAGATTCGGTAGATCTGTGTAGAATCAGTTGGGCAACTGCTCATCTTAAACCACAGTCGCAGCAAGCCAAGACTTCACCATTATTTAGAAACCAATTAAACAAAAGGGTGAAATCCAATCAGACCTTTAAACTTGGCCCATCTCCATGTTAGGTCCTTTCTCCAACTTGTCAAAGCCACATCTTAATTCCAAATAAGAAGCTGGACTCTTTGCTTTCCTTCAATTTATCTTAGTGGTAAGGCATCAAGTCATTGACCTTGAATTGATTTTAATTTCTTGCAAGTTATTCGCATGTGCTTAAGACACCAAACAAAGCATAATTTAGAATTGTATATCCTAGGCAATCTAGAAAAATACTGGGGAAAAAAATTGCCTTTATTAGTGTAACCCAAAGAGCTATAAGATCATTTAAACCAAAATGTTACAATCTTTTCACAATACAAAAGTAAATCATTCATAAAATTGTGATTTTTGTTCTCTAATCCACTCATATCATAGGTGTTGAGAATCGGAGAATCTTTAGTGGATGAAATCAAAATTTCTGGTCAGTGAAAGGTTAATTGTGTGATTAACGAAGGCGGCAATAAATCAGGAATAAAGAATATAAATCCTATGAGTAACGTAATAATGGCAATTTTAAGAATAATTACGAAATAAAACTCTATATTGCGATGCTAGTTCTCGATATCTAAGCTTTAGCTGTGTGTTTGACTCAGAAAGAATTACATTGTTACTCAAAACTAAAGAACTCTCAGGGACTCTTTAATTTTACACTTCTTTCCATTGCATCTAAAATATGTCAATAATTAAAGTGAATTTGACATATATACTCCTTGTAAACAATTATATAAGATTTCTATTTGTAAAGAGTGCCAATAAAAAAATAAAAAGTGTTATTTTTGGCTGAGACGTGAATTCTCATTTTATATATTTAATTCCCACGTGTCAAAGTTTACTTCTTACTTCCTTGGGTTTCAAAATAGAGAGTTAGGAACTTGTGCGTTTTCTTGTAAAAATAAAATTAGTTACTTACGATGTGTACTTAGGATCCCACGTGGATCCTTACGTTAGTCCTTTAATAATATTACCTATTCTGATCTTTTATATCCTTCTTCTATCTATAGGAAATTCTTCTGGAAATTATATATTCCCTATTTTTATACTAATTTATTCAGGCTAAAAAAAATCTTTTGAAAAACAATGTTTTCCGGCGTTTGAGGAACCTATGTTTTATTTGTGTTGTAATAAACATGCATCAAGCGACTCAACATATTAAGTACTAATATCCCTTAAAAGTAAAACTATAAGATTTTTTAAAAAGTGAAACTAAGATTGCCTGTAACAAGGATAAAAATTTAGGCATCGATGATCTTATTATACTACCCAAATTACAGATGCGTGCAAACAAATTCGCAGAAGTGTTGAATTTATATTTTCTACCTTTAAGCAATTACTGTTAAATCTCTAATTAATTAAATTAATTTGATAGCGAAATTGTAAATATTACACTAATACAATTAGAATTTAATAAGTTCAAGTAAAATCTCGGCGGAAACAAATAATATTGTATTTTGTATAAGAGAAAAGAAGAAAGCAGAATTATTATTTTCAATTGCAAATATTTATTACAATTGTGTATTGATATTTCAACGTCGTGAAAAATACTTCTCCCTATTTAGACAAATGTAATTTTGATTATTATATATTCACTTCTTTCTTTTTCTGCGATTCAAATTTTCTTATTATTGTTTAATGATTATTATCATATCATAATTTTAGACTCTCAGATATTTTCTTCAGTGAAACTTATACAACGATTTAATCTTTAATATAAAAATAATATTTAATAAGGCAATACTTCAAACATCAAATATTGATTGATGAATATGTAATTTTAACAAAGAAAAAAGATACTTAAAAATAACTTCATTCATATTAATTAATAAACCTCAATTTATTGAATTGAGATTAATTAATAATAAATCTATAATAATTCGTTATAGTTTTTATTCAAACTAGAAAAGAAATGTTTTAGTTACCCTAAGTAATTATGAGTTCACTCGTCGAATTTAATTCAATACATAGCTTAAAAGTTTGAACTCGTTGTTCGACAAGTCTCTGGAGATAGAGTTTACAGGATTGAGATGTTCCAGGAGACAAAACTTCCAAGGAAAGGCCTCTTGCGACTGGTATTATGTGATAACTTCAAACATTTTTATCAACTTTGAAGTGCGACAACTCCAACATCATATTATATGCTGACAATATTCCAAATTTTCGTCTTTGTACCATGTTTTTGGGCACTTCGGTTTCTAAACAGTTGCAAAACAACACTATTTCCTCTCACGCTACCATGTAAAATTCCAAAACTTTTCCAGTCTTAATGTGTAAATATAAAGTCGACAAGATCTGTATCTCTGTATCTGTCTTGGGAATTAGTTCATTGAAAAACTTTTGGCTTTCTCACTCATACATAGTACGAAAAAAGTATAGAAATGTTACAAATTATTAAACCTAGGACGTTTCAGGTTTCCTTAAAAACATTCATTTTCAATCTGTGGCAGTAACATATGGCAGTCTCTCTTGTGTGCAAAATAGTGAAATGATACAATAGATTTAAACATTTCAAGGTCTTTTGAGTGAAAAAAAGTCGTCTGTGCAAACGCGTGAACCCTGAGATCGTTTCAATGAAATCTGTTAGGTATACGCAAAATTTGGATTTTTTTTGACAAAATGGCGTAGAAAATTAAACGATTTCTACAAGTGTTATATATTTTTGTAATCTCTCAATACCTTTCATTTGATACCTCACTCAAAATTTTTAAAATATATTTTTTTCCCGTGACATCAATCAGCCGCCATCTTGGATTCCCAGTTAATCCGACCAAGTTGCTATTCATATTTTTTCTTTGGCCCATCAGACCGCACATTTTGCATATTTTTCTATATTTTTTGTAACAGCGGAAATACGATTTTAGGGCGGGGGGACACGCATATTTCGATGTTTTTTGACAAAATGGCGCCGAAAATTGAACACTTTCCCTAAGTGGTATATATTTTTCGTAATCTACTCTTCAATACCTTTCATTTGATACCCCACTCAAAATTTTAAAAAAATATTTTTTTCGCATGACGTGAGTTATCCGCCATTTTGGATTTGAACAGCTGATAATTTTGAGTTCGCTATATTTTTCCTGTGTGCGCGTCAAAACGATCTTTAATATTGGAAAGTTTCACAATTCTATCTCTTTTTATTCAAAAGTTATTGGAACCGTATAGAGTGACAGACAGACAGACACATGAACGAAACTATAAGGGTTTCTTTTTTTGGTTTTACCAACGAAACCCTAAAAAGGGTGGATCGGAAGAGGGTGGCCAATTTCTTGGCTTGCACGTTCACCGGATATGACTCCAGTTGTTTTTTGAATTTGGGGTCATATTATTTGGGGTCAGACGAAGAGTTAGAGGCTTGAATAATTCTAGCGTTTGATAGCTTGATGGTATTCGTGAACCTCCGCAGCTATTTCGAAGAATTCGGCAGTCGATTTTACATCGGTACATCTCGTGAATTTAAAATGGTGGTCGCAACTTTAAACAATTTTTATAAAGCTTGATGCAGAAATATTTCTAATAAAATATTCCTTAACTTAACTAATTCTATATATTAACTAACTAATATTTCCTGTTGTAATTGAGATTGTTTTTAAAGATTTCTAGTTTATTTTGACACCGAGAAATTTCCGGGCACATATTTTAATCAAAACGGAATTTATATGTAGACCATTTGAAGTTACTTTCTATTTTAAATAAAGTGATTTTAAACTTTTTATGTTACTTACTTTTTTTTCTAATTTATTAGTGAGGAGTTACTTTTCAAACTCTAAAAACATCCACCCACCTTTAAGTCCAGAAAGCTTTAAAAACGTCTTTGAAACTTTTTTAAGTTCAAAGTTGTTTGAGTCGAATTTTTATATAAAGTTGAACTTATCTTCAAACTCCTCCAATTTGTTTATCATTTGAACATACGTGATTAAAATGTGATATTACTATATTTATCTTTCAAAATATTTTCTATTTTTTTTTTTTTTTTTCGGATAACCTTAAGAGGCCAATTATTGCTTCTATAGGTGTAGGCAGACTCTAGTCTAGAGTCTAAAACAAACATAAGTATAAGATCCTCTTTTATTTTTATGTTCTTCTCATGTCTCTTTAAAGTTTGTGATTATTAGTAATTTTAGGTTATTTTGGTATAAATTTTTCCCATCCATCATACGGATTTCGTTGAGGTTAAATTGAAATTTACCAATTTTAATCCAAAAAAGTTAAGAAAGTTTTTGCAGATATTTGAAGCATAAACTGAAATACAGATGTTAATTTATAAAAAAAAAAAATTGATTACATATTCATTTGGGTTACCCCAATATAATTTATGTCTGCTCTAAATTCGGTGTTGTCCCCAAAAACTTTGATTTCGTGTAAGTACCTATACTTGACATTAAAAGACAAAGGTAAACTGTTTTGTTTATTGATAAGCGGCTTAAAGTGTAAAGAGGAGTTAAATTTTGTAATGCAGAGTTTGATAGTCTTTTGAAGCAAAATGATAGTAAATTGTCTAGAATAACATTTAAGATTAAAGGAATATCTGCGCGAACTGTCCTATTAAGTTTCAGGACTGTCATTTATTGCAAGCAGCTGGAATGTAATCACTTCACATACATAGCTGTGATAGTCTAGCGTGATTTTTATTCTTCTCTTTAAAATTCCAACCTAAATTCGTCGGAATTCGATATCCTAGTATCAAAAGAACTTTTTTTTGACACTTGTGTAAATCCTGAATGGTCACCCTTCCGTAGCAGCTTCAAAAATACTTTTCAACCTATTTTTGGTCAAAAATAAAACTCGTGTATTTTTAGGTATTTATTTAAACAAATTGAAAACTAATCTCTGCATTATATAAATGCATTATACAAAATTTGTTGTATTGACCGACAATTTGTGGTAATCGAACATGATAAAAAAAAAAACCACTTGAATAAAACACAACTTGTTCAATCTAAAATATATATTTGTCTAACCACAACTTACATATTATATAACAATCAGACGATCGTTTCAGTCTTTCGACTATCTTCAGTTACACCTATGTTGTTTACCTTGTTTTTTTCATACTTGTTTTTTACCTTTTCCACAATCGTGGACTAGTTCATAGCTATCTTTGCTAAATATGTGGTTGGCATCTGTTAAATGACATCTGAATGTGTCTATTGTGTACAAATCTATGGTGTGATTCTAATTAACAAATCTTGTAATAAAAAATTGCGAGAAGACTCAAGTAAATAATTTAAACCAAAAATTAAAGTTAGTTTTTCTAGTACAATTAAAAAACACTATTGTTACAAAAATAGCTTTAAAGTTGGAAATTAGAGATAACGATCAAGAGGATGGCGCATCCGTGACGTACTAATTACAACACAATAATTACCTCATCGTTATCCAGATTCTATAATGAGTATTTCAATTATTTTTAGTTATTTCTATTTATGTTTTTATATTAAAGAAAAATGAAATGAAATGAGAAAGAAGGCTGGAAAGCGAGGACTGAAGTAAAACATGGATTTTCTTATAATTTTATAAGTTGTTGATAAATTCGTTTTAATGTTTCAATCTCACTTTTATTTAACTAACCATTACACATTCTTTATATTAATTCCATTATAATATTTATAGTATTTCATTTAAAACGAAAAAAATTGCTTCTAATTTTGCTAAATAAATATCTAATTGTTTTACCTTTGATTACACTGGTCTCTCTGCAAAAAATGCCTCAGAATGAAAATGTCCTATTCTGAAGTATTTTGGTGTGCTGAGTCCGAATCTGAAGTCAAAATTACTCCTGTACGTACAGTTTTCCCGGAAAATGCGCCTAAAGTTCAGAAAAATTGTGAAAACAATTTCGTAAAATAAAAAATAATATTGGGCGTTTGAATATCTTATAACTACGAAGAAAACACGAATCCAAAGTGAAAAGAAATCTTGGTGACCTTTTTCCTGACATTATTCTAGAGAATTACAATATATGTGCAGAGGGGGGGGGGGGGGGGGGGGGGCAAGAAATTGGGGGGTAGGAATACTAAGAAAAGTATATACAAGTTGTGGTTTTGCCCAATTTTTTTTTGTATACCACACCCCCCTCTCAATTTTTCTTGCCCCCTCCCTACTTTTGGGTACCCTATTTTTGGGGCCAAAATCCCCCAAAAACACATTTTTTTCCGAACTTTAGGCGCATTTTCCGGGAAAACTGTACGTATAGGAGAAATTTTGACTTCAGATTCGGATTCAGCAACCTCGAAAACATTAAGTTCAGATACATTTTTCTTGGGGCCCGAAAGTTTGTTAAATTTTGCAGAACAGTGTTATAAGAACTCGTATACCTTAATACCTGAATCATATTAATATTATTTTAAATTGATACAGACTGCTTATAAGTTTTATATTATATATTGAAAAGAAAAAAAAGAACATTTATTTTTATTAATATTATTGATTTTTTTGATGATTACATGGTTAGGTTCAGTTTGGATATTTTAGTCACTCCGTTTAGTATACGGACAAACTCCTGGTGTTCTTTAATAGATCCAAGGTACAGAGGCCTGTTCTGATAAGGGTCATCAACCGAGACGTCTATCATCTGGCTTGAGCCGTCAGAGGCTGATCCTCCCGCTTCAAGAAGGATAAAAGCCAGGGGATTTCCAAAAAACTGTTGCTTAATCTGTAAAAATCATAAATACAAGTATTAAAATATACAAGGCCTTATTAATTTTAATAATACTTCTACTGTACACAGCGTTATCCGTTGGTAACACAAAATTAATAATTGCAGCAATTAATTATTGATGCAATTGGTATATAGATTTTAATGGATTATGACAATCTTATGGAAAATGAAGTATGGGGCAGCAAAGAAGTAGGATGCCATTATGATAAAAAAAAGAAAACTATAAAATAATGTCTTTAAAGACAAGCTAAATCCTCTCAGAAGTCTCTACAGAGATGTAAAATTCGCAGCTCCTTTCAACTCTAACTCCATTTCTACGCTGGCTCCTAAGTAAATATAATACCCTTTAGATTTGGGCTAACCTTGAATTTCAAAGTCATGTATCAAATCTACTGTATAAAGTCAGTATCTTACATCTTTAACTTTAACTCTTTCTAGACTAGAGTAGCCCCATCACTAAAATTTGAAGACAATTATTTTGTTTCATAAGTTTATATGAAATTCGTAGGGCTCACTATTTATTTATGCTTTGCCAGTGTATGAACTAGTGTGAGATTAGGTGATGGTCGTTGGTCTAGAACAGGGAGGTGTATCTTTGTTTTGGTCCAACGTTGTTTGTTTTTGTGTTGTTTTGAGTTTGTCCAACGTTTTGACAAGTATTTAAAGCATAGAAATATTACAAAATATTAAACCTTGGACGTTTCAGGTTTCCTTAAAAAAATCATTTTTAATCTATGGTATTAACATATTATGGCAGTCTCTTGGGTGCAAAACAGTAAAGTGATCCAACATAGAAACATCCATTTTTAAATGGAGACCATTTGAGTTATGTTCATCTTGGATAAATTTATTTTTAACTATAACTTACTTAATTTTTTCTTACTCATTTGTTAGCGAGAAGTTGCTTTTAAAATTCTTAGCTTTAAAATAAACTTACGTCTTTGAAACTTGTTTAAGTTCAAAGTTGTTTTTATCGAATTCTATATAAAGTTCAAATAGTCTTTAAACGCCTCTAATATAACTAACTAAGCCCTATATACATTTGGTAACACTATGAAGTTGAAACTGGTGTAGTATATAATTTTGCAAGTATGTATTTAAAAGCATCCATTTATAGCAATTGTCTCTTTCCAAATGAAATTACATCTGCATGATTATGTCAATTTTCAAGCCAAATTGAAATGTGGTGTTAAGTCTTGAGTATCGATTTCCAAATGGTGTTATTGTGTTTAGTCCGGCAGAACAGAGCCATTAATTAGGGAGAAGGTCTGATTTCCATCAGATAGAATCGATGAGGGGAAACTTGAGCGAACTTAAAGTTTTCTAAGACTTTAACACGTTTTCCCTTGGGGTAGGATGGGAAATAAGAAGGGATCTCGAGGCTCGTGTAAATTGAATCCAACCCACTCCCCAAACTCTTGTCTCCGAATCAAACCAACTTACTTATAATTAGATTATTGTGCTTGGCTTCTCTCGAGAGAGAGTAAAGAGGAAAAGGATAAGGACGTTTCTCTTACTTCTCTCAGCTCATTTATCATTAATGCATTTAACACGACGTGATTAATTATGCACTCCACAGGAATGTAAGTTAAGAGTTTTAGCAAATAGTCAAACATTTACATGGTACCACAAATAATACTTCTAGACTTCTTCATTAATTTATTGAAATGTACATCAATAGCACACTAAGCGGCCTATTATGTGGTTAGTACAGCAATTCTTAGGAATATTAACTTCCGGTTAGACAACTGGTCGTAAATTCCTTGAAAACAATTATTACAGTAATAGGTTTTTCTAGTAGGAGAGTTCGGTAGTGTCTTCTCGATTATCCGTGGATCCCGTTGTTCCAGCAGATGAATCAAAGTTTGTCCTACTCCTAATCAATTTCTCTAAATACATAAACAAATATCTAGTAATCTTTAAACTATAAACTTACCATTCCTAAAGGAAAGTCAGAGTAAGGTGGTGCTATAAAAAGTCCGCCTTCCTTGATGACAGCATGCGCATCCGCAATTATGCTACCTGTGTAACGGCATTTAAGAATCTTACCTCGAGCAAACTAAAACAACGCATTTACACAACAAATATTTATCATTTTTAAAACTAGTTTGTTTTGACTGAGATTTTAAGAATCTTTTTGATGTTCAATTTATTAAGTGAGTAAAAAGTAGTGATAAAGAACTCCCGTAGAGTTATGCTCTTATATATCGGCCATATTAGTTTTAAATGTGGCTACCAGGAAACTTATTTTAATAATCTTTTTTACATAATCTTAATCTAACTTATAGAAGCTTTAAAATTTTATGTAACACGCCATATAAGCATGAACCAATTTTTCCACACCCTCAATTTCAGCTATATTTGTTGTAAAAACTTTGTAATAATAGTGATATATTCTTTTCCTACGTGTACCAGTTATTTAAAACCTTTAATAAATAAAAAAAAATGTTTAACGTCCACCTTATTGGCCACCATCTTCAAATTTTAAAAACTCTAAAGTTGTCACAAATGCTGAGATGCACCAGTGTGCCGAATTTCGTTCAAATCTATCAATTTTTACACCAGTCTGGTATCTGGTGTAAAAATACTACTTTTAAAATCCCTAGTCTCTAAAGTGAAGAACTCATACGAATGTTCAAGAAGTCATACCCTTAACAGTCCCTATTCCCATTTGACTAAACTGATTTGCCTTTAAGTACTTTCTTTGTTATTTAATTAGGTATTTAGAATGCAATTATAATAGTTTTGCAGACTCGCTACGCTTGCCTCTCTGGAACACTGGCTAGTGTTGGGGAAGGGGGGGGGGGGGGGGTATAATATTTTCTTTGCATTTGTAAATAATCTTTATTTGAAGAATCTTCTGCAGGCTCGTACGCTTGCTTGTTATACGTTGTTTATACTACGTTTGCTTGGTTCCAAAGTACTTTCTTTACAATATATTATGTAACCATACAAATATAAATGTTGTTGCAGGCTCGCCTGTCTGAATGTGGGAATAAAGCAATGATCGCCAAATGTTAAGAAGTTGTAAGATATAATAAACCATCCAGGCTCGCTGGGCTTACCTGTTTGAATATGGATGAAGAAAGTATAATGAAATAACAATTTATCATAAATATGAGATATATAAGACAAAACCGGCAAATCTTGTTTTTAGTCGTTCGCTATACTGGCCGCCTTCTTGAAAATATGAAGTTTGAAATTTCAATATTTACATATTCTTTTCCAACTCAATAGTTGGACCTATAAACGATGAACATTAATGCTGACTAATACCTTTCATTAAATCTTTCGCCATCTTGAAAAAATTAAGTGTGAAATTTCCAAAGACTATATATTCTATTGTCTCAAATGCACAATTCAATAATTGTCTGAGATATACTTAAGTGCTTAATTTCGTATAAATCGGTAATTTCAGTCAGTTATCGTTAGGCAAGCAAAGGGCGCATTTTTACTTTAGCACCCCCCTTGGTTCTAAACAGTAGTCTGCCCTACAAAAGTCTCAAAGGTCAGTGTGTTTGTATCCCCCAAGACATTGAGACTCCTGGGGGCAGTTTTATCTTTAAAATGCCTTAATCTTAATAGTTGATTAGACTAAGGGATATGATTATATGATCACAATTATATTCACAAGTGTGATGTTCCTTTGTCCCAAGGTACATTGGAATGAATATCCCTTCGTCTTAATAGTAATTTAGACTAAGGAATATATGCTACTCTGTATATTTATCTTCCTTTGTCTAAATAACTATTAACACAAAGGGATATAGGGGGGTGCTAAAGTAAAAAAGTACCGCAAAGTTTTAAAATCCCAAGTCTCTGAAATAAAGAACAAAGAACTCACTACGCTCGTTACTAGTCTTTACCCCGCGCCTCATAGAATATATATTTATTTTATAGCATAGTAAAGTAACTTAATTTTAACCCAGCAATTAAGATGATTTTAATACTTTACATTCATAGATTTCTTTCTGCTTATGGTTTCCAGTATTACTTGTTCCATAGATCTCGACCTTCCTTCATTCATTGTATAAAGAGTTCCATGAGTTGGTATTTCTAATTTAGAATTAGTTTTCACAAATTCATTAGTGACCTAAAAAAAGACAACGGCTAGAATTAAAAAAATTGTTTTTTTTTCGTCGAATAGGGTCTACTTCCTGAGAGACCTAAAAATACAGGTATTTATTTGGAAATTATGACCGTTCTTTCATGGTGATTGGGTTCACCCAGAGCTGGATTTACATATTTGGTGGCCAGGGGCCCAATAAAAATTGCCGCCTAACCCCCCCCCCCCCCCCCAAAATGCTGTGACAATTTTGTAATTCCTATAAAAAAAAAAAAATTATGCAATTTTTTAAAATAAAAAAAGTTTTTGAATGAAAAACAATTTTCAAGTACACAGTATTTATATACAAGTTTTAACAGTAACTTCGTTTGTAGGAAATATAAAGTTAAAGTGTAGTTATAAATAATTTTAAAAAACGACCAATCATGCACCATGACTTAAGGAGCAAATTTTTAAAAAAATCTGTGTATTATTGGCTTGTGATAATACCAGGGCCGGTTCAAGGGTTTATTTGGGGACATGCGAGATCTAGATTTGACGCCAATATGTACCGATGCAGATGCATATCTATACATTTTAACATAAACCTCACAAGAACCTATATCTAACATAAATATGTAGTCAACAAAATATTTACACAACTTTTGATGAAAACAAAAGAATAGGGGATTACATGAACAAATTAATTTATACATGTACTGTTTTTTTGCTGACGTGTTTAAAAAAAAATGTGTTAATACACAATAAAACATTTAAAAACATACTTTTCTAGCTTTTAGCTTGGGAAAGTGGTATTGATAGTGTTTAGAAGTTGGTTTTCAGGCACCAACATGGCTTAACCACATAGTCGGTCCTGACAAATAGTTGACCGCAGGTAGTGTTTTATAATCTTGATTTAAAAAAAAAAAAAAAATACTCTCTGCTGGCTACTGATATTGGGAAGGTAAGCAGAATTCGTAATGTCACAAACACATTAGGAAAAAATGTAAATTACACTGTTGTTGTTAAGTAAGTTAATGCTATTTTAGGGCAACTATCTTTGGACAACATTGGAGCTAAAATTATGATTTCCCTCAGCAGTTCCCCCATAGATATCATCTGCCGCCAATACTTACTGCTTAGGTTTCTGCATTGTTATCTGATAACTTTTTCACATCTCTCTTGTTGTTAAATGTCATAGAGAAATTTAAAATGTTTGCATTTGTTTTCCATTGGTTCAAACCTCTTTGTCAAAGAATTTATTGCAGTGTCGAGGATAACAAAATAATTTACTTTAAAAGATTGCTTCCTAGACTTCACAGGTTTATAATTTACCCTCGTAAGAAAATTTTAGTTTACTCTTCTTTGGCCTCACCACAACTTTATCAGTGAATTCTGGACTGATTCCAACGTTTTCTGTCAGTTCCTTTGCATAATGACACCATTATGTCCATTTTTCGATCTCTTGTCCAAAAAATGTCTTCACACTTTCAATTAGCTTCAAAGCGCACTGCAGTTTTCGAGTTATTTTCCTTTTTTTAAAGACCTTTTAAACTATGTATATGTATAACATGCCACGCCCATTAAAACCTTTTTTCAGTCTTCTGTCTAATTGTTCGCCATTTTGAAAATATTAAATGTAAAATTGTAATATTTTCTTTTTTTATAGGTACTTTTAAAGACCCTAAAACGATGTATAACATGTCATGCTGACTAAAACTTTCTCTTAAGCCGTTAACCATAATGGCCGCCATCTTTAAAAAATTGAATGTGAAATTTGAACATTTATTTACTCTTTGCCTACTCTTAAATAACTTTGAAACGATGTACAACGTGTCATGCTGACTAAAACTTCTTTTTAGTTGTCCGCCACTTTGGCCGCCATTTTGAAAATATTTAGTGTGGAAGTTTCAAAAGCTATTATGCAGTTGTCTCAAATTATGAGATGTGCTTGTGTGCCGAATTTCGTTCAAATCGATACATTTTTACGCCAGTTATTATTAGCTAAACAAACACACAAACTTTTCATATCCCAAATCTTTTAAATGAGGAACTAACTACGCTCGTTCAATATTCCTGCCCAGAATTTCTTTTAGTTCCCGCTTTATACACGTTTCCGTTTTGGACAAGGTATAATCCTTAAGAGAACATTTCTGCAGTTTCTTTTTCGTTGTGACCGTTTAGTCAGGTTTTACTGAATATATTATTATAATAATAAATAAATATAATACATTTATTTATTATAATAAATTTAAAAAAAAATCTTTTGGGAAGACGCTGGCTTCGCCAGCGCCATGTCCCGGACGGCGCCACATGCGTCCACATGTCTCGCATGGTCCTTGCGCCGGCCCTGGATAATACAGGAATATTTTGGTTTAGAATTTGGATGGGTGAAAAAAAATTGGTACACAGGGGTACCGGGTACAAAAATCAAGATGCATGTCGTTGGAAAGCTCTGAGTACAGTAATTGTTGTTATGTACAATGTACACTTTTGTCATATTTTCATATAAGAGGGGGGTAAAATGGATAAAACACGTTTTATGCTATTTTTAACCCTAAATTGTCAATATTTGACCCCTAAATGGACTCCAAAAATTCTGGCCAACGAACTCAGCCTTTCTTTTGATATTATTGACATTTTAAAATTTGTTTGGATTTTTTAAGTGCATCCTAGGGTGAGATATCGTCTGGAGTGACACATACATACATATATATATACATAAGAAAAAGTGTTAAATTTCAGGAATCGATTAAGATTGGTATGATTTCCATGGAGAAAATTTTCAAAAATTCGCATTTAAAAAATTTTGAAGCCATTGCAATAGCTTAATTTTCTTTGAAAATTCGCTTAAAAAGAAAAGTAATTGAATACCTATATTGAAAATTTGTTTATTTAAATTTCTTAAGTCTTGCTTTAACATTAGGAAAGTCATTTATGACATTTAAATTCAAGTCATAGTCCAGTTATTTTAGTCATAAATATGGCTTCTGTTCCAAAAAATTTGAAGCTTCAATTTTTTATTTTTTGATCACTTCATTTTGACATTCTGAAAAGCACAACTTTTTGCGTATTTTTGTAAATATCTCGCTTCCTCTAGCTCGGAGACCAATTGACTGTCAGATCAAAATTGTAGATTTTAATATTTCACACATGAAACATTTGTTTATTTTTTACTTAGAACGAACCTTTTGGATAATAAAGTGCTCCAAAGTTTCCGCACAAGGCTTAAAAAATAATTTTATTACATACTAATATAGATAATTGTCAATTAACGTTGGTGGAGCTGAAGGGTTTGCTTGGAGATAATGCTCCTACCGATGCGACAATATAAGCAAAATTGATTGAAAAGTATGGCAAGAATATTGTTATTACGATTCAGTGTATGCAGCGATACTGCGGACGTCTTCTCTTATAATTGTTGCATCAGCTTCAACTATTCGTGGAAGTTCTTCTTCTTGATTCAATTTTTTATTTTCATACCAAGCGTTAGAAAGAATAGTCGCATGAGTATCGAGGAAGCTAATCATTGTCATTTTTTGGTTTTGTTGTAATAACAATGTTGTTGCCATACTTTCCAACCAATTTTGCTTCTATTGTCGCATCCGTAGGAACATCATTGTTCGGGGTTTTCGTGGTTTTTAAATAATAACTCATGGGTAATCAAAATACGAGTTTAATATTAATTGATTTGATGGTAGAAATAACACTGCACTACTACAGAGGAGGTTAAAGGGTAAAACAAGAACTGTCGGCGACAGGCTTAATGAATATAGGTAAACTTTAAGATATCGGCGATAAAAACTTAAAGGAGTGCGTACAGCATGGTAGTTGAAACGACACTGACTGACTGAAGGGAAGGGCAAAACAAGGGGGTTAAAGGGAAGAGTGGGGACGGAGAGGGCGGCACCCATCTCTCAACCACACATAAAAAAATCTAAACATCCCGCCTCCCGTAGAAGGAGTGATCATTCTACCAAAAAGATACAAAGAATTAAGAACAAAAATTATAAAGGATACAAAAAATTAAAAAAAAAATAAAGTAAACAAAACATAAATGTAAGACTTAAAAATGAAAATAAAATTTAAAAAAAAATTAAGGAAGATCAAGAAGATCATCATCACGTCTCGGAGGTTCGACATCAGGGTGAATTGGCAGTGGACACAACTTCGTCACAGCACGCTTGAAGATGCCGCTGGAAGTTCTGACGGAGGCCACTCTTGGAATGGAGTCTTTCCCAGGGTGTAGAGCAATGACTCGACCAGTAGCCCATTTTAGAGGAGGTAAGTCGTCTTCCTTAAGCAGGACGAGGGATCCTAATTGGAGATGCTCTGATGGGCATTTCCACTTGACCTTTTGTTGCAGATGGACTAAGTAGTCCTTTGTCCATCTCTTCCAATATAGGTTTTGTACTTGTTGCACACGTTGCCAGCGCTGAAGGTGGTTTAAATTCGAGTCAGCCGATCCTGGACTAGCCTTGAGTGACTCCCCAAAAAGAAAATGGGAAGGAGAAAGTACTTCTAGATCGTCAGGATATAGATAAAGAATAGAAATAAAGGAATAAGATAAGATATATAATAAGATAAGAAAGGAAGGATAACGAATAGGATGCTTTTGAGATAGAGGTAGCAACGAATTCTTCAAACGACCTTCAACTCGAATAACGCTAAACTCATCTAGAAATGGAGATAATGATAGTAAGTTACATTTTTGAGGTAAGGGTTTATTGGCTTGAAGTAAGTCAAGTTCAAGGGAAAACATCTCAACCTGTGCCAAGTGAAGGATGCAAATTTGAGGTTCCTGTATTTCTTGGACACTGAGTTCTCCATGATTTTGGTAACTTTCTCCTTTGGATTTTGAACGTAAAATACGTATAAAGCGGAGCAATAGAGCTACTACGCGATACATCTTTATCCAACAAGAGATTTTGTCAAGATTAAGGGCCTTTAAGGGCGGGACAAAAGAATGAACAGCAGCAAATGCAATTAAACCAGTAGATTTGGTCTCTGGTATTTCAATATCAGATGATAATATTGGTGGTGAAAATAAGGTTTCATTCTGCAGCCAACTGGGTCCAATTAACCACATATCAGGCAGCCTGATTGAGCCTCGTGAAAGGATGTCTGCCGGATTTTCCTGGGATGAAACATGAAACCATGATTCTTTAGAAGTTTTACGTTGTATGTGAGATACACGATTGCTTACGAATGATTTCCATCGATTGGCTGTCCCATTTATCCAATGTAACACAATCGTAGAATCAGTCCACAGCATAACTTTAGATATAGTCAAGGTTTTTAAGGATGATTTTATGGAAACAAATAGATCAGTGAGGAGCACTGCTCCAAGAAGCTCGAGACGTGGTAAAGACAAAGATTTGACAGGTGCTACTCTAGAACGAGCACACAATAGTCGAACGCTAGACTCTTGTTTCTTATTTATAGATTTCAAATAAAAAACCACTCCATACGCCTTCTCACTGGCGTCGCTGAATTTATGTAATTCATAAATACAAGGATCTTCAATATCAAAAACACATCGAGGAAATTCAAAATTATTTTGGAATAAAATATCGGTCTTTAATTGAAGCCACTTGTCGGCAATAACGTTGGGAACAGGCTGATCCCATTCTAGTTTTTGTAACCATAATTCTTGAATGAATATTTTTGCTAAGATGATACATGGACCAAGTAAATGCAATGGGTCGTAAATTCGTGAAATTTCACTAAGTATTGTTCTTTTAGTTATAGGCAAGGAATCGTCAAAATTAATTTTGTATTCGAGGACATCAGGATTAGGCTTCCAACCAATACCTAATGTTTCTACACTCTCATCTTCAGCTAGGTTCAAGGTAAAGTTAGGATCTATTTGAATGTTCTCCAGACCCTTCAAAATAGATGGCTCATTGGAACACCACTTCCTCAACATCATGCAGCCAGATCGGAACAAGCCATCCAGCTGAAATTGTAGCTGACGTAATTCATACAAATTGTTGGTTCCTGTTAGAAGATCGTCAACATATAGATCATTTAAAGCTACAGGATAAGCCATGGGGTATTTGTCGGATTCATCATTGGCTAGTTGTTTTACGGTACGAACTGCCAAGTACTGTCCTGGGGCTGTACCATACGTCACGGTTTCTAGTCGGTATAGTTTTATATCGTGTTCAGGAGATTCTCTCCAAAGGATTAATTGAAAGGCAGTATCAGCTTTATCAAGGAAAATTTGTCGATACATTTTCTCGACGTCGGCGGTCAAAACATATTTATGCGACCGAAACCGAAGAAGAATTGAGAAAAGCTTTTCTTGAACTTTAGGCCCAACTTCTAAAATGTCGTTGAGTGATATCCCTGTCGAGGTTGCAGCAGACGCATTAAAAACTACTCTTAATTTCGTCGTAATGCTGTCTTTCTTTATAACCGGATGATGAGGAATGATATAATGTGGGGATTCAAATATCTTTGTTAATTCTTGGGACGGAATTTCAGTCATATGACCTAGATCGATGTATTGCTTAATAAATTCACAGTAATCACGGTGCAATTCAGGGTTTTGAGCCAATCTTTTTTCAAGGGATGTAAATCGTCGGTAAGCATTGTTGTAGGATTCACCAAGAGTATTAGGATCTCCTTTAAAAGGTAATTTAACGTAGTAACGTCCGGTAATTTTATCTCGGCTAGTGGTATCTATATAATGTTGCTCTATAATAGATTCTTCGGGTGACAATTCCTTTTCTACTGCGTCTTCGACTTCCCAAAATTTAACTAGGAGGTCAGAGATGGAATCGTGAGTATCAGGTAAGTTCAATTTAAGGTTTTGATTAGATAAATGACTTAAGGTACTAGTTGGGTTAATTGATAGGTAACGTC
Source organism: Gerris lacustris (assembly GCA_951217055.1). Classification (NCBI taxonomy): domain Eukaryota; kingdom Metazoa; phylum Arthropoda; class Insecta; order Hemiptera; family Gerridae; genus Gerris; species Gerris lacustris. Next base: position 34,229,955 of record OX578281.1, on the reverse strand, counting down.
CTGAGACGATCCAACCAAGTTTGGTTTCTTGCATGGTTAAATTAGTATTAGGTATTTTAAATCTTCCCTGAGATAGGATGTCAAAAAATATTCCTGCTCCAATTAATATTTGTACTTCATTAGACTTATGAAATCCTGGATCAGATAATTCAATATTAGAGGGAAAGTCCCAATCTGTAATATTTAAATTTTCTTGTGGCACGTTTTCGGTTATACGTCGCAAAACTAGAAATTTTAACTTAGTTTTGAATGAATTGTGACGGGACCGAACAGTAGCATAAACGTACTGCTTAGCATCAGATGAGCACTGGTCAATGCCCTTTACTGGAATGTGACAGTCATGACGTTTTAAATTAAGCTTGTCAAGGATATTTTTCGAAATAAAGTTACATTGGGAACCACTGTCCATTATACAACGTACTGTAATTGAATTTCCCTTAGAATCGGATAAGTCTACAAGAGCAGTAGCAAGCAGAACATCTGAGTTATCAGGTTCAGCTGATAAGGCTACAGAGTTTTTATTTGATACGGCATCGACGTGTAAAAGAGTGTTATGTTTCTGGGAACACACACGGCATATTCCTTGGCTCTTACATTCATCGACATTATGATTATTATTAAAACAAGATACACATAGCTTATGCTGCTTAACTTTCTCTATGCGAGTTGTAACAGGTAAACTCGCAAAGACAGGGCATAAATAAAGCCTATGTTTCTCTGGACATGCAATGCATGTAGGAGAATATGAACTTTTAGGCGTAGCATTGGATGTAGAAGCAGTTGCATTGGTTTTACTGGTAGTATTGAAACTATAGGAATTTTTGCTCTGTTGATAACCTTTGGGTTTATTTTGGTTATTAGAAGAAATTTTATTATTATTGTATTTCGGTTTGTTTTCATTATTGTTATAACCTGTTGATTTGTGGTTTGCGTTTCCGGAGGCTTGCAAAATATGAATTTGTTTAATAAGAAAATCTTCTAAATTACTGAGGGTAGGTATTTTATTTGTAGATAGATCAGTCTCCCAAGCGCGGAGGAGATAAGTGTCTAATTTATTTGTCAACAGGGGTACTAGAATGAATGACGCTTCATCCGTGTTTTGTTCTAAAGCTTTTAGTGCTCTAACAGCTTTAAAAAACGTATTGGTCAAATCGCGTAGGTCGTCTAATCGTGAAGGTCCTGGTTTAATAGAAGGTAACGACAACAAAGTATTAACATGACTCTGTATTATTAGACGAGGTTGATCATATCTCTCTTGAATTAATTTCCAGGCTATTTGAAAATTCACTTGAGTAATCGGTAAGTTAGCAATAACATCAGATGCTTGGCCTTTAAGGCTCGATTTTAAATAGTGAAATCTCTGCACATCATTAAGTGTTTCATTATTAACGATCAAGGATAAAAAATTATCATGAAATGGCTTCCAGTTACCAAGATCTCCATTAAATGACGGCAAACTTATTTGAGGTAATTTTATATTTTGAACATTGAAATTATTAAAATTGTGATTTTTATGAATAGTTGAAGTATCGGGTTCGCCCAACAATATTTCTAATTCAGACAATATTTTGAAATACGTTTCCTCAAGGTCTTCGAGATCGTGAGAATGATCACAATCCTCGACGGCGAGATCTTGAATCACGGAATTATACTCAGACAATAATGGTTTAAATGTGGCTATGCGAGCCGGTAATTGAGGTCTTAAATTTTCGGTATATCCGGAAATGAAGTTCTCAATTCTAGAAAAAGATGATTCAATGTGTGCTTTCTTCACGTACAGGAGTGCCTTGACACTGTCTTTCTTACCTTTGTTTTTAGCCATAGTGAAAATATTAAAATAAAATATATATTATAAATAGAATAAATAATAGGATGTACTATAATATATAATAAATAATAGGGTAACAAAGAAGTAAATATACATAGGCAATAGTAGAGGAATAAAAATAAAGTAGACTGTAGATAGGTTTAAGTTAGACATAAAAGGGGAAGAAATCAAGAAGGTAGCGCCATCTAGTAGAGAGGGCTAAGAAAGATCTGGAACGATCTAGAATCTAGGAGGTAGGAGGAGGGTGGTAACTAAAGGTAAAGACAGTGGTAGTAAGGGAACAAGGGGGTAGAGGTGTATAGTGGGGGATGTCACTGACCTCGGTACTCCTGAATCAGCTGACGTTGGTCTGAAGTCGGTTGAAGGCCAAGTCTTCGGTGGACGTAGGTCTGTGTGTGTATGTGGTAGGTGTTGGTGAGTGTAGAATAGAGAAAGAGCTGTAGTAGTAGTCTGCGCGCTCACTCACGTGTCTTACCGCTGGAATGGTATAACGCACTGCACTACAACCTTACGCTAATCTACCACTATCAAGGTTATTGTTTTTATAACTTTAAATTAATTATTTTACGAACTGTAATACAAATTGTTTTAATTGTCACAGTAAAATGTTCATGGTAACAAGGTTATTTACGCGCTAAATTCAATCCGGCCCAAAGGACCAAAAAATGTTCGGGGTTTTCGTGGTTTTTAAATAATAACTCATGGGTAATCAAAATACGAGTTTAATATTAATTGATTTGATGGTAGAAATAACACTGCACTACTACAGAGGAGGTTAAAGGGTAAAACAAGAACTGTCGGCGACAGGCTTAATGAATATAGGTAAACTTTAAGATATCGGCGATAAAAACTTAAAGGAGTGCGTACAGCATGGTAGTTGAAACGACACTGACTGACTGAAGGGAAGGGCAAAACAAGGGGGTTAAAGGGAAGAGTGGGGACGGAGAGGGCGGCACCCATCTCTCAACCACACATAAAAAAATCTAAACAATCATCTTCAAGTAAAACCTTCCATGTAAAACATAGACAATTATCTATGTAAAAAAAAATTTTCTTACGTCTTATGGGGAAACTTTGGAGCACTTTATTATCCAAAAGGTTCGTCCTACGTAAAAAATAAACATCATATTTCATGTGTGAAAATTTATAATCTTCAATTTTGATCTGACCGTCAATTGGTCTCCGAGCTAGAGGAAGCGAGATGTTTACATATATACGTAAAAAGTCTTGCAAAAACTAACACTACTCAAGTTATAATAAGCTAGGTTTTTGCTAAACCGTTCGTTGTACGTAAAAACTTTTCTGTGGTAAATTTAATAATCTATTTTTTTAATAATCACCTTAATTTGTCTCCGAGCCCTTAGGAAGCGAGATATTCATAAAAATACGTAAAAAGTGGTGCGGCAACGGATAACAGATATTTTTCGCCCTATATTCCGTAAACCATCCATTGCACGTAAAAAAATAATGAGATTTTTTTTTGTGGGAAATTTTGTTATCTTTAATTTTGATAACCACCTTGATTGGTGTCGGAGCAATAGGAAAATACCGAATTTGTTGACCTTTGCCCTTGAATATCAACTAACGCGACCACGATCTCATTGCCGATTTTCAATATGTTTTTCAGAACGTCAAAATGAAGTGATCAAAAAATATAATATATTTTTTGATCACTTAATTTTGACGAGCTGCAATATCATTGAAGCTCAGAATTTTTTGGAACAGAAAACCTTAAATGACTGGACTATCAAGAAAGCAAAAGAAAAGTGTTTTTAATGCACTTAATAATTATTTAATGTTTATATTATAAACTCTTGGCTGCTGGGAATTCTTTAAATTGTTTAAAAACATAGTTTTATGCCCGTTTTTACTTTTAAAGATTACGTTGAATAAAAATAGAGTAAAGTTGGCCTAAACTGTAGTTCTAACTGGTGTACGTACGTGAATAACTAGCGGCGACGAGTTATAAATCACTAACCGTTCTATGCCCAAAATCTAAAATCCACTTAAACACTAATAAATAAAAACTTATGCCTATACTGACCTGCACTTGCGCTCATACTCTACTGTACAATTAGTATATAAAAGTTCAATTAGTAAATAAATATTATACTTTTTGTTCACAAGAGTTATATTGTAATGTCCAATATAAAAAAAAAAAATGTTTTATGATTTTTGTTTTATTTTTCTTTCTGCCGCCTTTTGCCACCTTCGAAAATTTGCCGCCAGGGGCCCGGGCCCCCATGGCCCCTGCCTAAATCCAGCCCTGGGTTCACCAAACAATGTTCTGATTTCTAAACAATATCATTGTCTCAGAAAGTTCTTCCATATGATTCCGAGGTGAGAAAGTGAGAAAGTATACACTATATTAAATTAATCTTCAATCAGTGTTAAGCGTTGGCCACATATTTGTTAAAGGGGTTCTTGTGTGGTTACAAAATTGTCATGCGTTGAAAGCTGTTTAGCATTAACCTAATATAAATACGAACAAAATGCTTTTAAAGCTTTCTTTTGGTGGAAAGATAAATAATAAATGCTTACTATTATGATAACTTTACATTGCGCAAAGTAAAACGTAGTCTAAAAATGAAATTTTATCTTCAGTCTTAACTTTTTATTTATCTTTAAACGGAAAACTAATTTGCAAGCTAACAGGGGATATACCATAAAGTTTAATTTAAACAGTATAAAGCAGTAGTTCTCAACTTTTTTTATTTGCAAACCGACAAATGACGTATAAAATTTACGTGGACAAAAGTAGGAAATACAAAAAATAATTTCACACAGAATGAAACAATAGGGAAGAGGATGGAAATGTTTCATTCGAACTCAAGAAAGTTGGTTCCAAACCAACTTTTCTCGCGTCATGTCATGACAGCCATAGATTATTCTGAATTGCTTAAAGCGCGTGGTATAAACCCACCCAGGTTTACATAATAATTATTAAAAATTATAGTTTATCGGCTCATCTCTCAATTTCTCATCTTGAATTCATTCATTTGTAAAAGGTATTGTTAAAAACATTGTTCAATAAAAAAAATGTCCGGGTCTTAAATTGGGGGGTTCAGAAAACTGAATCTGGATATCTATATTTTCTTATTCACAATTGGGAACCAGGGTTGTAAACAAAATATATCTTTAACAAAAAAAAAAATTGACCTAATAAGCCAATTGAGCACAAGAACTAAACCAAGAACCAATCATTCGTTATTTATAATAGCTAAAGAATGTTTTACCGGGTCAAGTACGAACTCATAAACTCCAGCTCCTGGTGTAGGAGCAAAAACAAGTACGGTGTTTCTGCCATAAAGAGCGTAGGCAGCTGTTAGCATAGAGCTGCCGTTCTGCATAAAATCCTCTTTGCTAACTGATTCTTTATTTAATTTCCTGAGAAAATATTAACAATAACAATTTATATTTGTATTTATTATATAAAGAAATCTTTATCTATGAACTGTAAAAGTCTACTATACAGATTATGCACTTGTATATATCATTTAATATGTAATGAAAATTGAATCAGGTTATCCAGGTTTTCATTTGGCCCACCTTTAATTAGCATAGTTTGTCCGCATCATACAGAGCATTGCATGAAATTCAAAACGTGAGGTGGTCATTCTGCATAAAAATGAGTCTTTAGGTACTAGTGTTTGTTGATGTTCACTCCTTACGGTCTACACCTATTTTTTATGATTAGAAAGTTGGTACTTCTTTAGATTGTTACTCCCCTATTATTTTTTAGAATGTAAATTACTTTGACTAAATAACAATTAAGACAAAGGGATGTTTAGTCCAATATACTTTGGGACAAGGAATATCACACCTCTGTTTTTGTAAGGGGAGTAACAGTCTAAATAAGAGCATTCGGTGCACCTTCTTTAGATTGTTACTCCCCTCTGTTTTATTTATAAGGGGAGTAACAATCTAAAGAAGCACCAGAAATGTGAAAAAAAGGTAAATTGGATTGTTTGTCAAACATGCATAGCAACACATCCAGTGGATATACAGAAAAGCAGTAGCGACGACGATAAATTGACACTGAAAACATTGTTTTTTATGAATAAAACTCCAAGTTAAGTTCATAAAATAGTTAATTCATCCACTTGTTAAGGAATGAAATAACTTATTGTTGATGAATCATTAATTGTATCAAACTATGAACTAATTTGAAATGTTAACCTATAAATAGAAAATATCGAGCCGGAAACCATTTTATAGTTGATGGATAGATTTCCTTCCAGTGGGACGAACGTAACTACGAATTTTCCGTGTTCTGGATTATTTATCTAAATAAACAAATAAACTAAAATTAATATTTAAAAATAATATATAAATTTTACCATTAAAATTACCAAGCATTTAAATAAATAATTTAATCTAAATTGTAGTATTGTATACTTTATTCTAAAATAGAAAATTAATAGCGTAGCCGAGGGGTTAGTGCACTCGACTCTGAAACCGAGGTCTAATTCCATACTGAGAGTTCGATTCCCAGAGGGGTAAGACATGTTCTGCATTGATGATCTCATCCAGTAGATAAGTAAAGTGGCCGGATAACCCTCGTCCTGAAATGATAGGCTGTTTGGTACCCCTTATATTTTTTCTCTTTATTTACCCTTTCTTAACCCCACAGAAAAGCCCCACTGATTTTGAACATTCCCCTATTAAGATTTTTAATTTTTGTATACATAAAATTCCATTTCAATATGTATTTTAATAAAAAAATAAACGGGGGGTACCAAACTAAAGTGTTGCCACATGGCGCCTCTTTTAGTTTTTACCAAACTAAAAGAGTGATATACTTTGGGACAAAGGAATATTCCACTTTTAAATACAAAAATGTGATATTCCTTTGCCCAAAGTTCATTAGATAAATATCCCTTTGTCGTAATAGTCATTTTGATAAAAGAAATATGCAGGAGAAATTTTATGTACCTTAGTCGAACTACCTAATAAGACAAAGGGATATTTAGTCTAATACGTATAGGGACGAAGGAATATCACACTGTAATATAAAAAAAAGCTACAACGAATACACATTCGTTTGTCCGAAAGTGCATTAGATTAAATGTGGTGTTTGAATTTAAAGAGTTCTCAACATTTCCCGTGTGTACGTGAGTTGATATTTTATATATATCTATTCTTTTTAAAAAACTATTGACTTTACCGAAATGGTACGAGGTCGAAAGTTTTTAAATTGTAAAAAGGAACAGATTAAGAAAAAAACCAAGTCAATCGGACAATTAAAAATATGTGGGTGTTCAAGTGCATATTTACCCATGCAATCTACTAGTTAAATTGAATTATATTTACCTCGATGAGTTCGTTTGAATAACAGCTGCCCATCAAGCAAACAGTCGGTGAAGTTAGCAAGTTTTTAAAAAATATGGCTTCGCATTTTTTTAACAAATTCTTTTGATCGAATGATTTGATCGACAGTTTACCCGTTTGCATCCTAAAGAAAGTATATACTATAATTGTACATCTACGTTTTGAAAATGAAAATTGTTTACTTCTCGTTTAGCATTTTCGTACTTAGGTTCGAACTAAAGAACAAAGAATGTGCACTTCAACACCCACCTATTTATAATTATTGTCCGATTGTCTTCAGGGTTTTGTTTTTAAACTGTTCCTTTTTACAATTTAACAACTTTTAATCTGGTAAAATAAGATCTCTCTTCTTTCAATCGGTAAATTAAATAGTTTTTTTTTTTTAAAAAAAAATGTACAGAATATCCACTCACGTACATACGGGAAATGTTTGGAACCAGGGGGTTTTTAAGGGTGGGGATTCACTCAGGGTAGACAAAAACCTTTGAATTCGATGCACACACACACAAATATCTCCATGAATAATTGTTATACTTTATAAAAAAACATCGTTTAATTAAACTCGTAAAAATCTCCGTCATCATTATAAACAATGATATCAGTGATTAACAATGTACAATCGATATATTTAGCGATGTTCTTGTGATATATCGATATATACACACGAGAGGAAGTCTTTTCAAAAATTCATCAGTCTAATTTTAGCGGTAATGTCGGAGGTCTTCAAATTCAAACACCACATTAATCTAATAATATACTTTCGGACAACCGAATACATACTTTTTTTATATAAAAATGTGATACTCCTTCATCCCAAAGCATATTGGAATGAATATCCCCTTGTCGGCACTCTTTTACTTTGTTACCCACCCAAATGTATTTATTTATTTTTTATTTATTATTAAATCCAAGTGAACTATTCTTTTGTTCAAAATTTATTGAATTAAAGGTTACTTTGCCTTACTAGATAGTTAGACTAACGGATATTGTCATTTTTATTTACAGAAATGTGATATTCCTTTGTCCCAAAGGAATATTTGAACATTCCCCAGTCAAGATTGTCAATTAATTTGAAAAGAAATGTCAAACACATTAATGTAAACAAATGGTGGGAATTAAGTAAAATCTTGCCAAATCCGACCTAATTTACTTTGTTACCCACCTTAGGGTGGGTAACAAAGTAAAAAAGTACCCCTTTGTCTTATTAGGTAGTTAGACTGAGGAATATAAACTTTCCTGTATATTTTCTTTGTCTAAATAACTACTACGGAAAAGGGATATTTAGTCTAATGTACATTGGGTCAAAGGAATATCACTCTTTTGTGTATAAAAGAATGATATTCCTTTGTCCCAAAGCACATTGGACTGAATATCCCTTTGTCTTAATAATTGTTAGTTAGACTAAGGGATATAAACTCTTCTTTATTTATTCCTTTGTCTAAATCTGGGAGCACGGCAGTGAACCAACTCAAGGCAATTTGGACCCCACTCTATTATCCTATTGAAGATACTTAGAAATATAAAATTAATTTTAATCTAAAGTTCATGACAACTGAACCAGAAATAAAAATTGCATACCTCTACCCATAGTATTTCATAAGATATATGAGCCTAAAGTTATGTTATTTCGTCACTCACTCACTCATCATAATTCTAAGGCACTTCTAACAATCCTAGAAAATCTTATATATAGGTAGAGTTTATTGTACAAATAAAGGAAAAATTAAACAATCCGAAAAAAATCTGGGTCTTTGTCCCTTTCAAGAAACTAATAGAAAAACCGCCTATTCAAAATATTGTAAAAAATTTAAAAATTGTAAACAGAGCCACTAGAGCTTCCTAGAAGAGAACTTTAAAACTTAAAAGTGATTTATATCAAATTATAATTATTATAAATAAGTGGGTGTTCAAGTGCATATTTACCAAGCCTATAAATTAGACAAATATAAATACCCTTTAAATAGGCCGTAGCTGCGTAATAGCTGAGCCACATTCTTGATAGCCTGCTGCAGCGTATTGATGACCATGGTTATCTCTCTACCGGTTCCGAGGCCCTTTCTTCTTTCAGTGACCAAGATGCACGACAGCGTTTTTTTGAATTCATCCTCATCATCATCTTCTTTATCGGAATCCATCTTATCTCCCTCCCCAAAAGCCAAAGGACTTCTCGTGGCAGAGAGAGGCGTTTCTTGCTTGGATTTCGTTGTCTTCATTTATAGTATATAGTTCATAAAAATATGTTGATAAAATTATCTTTATTTGACACTGACACTGTCGAATAAACACAAAATGGGTTTTATAATTATAGTCTAAGATCCGGTATAAGAAATATTTACCCTTGTCTGTTATTTAATGATAGTAAAGAATATATGATAGAGAATTTATAGATTAATACATCGCAAATAGGTTGCCTAGTTAAATCGCGTACCAATGATGTTAAATAATTAAATGTTTACTTAACTTCCCCTTACTTCAACTTCCCCGATGAGTTATTTATGAAAATCAAACAATAGCTGAGAGAATTTACCCCAAGGAATTCAAAAAAATAAGGGTTGCCTACTTTCCCCTCTGGCCACTATGGAGTTGCCAGGTATAAACAGGTGAGTAAACGTAATTAATATACTCTCATCAGTTATTATATCGAATTATATATCAAATGAAAGGTAACTTTATTCTCAATCCAACCATATTAGGTTGCCTTAAATTCTAAATTTTAGATCTAAAATCTAGGCAACCATATATTCAACCAACTTTTTGATAAGGCAACCTAATACGGTTGGATTGGGAATAAAATTACCTTTCATTTGATATATAATTTGATATAATTACTGATGAGGGTATATTAATTACGTTTGCTCACCTGTTTATACCTGGCAACTCCCTAGTCGGCAAGAGGGGAAAGTAGGCAACCCTTATTTTTTTAATTTCTTGGGGTGAATTCTCTCAGTTAATGCTCGATTTTCATGAATAACACATCGGGGAAGTTGAAGTAAGGGGAAGTTAATAAACATCTTATTATTTATCATCATCGGTACGCGATTTAGCTAGGCAACCTATTTGCGATGTATTAATCTATAAATTCTCTATAATATATTCTTTATTATCATTAAATAACAGATGAGGGTATATATTTCCTATACCGGATCTTAGACTATTAGATTAGATCTTTGAAATCAATTTATTGATTTGATCATGAACAAAAACTATTGCGATAGAACTAAATATAAAGATTTCAAATTCCTGAAAATCTAGATCAAAGAATCTCCTCTGTAACTAATTTTACCTAATTCTTAAAATGAACTATAGTTAACTCATGTTTTAGTTTTTCATTTTATGTAATTGGCTTTTCAATGTATAACAATTTGCTCTTAATAAAATTTCACAATCTAGAACTAAATTAAAAGTAACTAAAAACTTTCCGTTAAAGCTTGATCATTCGCTATTTAAGAATATAGGTTTAAAGAATAAAGCTAAAAATAGAGTTCAAGGTTTAAATTTCCGTTTTATTTACTATAATTATTATAAAATCCTGAAGTTCAAATAACAACGTTTCTGAACTGCAGTAATTTCTTTCTTTTATACAAAATAAATACTTGGACAATGATAAGATTGATAAGAGGGTGCGTTGTCGCTTAACCACACTAACTGATCTCAGGAACAATTCAACTGAATACTTACCGAATGGGCCAAAGAAAAAATAAGATTAGCAATTTGATCTGATTAACTGGGAATCCAATATGGCGGCTAATTCCTGTCACGGGAAAAAAAACCTTTTTTTTCAAATTTTGAGTGGGGTATCAAATGAAAGGTATTGAAGAGTAGATTACAAATATATATAACACTTGTGGGCAGTGTTTAATTTTCCACGCAATTTTGTCAAAAAACATCAAAATATGGCGTGTTTCTCCCTATACTGATTACATGTTCACGATACCAACGAAACCCTTTTTACGTGAGGCTTCACGCCCAACCAATTTATTTTTATTAGGAATAGAATATTTTAGACCTAAACAAACCATATATTTTAATAAAATCAGTTTTTGTTAAAAAAAAAAGAAGTATATTTACGTTCATGTTTGTTAATATGTGTAATATATATACTCCTATTATAGCTTTTTTTAATTATTTAGGTAAAATTTAAGTGGTGAAAAAAATGTTTTTTTCACTTTTGTATAATACGCACCCCGATTTTGGAAGGAAAAAAGTACGTATTATACGCGAGATATTTCGGTATATAATTTATTAACTTGGTTTTCATTATTATAACCAACAATTAGCTGAACATTTTGGCACCTAGGTTTTTAAACTTTTACTGCCAATACTTAAGTTTAATTATTTTAGATTAGACAATATATATATATATATATATATATATATATATATATATATATATATATATATATATATATATATATATATATATATATATATGTATATATATGTATATATATGTATATATATATATATATATATATATATATATATATATATATATATATATATATATATATATATATATATATTTATATAGTGTTAATAAAAATAGACTGCCAATTAGTGTGGCACATAGCTTCCTCCCGTTCTATAACATACATGACTGATGTAATGCTTTTATATTTATAAAAAAATATTATTTTCCTCCTTTTATTTATAGTCAGATTTTTGACATTAATGAAAGTATAAATAGATATAGACTTAACAAAATTTAAAATGCTCAAACGGTTGATATTAATAAGCGACCATCTGTGGCCTAGGTTTGACATACTATCCGAATTTCTTAGAAATGAGATGGGTACTTTTTAAGATATTGGTGTAAATTTATGAATGTATGTGCGCATGTGGGAGAGATTCAAATGACGCAGAAGGTTTAAACTTTATGGTGCTTTAGCAATGGGCTAATTACGACCTAATATCCAAATTTCATTAAAATCAGACTAGAAGTTTTAAGATATATTAGTTTGCAAAAATTGAAAAAAAGACAAAACCAAAAATGTTCCCTCATGTCAGATTTGTACCATAGAATTTTGGAAATTGGAGACATAAAAAAAGTTTCATTCTTTAGAACTATCACATAGTTTCCGTTATCTTCCGTAAGGGTGGTAGCATAATTATAAATTGTAAAGCTGAAGAATAAAATAATTATCTGGACTTCTGGTAAAATAATAAAGATTAATATAAGTAATCAGAAATTAAAAGAGTTCAGAAAAATGACAATAAATGTGCCTGTCCTGAATTCACTCACTGTTTAGTTGATTATCATCATGGCTATGAAAAATGTTCACTGATGGTTCGAATACTGATGGATGTAAAAAAATATGGTCTATGGATGTTGCATAATAGAGCTTTGACATTGAGTGTGCTAGGAAAAAGGAGGAAAGGTTGTCTCTAGTGTAGTAAGAGTAAGAGATGTGATATATGTGTGATAGCGAATGAAAATAGTAAAGACTTTGACCTGGAGATAACATTTTTTGAATAAAATAAACGAAGGAAATTTTATTTAAATGCTTAGCAACTTTTTACATCAAGTATTAACTATTGACAGTTTACAAATTTCTAAGGGAACCTGTGAAGGTAAATCCAAGGAAGCGTGGGTAACTGCCGAATGACACGGGAGGATATAATCAAGTTATCACACAAGAGCGAGATATGACTGAAACCGGGTTCTGTGTCTGACAGAAGATCGTTCTGAATGGTAATCTCTCTTTTTCAAACCTCAATACTCGAAGCTGGAAGAGGAAGGATATCGCGATTAAGTGTGTATACAATATTGTATACGAAATGAGTTGGAAATGATCATAAGCTCAAATTATCATTCACAACAATATAGAAACATATATTTCAAAAAAGAAAGTTGTAAAATAGTCTGCCAATTAGTGTGGCACATAGCTTCCTCGCGTCCTATTTCGTTTACTTTAATGATTTTATACTTTTACAACCTACTATTACTTTTTACCCAAATTAATTTGATTTTCTCTCCGTTTTTTGAATATGTCAAAAGTGTTTTGATTTGTTTACTTATATTAAAGTATCAATATAAATATGTGCTAAAGAGAAACAGATGAGCGTAGAAGAACTATATGGGTCTAATAAGACTATAAGGTTATATGGGACCAACAATGGACTAATTATAACCTACCATCCAAATTTCATTAAAATTGGACGAGTTAAATTTGATATATGTAGGTTCGCAAAAAACGGCGACAGGCAGACCGACAGACAGTCACGAAACCAAAAATGTTCCCAGATGTCTGAAACGTAAAAGGTCTGTCTTGAAATTTTTGAAATCAGAGACATAAAAAAATGTCGTTCTTCCGAACGATGAAGGCTTCCGTTACCTTCGGTACACTCGGAAGCAAAATTAAAATTTTAATGCCCAAATAATCCAACATATTAATGTCATAACAATAATAATTATCCAAGATAATCCTATATCAATAATTATATAGGATAGGATCTAAAGCCAACTTAAAAATGCCGTCTTAATATATTAATACTGATACAAACTCTTGATTGATCTCAAAAACTACTATTGGTAGTATTAGTAAGGGGTTAAAGACTTTGTTTTTAAAATAAATGTAATTCAATTCAATCTTGTTACATCTTGAAGTTTCTCATGTTCGAGGTAAATCGGATCAATTCAGACATGTCTTCGACAGAGCCACAATAGAGGGGACTGTGGGCTCGTGGTTTGGTTACTTCCACGGAAGTGATCTCTTTCTTACCGTTTGATGCTAGACCACCGGCCTCGATCATTATAAACGCAAGCGGATTTACGTGAAATTGGAGCATGAACTGTAATCATAAAACGTTTGTTAGATTTTGCAGTTATGTATTAGAGATATCAGGGTTCAATCAGATCGAATAACTCGAAGCAAGGTAGATTAGACTGGGTATAAATATAAAAGCAGAAAAATCGGTATTATAAAATTACACTGGTTTTCTAGGAACGTACACTTTTAACCAATCAATAGACTCAATACAAATCAACGACAGTGAATTAGGAGCTTATCTAATCGAGTTAATGAAACGTTTTGTTCTCATTATACATATAAAGGGCAGTGAGAGACAAAGAAATGATTGTCAGAAGATAAAACTGATGAAATGCATACAACTTTTCACCTCTGCCACAATTTCCTCTGAACCGATTAGCTCTCGAAATTTAAATGTATTATTAAGTCAAATGTAATCGTTTTACTTGGGGATCTTAGATAGCGTATTGCTTCCGCTTCTCAGGATAAAAGTAGCGTCCATCGGTACATATTGTGAACTATAAATATGCGGCTGATAGGTGTAGATGGGCTGGTCATCCATAACCAGATTTTTGGTGAAAAACTGTGAGAGTCCCTCGTGGCCTGAATTAATATAGACCGTATACTTTTAATCTTATTTTTTATTACATGTAATAAAAAATAAGATTACGCAATGACAGATAGATATAACTAAAGGCTATAAGGAAGGCTGCGTCTTAAATAATAATGCTGTCGAATTCATACTAACCCTTCCGAACGGAATGTCCCGGTAGGCTGGTCTTAACAATATGCCTCCATTTTTTAAGATACAATGAAAGTCTGCGACAATTGACCCACTAAATACACATTCGTTGGTCAAATGAATTTTCTACTGAAACAACAAACATTTTATTACCACAGATACAGATTATTGTATATTCAGTGTAGGTACTTCAAAAAAATAATTTTCATGGGTTAAACAATAAACCATGTATATTATTATATTCGTAAATGATTAGAAAAACTACTTTAATTTTATGCTAATAAAATTATTTATTAGATGTTTTTGTTAAAACAAAACTCTTTGCATCTAAAGTGGGAGAGAATACAAACATGGAGTAGGATAAACAATTGGATTTAAATTGTTTCAACTGAATGGTTTTAGGCAATATTTATGAAATCCAAGCACATCTCACACTAACAAGTTTACAATAGAGGCCGTTTCGTTTATCCTCCCTTACGTTCATGGTAAGTATAGGTACAGGTACAGTGCATATTATATTCATAAAAAAAAAAAAAAAAAAAAAAACTTTATTTTAGGGATAACTTGGAGCATTGATGCCTCATCTAATTTAAGACTGAGACTTTCAGTTAATCAAACATGTTTTTATCAAAAATAATACAGGTGAGTCTCTGTAGTCCAACACTCCGCACGTTTGCGTTAATCCCAGCACTGGGCCCCCTCTCTTGTCACTTGTAAGATAAGATAAGTAAAAAAGGGTGAAACTAGGAAATACAGGGGTACTAGGGTAAACAAAAACAAGCCATCAGTCGTTGTCTTGATAACTTTGAAAATGCAATTGTTTTATCAATAAATAGGCTGATTCAATTGTCAAATAATTATTTATTATCAAAACCCAGTAATCCGACAATTCTCTGTCATTCGACATGGCCTGGTACCATATATGTTGGATTAGAGGGACTCAACTGTATGAAATGCATATAGGTTACATTACCTTGACATCTTTTTTAAGTTTGAAATATTTTTCTATATTTTTGTCAAATGAAACAGCATGTCCCTCGTTCGCTGAGTAGTGCTTTCCACTTTTTGGTACAATTACCTTTTTCGGTGACTTGATGAATTCATTAGTGTCCTGTTATACACACAATATATATTATATTACACACACACACACATATATATATATATATATATATATATATATATATATATATATATATATATATATATATATATATTATATATATATATATATATATTATATTATATTCCTTTAACATTTAACGGCTTGTAATATCGTCAAATATTATTAATAAAATTCATTCGTGTGTTAGAGATCCCAAGTGATTACTATTAATTATACAATTAAGTAATAATATTAAGATCCAGGCCAACAGTTATTTATCCGTTCTTGTCCGGCCTTATAATCCATTACCATGTGACAAATGCATTTTAAATTAAATTTAATGCCCTATACTTAAATTTATTTAAATTTTTACGGTAAAACCGTTCTTTGACAAGACTACTAAATTAATTATTATATTATATTTTTATAATAATTATTTTATTATGTTATTATTGTTATCTAGATTAAATATTGTAGGGGGGTAATTAACCTTTGTATTTCAACACCCAAAAATTAATAAATAAACAAATAAATAACGCTTACAGGGTCAAGGGTGAAGAGATGAGCACCGACACCGTGAGCTAACGCGATGACTAATGTGGTCACAGGACCATACAGTGCATAACCACAAGCAACTATGTTTCGACCGGGTTGCATCAATTCTAGATCCATCAATTTTCCTGGTCTGCTTTTTCTGCAAAATCCAACAAGATGAATGAATTATTCTTGCTATCAAATCATTTGAATCGAAACAAATATTTAATTCATCAATTTTTAAGCAATATATGCTTAAATATTTAACCTATTAAAAAATGTAGTTTGCTAGAATTTATCCCTCTTATCAAGTAGTCTTCTGTTATTGTGGGTCGTGTTAATGATTACTAATGTTTGAAAATAACTAAATATTAACATTGGCTGTATTACATTGGCGATCAAACTTGACATAATATATGTTTATTACAAAATTTCTTTACATATTAAGTGTTTTTTTTTTTTTTTACGATATTAGCTTCTTTGACCTGTTAATTTAATTATGTAGTTTGCTAGAATTTGTTCCTTTTATTAAGTAGTCTTCTATTTTTATGGGTCGTGAAAAGGGTTACTATGTTTAAAAATAACTGAGTTATTAACATTTGCTATATTTCAACCATCTTCTGGTCACATTCATGCCTAAAACATCGATCAAACTTTACATAATACGATGTTTTTTTGTGTTAAAATGTTTATGAGCATTCTTGAGTTTTCTTATTATCAATGCTTAGGTTATGTTAGTCGGGCAACGAAATCAAACTTTCTAAAAAAAAAGAAATACATAGGTATATATTATATACATATAAAATACTTAATTTTGTCTCTGTATTTACTCGGAAATAATATATACAATATAGTAAAAAAACGAGGAGTAGAATTACCAGTTATTTAACTAAATGAATAAAAAAAATAAGAAGAAAGAAAAAAAGTTTTTAGTGTTCTAAGCTGTGTTTATGTTTGGTCTAGTTCCAGGAAAGGAGAATGAAGAATAAGCTTGAAAACATTGGCTTAATAGCTGATAATAAAATCATTTTACCTTCCGTGGTCATGTGCTCCAAAACCAACTATAGATACTCTAATCTCTATATAACCAATTCCTTGAAATAAAATATTATTTAGGCTGCTCTAATGGAAAAAATCGGTCCTAGACAACTCAGACAAACTTTCTCATAATATATATACGAGTTCATAATAATTACTTAACCCAGTTTTTTCCATTTCTTAGTTTTCATTGCTACATTTAATTATTATTGAATATTTCATCGAAATTTATCATAAAAATAACTTCTCCTCGGCGGGGAATCGAACCCGGCCACTCTCTGTCCGCGTTTAAAGCTATTTTATCAGGAACTAGATTTCTCTCGGAAAAACGGCTTATATATCGTTAGATTCGAATTTAAATGGACTACATTTTAGAATTTTTAATCAAAATCGTCGGAACGGTTTTCGAGAAATAATTTTTACACATTTTTCCAGATATTTTGGGGAGTAGCGCCCCCAAATTTGGAGCTAAAATTCATTTCTCGATTTCGCCTCGGGGTATGATTTTTCTGAACATGTATACCAAATTTCGTCAAAATCGGCCCTGTAGTTTATAGGCTCCAGGCGTCTGCACAGACAGACATTTTTTAAAAAAGAAACACTTTTTTTGGACTCAGGGGACGTCAAAACGTGTAAATCCATCAAAATCTCAAAATCGAATTTTCGCGCCATCACAATACTTTCTATTTATTTGAGAAAGTAAAAAACCCTCGGCTTCAGTGATTTTAAAACCTAATTTCTAGTTTTATTTTATATCGTTAATCACTTGTTGGGCTATCCTAAAAAGCATGAAAATTAGACTAAGAAATGGTTCTATATTTCTTAGTAGAATTGTGGCAATCATGATCGGCCGCGGACAAATGGAATCAGGTAGAACTTGTACAACAATAAACTCGTGTTTATTATTAGTCTCTGCTTGAACCATTTCTCCCTGGAGCTAATAATAGCATATTGATGTTCAAAGCCTCAGATTAGATGTAAATAAACTGCTAAATTTAAAGATAACTCATAGAATTAAAATAATTTTGGTAAACATTTTTGCCCGGCTTAAATTTTAATGCATTGCATCATTATGAGGAAAATATCATTTGAAGACGCTATTCGTACACAACACAATTAAGAGTACAGATATAAAATAAGAAACAAGGGAATACCGGTAATTTACTGGATAGAGAACAGAAAACCGTGAAGTTTTTATGTTGAAACACAAAATATAGCATAGAGGGATGAAAATGTAGTAAGAGAGGTTTCACAGCTGTAAAGAAAAACTGAACATAAACATGTTTAAACATGTTATGTTCTAATATAACATTGCATTTTTTCCAACTCGCTTTTCACTTAATTAGTGGCTTATCTTAGTCTTTTTTCGGAATTTTCTCGCTACGAAATTGATGAAGGTTGCTAATTAGGATTACACGTAATTAATGCTGTTTCAAAAGTGAGATTAGATAGAAAAGTTTGAGGATGTGGGATGGGGAAAGCCGACATAAAACCAGAATATTTAGCTTCTTCAGTACATCGAGCTTGCAGCTAAATTAACTTTACATCAATCAATAAATGTTTAATGTAATGCTTATGATGGCTAAATATAATTAAACAATTAGATCAAGAGTAATAAAACATCTACGTCAAGAGTATCAACAGACAACAAGAATAAGTAATTAATAGTAAATTACGCGTCGAGTGCGGAAAGTAGCATTTTGCATGCGAGTGTGGAGTTTGCACCCGAGTGACGGCGAGGGTAGTTAAACCACAAGAGCGTCGGCGAGGGTAGTAAAACCGCACGAGCAATGCAAAATGCCGTTTTCGCACGAGTTGCGTACCGTAATTGATCTACGATTGTTAGATTTAAATAATAAATACAGAAAAAAATAAACTTCCTGTATGCAAGTTCGTATTTATCTTTTGATAAAGATGACATTAATTCATTAGTTGTATTTTGCGCCGAATTAATTATTTCAGGGCGCGTATTATTCCCCTCATATTTGTCAATCTGTTAAATCACTGATTGATTTTCACAAAGAACTCGATATAAACAGTTACTTTTATTAAGCAAACAGGAAGTTAGTTTTGTTAAATGTAAACAAACTCGCTAATCATGCGTAAAGGTGAAGAATTCTTCTTTTTTACCACCCTAGGGCGGTAAAAAAAAAGCAGAATTCTGCAGAATTATGAGACGCGCATGCGCAATGAATACAAGTACGTAAAGAACCACTTTCTACGCATCTAAACAGAGATACAATGTTTATATTTCGTAACAATCGTAGATAAAATAACATTTTACTGTCAAATGTTGATCTGAAAATTGTTTAAGCTTAGCAGAAAAGATGTAACCTTTATACATATTTAAAAGAGAGAATACTCTTTATAGGTCTCAATAAAGCTTAATTGTGAATTAACCTCTCAATAACAATAAGGTGCACTTTTTACACCTTTTTCAGCTCAATATTGGCTAATAATAATAACTATATATTGGCTAACTATGTATATAATAACTATATTGGGTAATAACTAATTGGCTGACTATTATTTATTCACTACTCGGAGGAATTAAAAATTAATATAATAATGCTACAATATTTTCTCTTTGAAACAGTTATTCAAAAATTTAATTGCTCTAATAGGTGATAGAGTTTCTATTCTATAAGTTGATTCTAAAACAATTATTATATTTAAAAAGATAATCAGAGATAAAATTATTAATACTGACTAACTGGTTACATTGTATTTTTCCCTTTACTTTACTAGGAAAGTAAGTGGTCGTTAGTTTTTTTACTATTTTATAGGATATTTTGATATAAGAGTTGGTAAACGATTCTACATTACTTAATGTTAATTAGTCAAAGATATAAAGCTCAAACTTTAATTAACGAAATGTTAATGAGGCAGTAAGCTCTTTAGAAACAGTAAAAAGTATTTCAAAGCATTTCCTTGAGTTAGAATGCTTGAAGTTATTGATAAATGGCTTGATTGTGAAGTTTTTTGGCTTTGGTTCGGCCAATGTTAACCAACTTGTTATTCTTTCTGGCCCAGGTCGGCCATGTCATCTAGAACCGGCTTAGTAGGGTAGACGGAAAAAATGCCCACGGAAAAAAGCCCAGGAAAAAATGCCCACGGAAGAAAAGATAAAAATAATTCAACTTTAATCTTTAATGGTAGTTTTTAAATGCGAGTATAATTAGTTAATTGTTAACGCTAACAAATGTTAACCTATTTTTAAATAGAATCCACTAGGGGTATTGTATCTTTTTGGTTATATAACTGTAAAAGTAACGGTACCTGGGGCTGCTGGAGATGCATCTTCCTTAGAATCGTAGGGATTTTACCAGGTATCACTAATCACCATGAATGAATACTTACAAAATGTTACATCATTCACTACTCACTACTCAATATTATGTGTTAACTGTTTGAACATATTTACATTTTACTTGCCTTGGTTTTTAACTAAAAACTATATAATGATATACCAAAATGATAATGTGTAATAATGAAACTAGCTGAAGTAAAATCTGGCGATGGCGATGAAAGATGTTGTTTAAGAAATCATTTATTTTCTTACTGAGAATAAATATCTATATCAATTACTCACAATCGGAACGAAAATGATTTTATTCATTTAATTTTTGTCTACAAAGAGTTACATTTATCCCGCCTTAAATTTATTATTTAAAATTAAAGTACAAAACTAATACAAAAATTAATTTACAACTATTAAACACAAAAAGAAGATGCATCTTAAGTCCAGTGGCCCCGGGTACCGTTACTTTCATAGTAATATAACTGCAAAAATATCAACACCCCCTAATGGCTATTTTATTTAAAAATAAATTAGAATTTGTTAGTGTTAAAAATTAACTAATTATATTTAAAAAAAAATACCATTAACGATTAAAGTTTAATTATTTTGAACTTTTCTTCCGTGGGCATTTCTTCCGTGTACATTTTTTCGTGGTAATTTCTTCCGTGATTCCTTAGTAGTACAATATGACAATATGGATTATGTATAATCCTTTCAAACTAATAATTAATAATAATATATAATTCAATATATCTGTCAAGCACGAACCATTAAAAGAAAGTAAATTTAATGAGAGGATGTCATGTTTAGGAGGATATCATCGAATCCCCCTTAGTCACAGATTATTCAAACGATGAACGAGGAATCGTCTTCTTGTTTGTATCTTCGAATTAATTCAATCCCCTAAGCATGACAGATTATACAAGTTTCTAGCTATGTGCTAACAATTTATGAATAGTTACCTGTATATTGAGAATACAGAGCCGAGCGGAGAGGTTGAAATATGCACGTCTCCATCTAAAGGTACGAATGTCACAACGTATTCTCCTCTAAGTTTCTCTTGAATCTGAAAATAACAGGAATATTATTTTAAAATACATTATACTACAAGTTTATAAATTAAGTATGCTGCTACTTCACTATACCTTAATAAAAGTTAATGTTATAGTTATCAGAGTAATCAAGAAAGATAAATCATCGTATAAGGTAAATGTCCTTTAATACAACAACTGAATGTTTTGCAGTCCTATTCGATTGTTGTCAGGGTTGGCCTGCGGTCGTGGCAAGATTCAGATCGGCTCAATAAAATTTATTGATTTTCCCTGTTAATTGAATTATTATTATTTTTATATATTTTTAGATTTTAGGCACTAGGAGACATTGTTTCCTCGCTTACCGGAATTTACGTTTAAAGCGAGTTATAAATTATTTTGATCAATTATGTTTAAATGTGTTTATTAATGAAATCTTCATGGAATTATAATATTCGAGAAGAGGACGATCACAATTATTTTGGAATTTTTGTCTCTGCAATCATTTATTTATATTGGTAGGTATATACTACATCATATTATAATATAAGGCTTTACAGTAGGAATAAAAAAAAAAAAAAAAAAAAATCTACAACTAAGTATCAACAATATATCGGCGAACAAAAAAATTCAACCCGTACTATACTTTCTCATATACGAGTACATAATTACTTCCATTTATTGATTGTTTCGAATTTTCGTGGTTACATTTAAGCAATATTGAAAATTTTAACTACATTTGGATATCATAAATATCACTCTCTATTTTCAAACTACGAATATGAGTTGTATCGGACAGATTTTGTTTTGTTGTCAATTGATATTTTCTTTTCTTTTATTTATTCCTTTCTCGTTTTTAATTTCTTTTTTTTTAATTGTAAAAAATTTCTATTTTTTCCAGCAATGAAAAATAAAATAAATTTAGTTTGTTTTCTAATTCCGTTATTAATTCTCTTTTTTGTGTTTATATGGCAAAATGAGAAATTTAAAACTGCCTGTATGAACAGCCGGGGGTTGTTTGTGTACGATAGGCAAGGTAGGTTGTTGGTACGATTAATCAATGTGAAGCTGTAGGCGAGAACGTCAAGAATTGAAATCTTGTTGACTGTCTCTCCCATGGTTCAGCCACAACACAGTGCTATAAATTAAGTCACGACCCGGTTTATTTTACCACTGAATTTCAGCTTGGTTTGGTTTTCGGTAGGCTTTAAGGCTGCCTGACAATTCATTAAACCAGTATCCAATTCAATTTTTTAGTATCCAACAATTCATTGAGTATCCAATTCAATTTTTATCAAGGCCAGTATTAAACAGCCCGTAAAACCTCGCGGGCCAATTTGCCAACAATTGGATTTACTAAACAATTGTTAAGTACTTAAAACAAAATATTGTCCCTGTTTCACTTTGGAACAATTGCGATTAGATGTAAGTGGATAGATAATAATTATTTAAGTATTTCATCTTAAGTTTTCTGAAATTGTTTTTTACTCCTTCCTTCATTAATCGTATTTGTTTTCTACCTATATTTACACTGATATTTTCTCCTTCCTATCTTGCTCTTAACAAGCTATAATGATAATACGATCAATATTTGTAATGTTGGCAGATTAATTAAGAAATTATGGTGTCAATTCTATTGCTCTTAATTATGTTATTGTTCTTAATTATACTATTTTTCTTAATTGTGAGTAACTTCTACAAAATAATTCGTCTTTTACATAACTTTGTTACAGATATAGATATATCGAAACCTAACGCCGCGCCGACGCCGGAAAGCTACCGTCTGTGTGAAAAGCGTAGAAGCTAACATAGGCTATCGGGGACCCACAGGTTAGCATTCATTTCAACAGTCTGCTAACATTTATTATTAAATAATAGTTACTGTGATGCCTATGGGAATTAATGAGCTACCGAAGAGCCTTAATGAACAAGTATTAGGGATAAAATCTTAGGAATAAAAGTCATTACTGTGAGTAAGATCTAAA
This sequence comes from Gerris lacustris, assembly GCA_951217055.1. Taxonomy (NCBI): domain Eukaryota; kingdom Metazoa; phylum Arthropoda; class Insecta; order Hemiptera; family Gerridae; genus Gerris; species Gerris lacustris. The sequence continues at coordinate 34,206,311 of OX578281.1, read as the reverse complement.
ACATAATTCTACCGTATCCAACATAACTTTCAATTACTTGTATACATACAAGTTGTATTCATACAGAAGTGACAATATCCCTTTGTCTTATCAGTTAATTAGACTAAGGGATATTATGACTTCTATAAACTGTAGTGATAATATTCCTTTGTCTAAATGATTTTTGATTAAAAAAGAGCTTCTAAAAAGGAACCATTTAAATAGAAACGTAAAAAAGGAATAAGTTAGAAAATTAAAACCGAACAAAAAAAGATTGGGTAGGATACGAAAGATTTACCTATATTAAAATCTTAAATATCATATAAGGTACTTTCATTATATCATGATAAAGGTCTAAATAGAACTCCATTTTATCTAAAACTATCCACTTTTCTTCTAACCTCATTTACCTTTCTTATAAACATAAGTGTCAAATATATGAAGACAACTTATAAATAATGCAAGAGAATGTATAATATATATATTGTTATTTAGCCCTAAGTTGGATAAAATTTCACATGCATAAAGTAAATGAAGTTCTGAATCGGGAGGAGAAGGTATGGGAGACTGCATAAGTCTATAAGAGGGTTGGATCCTCAAAACTTTTTTCAGGTGCCCTTGGATTGAATAAAATTTATTCGGAAATAATATATATATATATATATGTGAGTGTGTGTGTGTGAGTTATAAATTTATTTAAAGAGGCGAGAGGTAAGGATCATTCTATTTGAATAAATGAATACAATTAGAGTAGATTCGTATCAGGATATCTAACTACGAAGTCGTAATTTACACACTCATTGATAAAGCTTATTAAAGGTATCAGAATTTAATAAGAAAGAAATATGTAAACATTTGTAATTGAGTTCATTGAAAATCTACTTAGAAAAATGGCTGTGCAATACATTACATAATAGCACAGCAGTCAAATTCATTTCATTATGCACAGCACAGTCATACAATAAATTATATAATATATAGCAGTCCCATAAATAACATTAAATATATAAGAGAACTTATAAATTATATTTAATACCTAAGGTTGCTTTTACTAAATACAAGCTAGGTTAGAGTTAGTATAACATACGTAGTATTCATTTTCACAGCGAAATGTACCCACGATGCAAGTAGCTCCAGAAGTGCTCAAAGCGTTTAGAAATATTTCTTCACAGGTCTTAGCTAGATTTTCATCCTTTTTAGTTTTCGATGCCATTCTGAAACTGAAGCTTTTAAACTATACACGATATAATCTCAACATTTAAGTACCGATAATTGATTCAACTATAGTCGTTTCAACGTAACCATTAACTGTCCACCATATATGTATACAAAGCAATGGGCATTTTAGCCGTTAAAACATCATTAATTCAAAATACTGTTCTATATTAGTTAATTGGTAAGCTACGACTATAAAATTATTTTTTTTATTTTAGGATTATTAATCGTAAAAAACTTACGGTCTAATAAAAGAATGATGTTTGACAGTAGCTGATATAGCGATTATTGATGCTTGAATCTTATAAACCAACTTCGAAAGATCACCAGCTCCGTCTAAAGGTATAACCTGTTTACTTAATACAAACATTGCAAAGGTCTCGTTCGGTTTTTTCGTCTTCTTCTTATCATTAAATCTTATTATAGATTTCCTCGTGTCTCTAGAATCACGAAGCCCCATAAAAATACTTCCACCTGTTCGAAAGCTCATTTTATATCAGATATTTTAGAAGAACACAACTTAAGAAGAAATATTTAAAAAAGTTATCTTTAATTTTGACAGCTGAAGGTGATTTATGACTATAAACTCTATCAAATTCGTAAAACCAAGAATATGAAATGTTGATAGAGACAGTAATCCATCAACCTCTTCTCTAGTACGTTTATAGGCTATCATACATGAAGCATGTTTAACAATATATGATTCTATAACAATATAATATGACTATTAGCCGTTCTTCTTGCACTACTCCTTGCAGGGCCGGTTCTAAACATTTTTTAAGTGAAAGCGAAAAATATTTTAGCCCCCCCCCCCCCTAATTAATAATAAAGATGTAGGAAAGTGACTACTTAATACAAGTTTTGAGTTTGACAAAGACGTATGTTATTGAAAAGCACATTTACATAGTAATTTAAATTGAAACAATATGATTATTATGTTATATAGGGAATTTTCTGGCTTATAGTGCGGCAAAATCCCTTATTAAAGCATTCGTATCCATTTTATTGAGAATTTCATTTTTAATAGCTATCAAAGCTAGTAGATTAAATCATTTTTGAAATATGGTTGATCTTAAATATGCCTTATCTTAAATGATTTCTTCATATCCTCTTTATCCTATATTCGTAGATTGTCTATTTTTATATAGGGAATCAAAGATTTTGCTGTGGTTGTCCATAAGCTAGGATCTTTCTTTCAAGCACAACAATAAGAAAGTTGACTTTACCCCAATAAATGATTGGTTGTTTTGACTAGAGAGGTTACTAAAAAGAACGCAATATTGTCACCACAACTTTATATTATAATTTAACATACGCGTTTCGACATTTATATCATCTTCAGTGTATAAGTGTAAGCATAATTCTATGTTATTATTTTTCATTTTATAGTTATCTTGTATCTTTTAGAGTGCTTCTCTAGTTGCTCTTGCTACAGAAGATTCTTAAAATATGTAAAATAAATAAATAAATAGTGAGTGTCTTGTTAGCATAGTGTGTATAGTCAGTAGTCGTTCATTTATTAACCTTTACCCCAATAGTTTTATAAGAGATATCCTCTTTCTTGCCTTTTAGGGGAAGTTAAATTTACTTTTTAAACTCAGCACTGACTTCGATTTTGTCTGCAAGCTCTGATGTTACTTTTGTAAAGTGATTATGCTATAGCATAGACGAGTCGAATTAGTCGTCTATTCTACTGGGAGGGGACGTTCAGTGTTCGCTCAGCCATTGCCAATCTCACTAAGATTCGATCTTATTGGTGTATTGTATCATACAACTGTTTACATTTTCTATCCCTTTCCCATTTCTCCCTTTTTGGTGCCCTTTCAGTGTTGGCGCCAACATCTACGGTCGCGAGTTCACAGGATTCAAGATCCGTTCCTGAGTCCTGTGCGTGATCAATAGTTATTTGTAGTAGTCCCGTGAAAAATACCCCCCCCCCCCCCCCCTTAAAATATATTACAGAGATGATGAATAAAAATTGTTACATTTTATTTAATTAAACAAGGAATTGATATCTTCAAGAGCGACCATATTTTCAGAAAGCTGAGTTGCTTTGAGAACAGTGATCAACTCGAGGAGATCGGCTACATCTTCCTGAGATCCGAGGAAAAGAGGAACCATCTGAAACCAAGACTCTGGTACCATTTCAAGAGTAGGAGTTATGCCACAACAAGCAAGACCACCAGCTTCACGAATAAGAAATGCTATTGGACCGCACTCAAACACTAACGACAACTAAAAACAAAATAAAATAAAATACTTACAACAAAATATAAGAACCGGTTTAATAAATGCATATATACATATTTTTTGCGTTTACGCTCTCCCTAAAGTGTTTTATTATTCTATAGACGATTCGAATTAGTCAAGTCTATTTTAATAATATAGACTTTAAAAATAATCTTTAATAGATTAGGAAGAACAAACAAAATCTGATGAAAAATTAAACGACTGCACTGATGAAGTATAACGATTCTAATAAATCTTACCTGACATTCTAAAGCATTAGTAACCTAAAGATACATGACCTTATACTTTTTAATATATGGTTTTAGCCTCAGCCTCTAATGTATTATTATTTGCAATTATTGTGACAAGGGTAAACCCTATGAATAACACTGCCTTTTTCCTTAAAATCTTTAGAAATAGCATACTTGCTTAGTCTTACATTTCCTTTTGGCTCGTTGGAGTTGGCCGGCACCATATATATTCCGCCTATCTTGAGAGTCCTGTGTACATCGGCCAGGTAAGATCCTATATTTCTGTACTCATAAGGTCTTCCTAGCTAACATATAAGAAGCAAACTTAATGTATGAACTATGTTATTACTATGTTATTAATGTCAATTACATGTTATGACATCTTATGTTTATAATAGGTTTGTTCCGAATCAAGCCGGGAACCGTCCGCGGGATCTATTGTAGATTACCCTTTATTCTTAATTTTTCTTCTTTTTTGGTCTACAGGGTATTTTAAGTCCTCTTAAAGAAATCCACGGGATCGTCACGGATATGCGTAATGGATAAAAGCCGTTGCAAACAGACTTGGGAATATGTTTCCTACCGTCGTTTAAACTGTCCCAACCTACGCAAGTGCGTTGTTTATTGTTTATTCGTTTATTGTACGGTCCAAACGATCCTAGGTACCAGTTTGTACGACATGTGCAATAATTTTAATCCTTGAATGTGTTCGAAAGAGTCACAAACCCGTTCTGACCTGAAAGTAAATGTCTGAGCGTTTAAACTGTTCTAAAAGATTCCCAGACGATCCGTGGGACGATATAAAGGATTAAGAGCAACAATTAAGAAAATTGGAACAAACCTTATATATGTATTGATAAATGGTTCAAAAAAAAAAAAAAAAAAAAACATTTTGTGGAAGAGAAATATAACTCCAAGCAATAGAAAAAATCCAAAATCGAAGCAGGAAGAGAGAGTAAGAGGGTTGGTTGATGCTATTACGAGAAGTGGTTTTATACACTCATATAATATAGGGGTTTCGTTAGCAATTAGGATCTATATAATGTCTCCGTTCTTAGCAGAGCAACGTATTATCTAAGTTTCCCAAAAGAGTTGCCAAAAGTATTTACTCTAGGATCTTTCTTCTTCTGCACATACTCTGAGACGGCTGCATCCCATAAAGTAGACATGCCTTCGTTGATGCTGTACACCTTGCCTCTGCTCGGCATTTTTAACAAAGAATCAGTCACTAAGAACTCTCCAACTTCCTTATAGAACACACACAAAAAGAAGTCATTTATGTTGGTATAAACGAAAACACGTAAATTTATAGAAAAAATTATACATAAAATAGCAGTCCTTTCCGAACTTTTATGCTCTCGTGATTTTAATTTATAATTCTCTTGATGTTTACTATATAAATGGCATTGGTATGAAGACTATAAAATAATATCAACACTGGCAGAGACATACTGTCAACGTGTTCGATATGCTCCTCTAAAATTTAATAATATTTAAAGTTCATTCTCAGAGATGCAAGATAAGTTTCACGCACCTACAAATATTATCGTATTAATTGATTAGTGGAGCAAGCAAGACATTTAAAAGTGGTTTATTGGTTCATCTCATCTCCACTTACTGTACTGATCTAATTACTACTGCTGTTTAAAGGTAAAAAAGTATCACCAAATAAATAAAATGTACTGACAGGATCAAGAGTGAATTCGAAGACACCTTCGTTGACACCCAGTGAGACCACTAAAACAGTAACGTTGGCATAAAGTGCGTAACCAGATCCAACCATCTCCTTACCAGGTCTTAGAAAGTCAGTCTGATTTGGAGCTCTATCTCTCTGCCTAAGTGACAAATAAAATTTCACAATAACGACATTCCAGCAGCATAAGCGTACTTTTGATTAAATGCTGTAATTTTGATTCCCAAAAGTTTCAGTAATTTGTTTAAAATCAAAATTTAAAAAAGTTACACAATTAACTGCAGTGCATACTCGTTAAGCATATTCTCACTAGTTAGAATAATTGTGGTTTTGGAAATCATTTTGGCTTGACATTGTATCGTCAATTTTCAATATATAAGATCCGTATTGTCTATTATCTATCTATATAAAATTAAAGTTTTGACCAGAATTGCAACATTGTTTGACACTTTTTCATTTCATACATTCTGAAAACCAAATCAGGCTTTATTTTTTTTTTTCGTGTATGTCTGTATGTATAAATTTGTGCGTATGTGTCACACCCACATTCAAATTAAAGTACATAATATATCATTGTCGAGAAGAGGAAGATCACTAATCTAATTTTTACTTCATTGATATCATCTATATCTATATCTCTATATATCTATAAATATAATATTAAAGTTTTGTCAGTACATTGGTCAGAAATGCAAAATTTTTGGATACTTTTTCATTTCATACATTCTGAAACCAAATCCGTAAGTTTGTATGTATGTGTGTCTGTCACCACCAGTCCGACTTAATAGGCGTAAAACTTGCTAAACAAAATCGATTTTTTTTCCAGAGGTGAGCCCAAACACATTGCACATGTTATAGGCTAGGTTCCATCGAAAAATATTGAGTAGGACCTAAGTTATTAACAATTTTATAAAAAATAAAAAACTATTTTCACAACAATGTCGATTATTGAGTTGAATATCAAACCAAAATTGGTGTTTTAAACTACCTACTATGTTCTATCACTTGCTTTGTTTAGGTTTGTACAGTTATAATCGTAAAATGTACACAATTTACTTTGTCATAGGTTTTTCTTTAAAAATAATTAATTCTTAACTACCTAATTTGATTGTTTTTACTCTTCAAAAAAATCGGGCTTTTGAACTTTGAAACTTTGACTCTATATATTTCGGAACTATTCGGTCGATTGAGGTGAAATTTGCACCAATTATACCTCTAATAACAAATAATAAGTTTCCTATATTTAAAGTAAATATCTGCACCATTTTGGAATTATTTGGTAAGGAAAATTTCCGAGGCCCCCGCCTTCGATTTTTTTAAAAATCTTATATGAAAACTCTTAAGGCGCAGATTAAGAATATTTGTTTTTGTTTTTATTGGTTATGTATCGTGCGTAGTAATGAAATGGAAGATTTTCTTTAATGTAATAAATAGCCTCTTAACTGTGATTCCCAGGGCATTTTTGTCTTAATAATAGCATCATTCTTTTCAACGATGGGTTTGGAAAAGTAAGAATTATGTGTTTTTACTTTATCGCTTGACCTTGACCTACATGATAATAGGAAACCTAGCCACCGATTCCTAGCATGAGCCCCGTGTGGAGAAGGTTAGTGTATAATAATATTATTCCGTGGCGCAATAGCCCACCAATGACATACCAAACAAGGTTCTCATTAGGGTATATGTATTAAAGAAATAATAGTTTTGAAACTGCCGGTCGATGCATAGTCATAGTGGTTCTCTATTAGCAGTTCTGCTGCTGTTCTAGTTCTAGTCTAATAATAGTAGACAGTTAGTAGTAAGATATGTATGCACACATATCCTACGTAATTATAATATATTGCATAGTTGTTTTACCTATAAATGCCAAATATGGAGCCAACAGGTAGGTGGCATTCTTCATTAGATTCGAAACCATTCAACGGATCCAATACTACCACGTACTTGCCTTGATAATCCATATCAACCTGAAATACCCCATATATTATACATAGTAGTCATTAATTAATATAATTAGGTAAAAATGAAAATAAGCAACGTGATAAATTAATTTGAATGATAAATTGAAGTGATAAATTAAAGTGAATCTCTTTACATCTTATACCTTCCATTATCTTTAGTTCCTTAGGTATCGGACTTCTTTGCAAATTCTAAGAGCCAATTCTCACCGCCATACATGGCGGCCATTTATGTACTACATCTAAGCTCAAATTCTACCTAATCACTAATGACCCCCCCTAGTGACCTATCACATCTAGTGTTTATTCTGGAATCACGAATTTTGCTTTAATGATGTAGACCTCCGCTATAAAAGGATAATTTTAACGGCCATTATTATTCAAGATGGCGACATTATCATTTAATTTTTTATGTTTACTATATCTCCCGAACTATTTGGTCTAGTACCTTGAAATTTTAAAATTAGTTACTTCTTAATGACATAAATATGTTCTATAAATGGATTTTTCAATCTGACTTTTTAATTCAAAATGGTGGGCTTATAGGTGTTTAAAATCCAAGCCCTGTTACTAAGCTATTCATCACTATATCTGGGAAATCGTGATCGCTTAAATATCAAAACTTAATATAGTACTTTCTTCATTAGTTTTTAGTTCCTTCAAAGCAAGATTTTTGTGATCCTTTATTTTTATAGATTTTATTTCACTATCACAGTGTATAATTTTTTTAGATTGTGATATCTTAAGAACTTGATCTAGGACCTTGAAATTTGGAAACTTCTTATGATTAAAAATTTTTCTTTAAAAGAATATTTTATATTTTAAACTGCAGTTTAAATTTTAGATGACAGAGATGGATATACAGGGTGTTTGGTCGAAGATGCAACACCCTCTATATGTATTTTATGCCAACTATGCACTTCTTAATCTAGGAGAAACTGAAAACGAGCGTTAAGTAGTTTTATTATGATGATATATACGTTCAATAACCTGGGATTTTTTTCCGCTATTATGATTTAAGATGGTGGGATATTTTGTGTCAATTTGCTATATCTACTAGAAAGTTTACATTTTATAAAAAGCTACTCTTTAGAACGAAAACAAGACTTTTTCGATATTGACTTCTTGGGGGCAGAGTAAGGAGGCGAAAAGAAAAGAGGGTATGTATATACATTTTGAGAGGACACATATATAAAATTTATTTAGGAATGTTCCTTCTTCAAAAATAATAAGATTTAAGCACTTGTATTATTTTATTCTAGTAATTACTCACATAAAAAGGATCCGGCGATAGTTTGCTATATATAAGAGAAGCCGTTTTAGATGTAGTCAGTAAGGAAACAAATATTTCCTCAGCTTTTTTATCAAGTTTCATTGCTTTGTTGCCATCCTTATCATCTACTCTGGAAATAATTATAAATACATAAATTTTATTAGCTCTATATATATAAAAGTCAACGTATGCGTATGTTCTTCATTTACAAATCTACAGTTTTAGTCCGATCTCGATGAAAATTGACACACTTGACCATCAAAGCAAGGGGAAAATCACTGTACATGAATTTTCGAAATTTAAATTTTGGTTCACAGGGGTGAGGGGTACAAAGGTCAAAGTAATGAAAAGAGTACAGTAATTGTTGTTATGTAGAGTTTTGTTATATTTTCTTTTAGGAGGGGGGAGGGGGGTAAAATGGAAAAATATAGCTATATCTATATTTATAAAAGTCAAGGTATGTATGTGTGTATGTTCTTTATAAAAATCTACTGTTTTGTTTTAGTCCGATCTAGATATAAATTTGCACACATGTCCTTCAAAGCAAGGGGAAAATAACTATCTACATGAATATTCGAAATTAAAATTTTGGTACTCAGGGGTGTGGGGTACAAATGTCAAAGTAATGAACACCCTTCATGATGCATACCGTTGAACAGCTCTTTAAGAGTACAGTAATTGTTGTTATGTACATTTAGGGAGGTAAAATGGGAAAATATATATATATATATATATATCTACATTTATATACCAAACTAATAAGTTTTGTGTCTGTAGTCTGTACATTTATCCGATTGGGCTAAAATTGTGTATTTCCACCAAATGACTGACTCCTGACAACGAATTTAAGTTTAGAAAATTTTATGTCTGCTTGTCTGTGCGTCAATCACGTCCAAACGGCGAATAGATTTTGGTGGTTTTTTGGTACAATGTTAAGCTCAATTCTGCGGGTGATATAGGGTATAAAACGTTTTGGTAGCTTTATATGGGGGCGGAGAACGAGGCTTCTAAATAGATCTCAAAATTCTAATTTCATTTTTATAAAAAAAAATGTATTTCACCAAAATTGCAGAAGAAACTACTGACAATAGTTTATGTATTGTGAAAATTTCTGTAGGAAGAACTGTTAAAGAAATTAGTTTTCAATCGCTGTCAAAAAATATTTAGATTTATTTTTAGATACTCCTTACAGTGCCAAAACCTTTACTAACATAATCATCAATCACCACTTCTTTAAAATGCTAAAATAAAATCTACGAGAGTATACGTAGTACCTACCTATAATAATTTCTAAATTATATTGATAACTGCCAATAGGGATTTTCTAAAATTTTATCCCTAAGGGAAACATACATTATAAACCCATCAAATTGAAAATAACTTACTCCATAGCGAAGCTCGGGTGTCCAGCTAGTTTACTTACATTTGCGGCTCGAATTTCTGTTGTTACTTCACTCTTAACAATCGCCTCAAATAAATGAGTAGCAAATAGACTTCATCTAGTAGCAAGGCTACAGAATGGAATATAGTAGATTATAGACCTCTACAAGACTACAGTTTTCACGCTATGAGTTGTGACTTTTGACAGCACGGGAAAATTCAAAAAATTGGAGTGGGGAGCTAATGAGAGGTCAGGATTTTGCATTCTAAAAGGTCTGGCCAACTTGCCAAACTAAAATGTCACTGGCCCCACTCCTTCCACAGGCCTAGTGGCTTTATTTTTTTCTAATTTAGGTTGGCTAATCTGAGTGCACAATTCGTAACACAAATGCTATAGTTATCAATTGAAAAAATAAAATGTTATTAAAGACAAGATTCCAAGGCCAACCAGACAAGCAGACTGCTGTTACAGGCTACTGTAAGCAATTATATCAACCCAGCTCGTGATATTTTACTAATGTCTCTTAAAAAATAAAAATGCCACGCTATTATATGAGGCATGATACTGACACAACTATGCCAGACTTCCGAACTTCATGAGAAATGCACTTGACCGCGGTCTGGAGAGTGTTAATAAGTTGAGTGAACTCTCCTGTTGCATGCAAATATCTTTTCTGCTCTTCGATGGTCAGCTCAAGGATGGTCATCGGTTTCATGTCTTCCTGCCTCTTCCTTCCATCGTGCACATTCACAGCTGCCATATTTGTTTTTTTTCTTTTTTACATAAGATAACAATTAGCTTTGGTATTTATAATGGATTACATTAATTTAAATAATAATATGGTTAAATTTTGCATTTAACTTCATATATTTGCTCTATGTATGATTTTTTTCATCAAACTTCTATATAATAATGAATAAAAGTTAACTGATCTTTCAACAGTTCACAGTCAAACTAAAACAGAATAAATCAAAACTAACCAGATTGAAACTCTTTAATTGGCAAAATTTAGCCTCAGAATCAATTTATTAAAAATAAATTGGAACAATGTTTAGCTTCTTAACAATAATGGCTGTCATCAGGTGCAAAAAAGATAAGCCATTAGCATAATGTTACTACTATGGTGATTTATGAGTTGGTGCATCCATTTCGGAGGATTTTAGCTATCCCAAGTGTATTTCCTCTAACATTGCCTGTATGTGCCTGAGTGGATATTTTAAGTATTTATTATAAAAAAAAACTAGTGACTTCATCTAAAAACCAAAGTAAAATGGAAAAATTAAAAAAAAAAAAAGATCAAAATCAGCTAAAAAAATATGTGTGGTTCAGATACGACAAATATATCAAATAATTTATAGATCTAGATTATTCTTCTTAAGCAAGATTTCCATAAAATCTCAATCAACACAACATTCGGTCATCCCATTGGTCATTTACATTTCTGCTTGGTGATAATTAGAGTGAAAATGTCTGAACTCTCTGTAATTTGAATCAGATGTCAGTGTTTGGACCTTAGTTTCAGCATAGTAGATAATCACCTAGCTATGTCAATCCGAGACCCAACGAGAGTTCTATATATTGACATCTATAAGATTATATGTCAAAATATTGAGCTCTTATAGGCTTTCCTTCAATTTTTCCATGATTTTCCACGTCAGAGTAAACACTAATTGTAATATTAGTATATTAACTGATTTTATATTTTTTTTACATAGCATAATCACTGTGCAAACATAATTGCACAGTGATACTATTTAACTTTCCTTATTTATACATTTAAATGAAATATCGTAAACCTATCTTATTATGTTATTCTACATCTCAAATGAACTTAAACCCAGGGAATCCACTAATAATAAAAACTTTTTTAATATCTTTCTGGTGAGGAAATTATTTAAAAACTTACCCTCCTGTTTTAATTTTTATCTTGAAAGTTTAATATAAGTTGAAGTTTCATAATTCAATTAATTCTAAGTGAAAAGTGAAAGCTATTGTATTTGATAAATACATTAAATGTCAACCATGTCAAATATTTTGTCATATTTTTATTACATATAATATAAAGTATTATTCTAGTTTAATAGACTTCTTTAGCAATGATGAGGATATCAATAACATCCTCCTTGAGTCCAATGAATAAAACTAGGACCTAAAATGTGGGTTCAAGATGAAACATTTATAAGCTCAATGCTCTAAGAAATCTGAGAACCACAGAAAATAAGGTGAGCTAAGAAGAAGTGACCTTAGTTCTTAGTAAGCAGAGCAGCTAAGCTGAATGTTTCCCAGCCAAGTTAATTCAGGACAGCTATTAATCAGATGAGAAGGGGTTTTGTCCTGCTCTTAAGACAACCTTCACTGGACTATCACCTGGCAAACAGCCAAACCAGCAGATGTAAATTTCTAGGCAAGTGTCCCTTAACCCACCGTCACTTGCACTATGAGCATTTTCTCACATTATTATTTTATCTCAAAATAATAGAAGTAGAGATTGGAGAAGCTAGGGGTTTAATCTAGCTGAGTTTTGTACTCTATAATAGTACCTAGTAGATTGGTTTTTATTTTGATCTCGTTAAGGTTTTGCATATCTTTGAGGTGTTCCAATCCCTCACTGTGTGTGTAACTGGGTTAGTATTTTTCCCCATGATAATTTCACTAACATCCGAATAATAATGTTTCAGTTTTTTTATTATTACTTATAATAATTTTGATTCTTTTTTCCCCCATTTTACTCACGTTCAATATAAATCGATCATGGGTCAACCATTTGCTTAAATTATACAAAGAATAATCAATAAAGAGATATTGAATGATTTTTTTCCTTAACATAATAAAGAAAAAAATATATTATTACTAAATTTCTAATTACTAGTTCATTATTTAAATTATATTTTGCTACCAAGATTACCAAAGGTAACGGAAGCTATGGGATCGTTATGTCTCCGATTGCAAAAATTCCAAGACAGAAATTCGACAGGGAACATTTTTGGTTCCGTGTCTGTCTCTTGGTTTGTCACTAAGTTTTTGAGAACCAACATATATCTTTAAAAATAAACGTCCGATTTTAATGAAATTTGTGTGGTAAGTCATAATTAGCTCAATATTGATCCCATATAAGTTTCAACCTTCTGCGCTTATTTTCTTCTCTTCCACAAGTTCACAAACATACATTTATTTACACCTATAGCTTCAAAAGTACTTATCTGATTAGCATGAAACTTCTGTAGTTTATCAAAAGCAACTCGCAGATAGCCCCAGATTAATTTAAACCGTCTGAGCTCTTTAACTTTTGCTAAATTGATACTTTAATTCAGGTAAAAAATCAAAAAAAGTTTGACAGAATAACCCTTAAGGACTTGGGCTGGCACATTAGTGTGCCATGAGTAAAAAAGTTTCTTTAAATTGTATATCACAGATTCACAATGCAGGAATAATACACCTTACTACTAGAGACCCCTAAAACTGACAAAACAGTCTGCTTTGATTATTGCTTTGTTCTGCATTGTTTTGCCGTGTTTATTTGTCTTGGTGAGCTGCCCCTGCCACCATGTCCGGTGGAGAAATTGAAATCCGATCAATATTTTTCAGTTTTGCATGAGTTGTTGGATTAGGTTGATGGTTGTGAGAAGTTATCTTAGGACTTTGACAACTAATAATAATTAATTAAGGTTGAAAGCCTAAAACTAAGTCAGAACGCTGGAGGAGTAATTACTGATTATTTATAGTAATTTTTATTTTCATAATTAAAGATATCATTGAAAAATAAATATGTAATACATTAATTGCATTTTTTAGTTCAACATTTCTAAAAATGCAATCTAGATAATCTGGATTTGACCTTATTATGGTTTAAAAAATGCATTGGCGCATAAAGTACACCGCCCGTGCCTCTTTGTTTGTCCACTATAGCCGTACCACTAAAGGTAAAAAAAACAGGGGAAACAATATAACAAACTAGACATAATGGCTTGTAAAAGCATAAAATCAATAAAGTACATGATAGGATGCGAGGTAGCTAAGTGCCACACCTTGGCAGTCTATTTTCTAAACTTTTACTTTTAAACTTGACGTGTATATGTACACAGTTTTCACATAATTACATTATTTTTCCTTATTAAAATTTAATAATATTTGTGAAAAAATAAATGTTTTTATTTTTATACTTCATATTCATATTAGATTTGTTTATTAATAATCTAATTAAAGATAAATATTTAAAAAAATGTTTATGTGAGATCAATGCTCACTAGCGAGTAATCACATTACACATGCCAGGTTAGGATGCCAGTCCAAAGTTAACACAAAAACCTTTTTCATTTCTCTTGATACCACTAATGTTCAATATGTGCCTTAGGGAACTGAGCATAATATTTATATTTTATTCAGGCTGTGATTAACATAGATGAGAAACAATAATTCCTATCAAATAAAAATTCACTGTATGATTAAAAGTTAGATAATTTTTTTCATCAGAATAAATAAACTTAATCTGATGTGGCCAATTATTCTAAAAAAAATCAATGTTTTAGTTTTACTATTCTTCTCTTGTAAATAATTTAAGTTGAAACCATTTATTTTTCTAGTTTATAAATAATAAAGACAACATTTTGTTTATAAAAAAATATTTAATTTGTTTGTTCTTTTTTACTATAGAAAACAATAAAAAAAATGTCTTTTGATTGAGATTGATACATATTCAGATTTCAGTTTGTGGCAGCAGATTTATTCTTAGCGGTTTACTTCTTTAGCGACATTAAGGAATTCATTGACATCTTCCTTAGATCCAAGGTAAAGTGGTGCCCTCTGGTGAATTTGCTCTGGAATAATGTCGAGAATGTTTATCTTTCCAGTTGTAGCCATACCACCAGCTTCTGTTATGATGAAAGCCATAGGGTTGCACTCATACAAGAGCCTCAGCTGCAACAAAATTTAAGTTAATGAAAATTGATTATCTTAAATAGCGTTATACCAATGATGATTAAGAGAGTTGTAAAGATAAGTAGTGGTGTAACTTATTATAAATATGTAAGGGTGAGGCTATGAATGCGTATGAAGATGTCTGCTCTGTTGGCTAACAAAATATTTCAGAGCCACACACATGCTTACTCCTATAAGTGAATATTCTTGTTACCAAATTCTAGGGTTGGCTCAGAGCTCTGTCCACAGCTTTAGATTAGATAGATAGAGGTTAGATAGACAAGGTGTCTTAAGAGTCCATGTGTTTAGAGTAGTAAGACAGTTTCATGGACATCTGGTGGTGAGAGATCGGCTTAGTGCGAGGCTGAGGGGGGCCCTAGTATGGTTAGTATACTACTGACTGATACCTAAATAAAATTTGGTACGAAAAGAGTGTGACAATAGTCTTCACAAACAATATTACCTTGCCACAGGGAGAATCTTTGTTAGCAGGGTACATAAAGATTCCACCATACTTCAGAGTCCTGTGAACATCAGCTACCATAGAACCAACGTATCTACCTCCATAAGGCTTACCATACTGAAAATTACATAGTAAATTAATAAAATAAAACAAATAAATCACATTATAAGCTTAGAGCTAGCGCAGCCGTGTGGATTTTGGCCATCTATGAATCAAGAGCAGCCCCAGGTCGATGCTACTCCATAATGCTCAAATATATTTTTATAACTCACTAATGATCACACCATACTTGCTTCGGTGGTACATTGTCAGAGGTTATGATGTGTGAAGTGGCAGGAACTCTCTACCTCAGGGCTAGTAAAAAGGGCTTCAATAAGACCTGATTGTTAAGTTCAAACAAGTGATTCGCCATAACTGTATAGTACTAATACTAGAGCTTTAAAACTACTACTAGTTTATAGAAAATAAGAAGAAAATAAAAATAAAACCAAAAATTTAAAATAATATTGCTTAGGGCAACGATTGTTGATAAATCATCATCATTATCATCATCATCATACCATTTATTTGCAATTTTTTACATTTTTCTGTATTTTATAATTTTAATTAATTTAATTATGCAATGTTGATAAATATTCAGAGCAATTCAGCTTTAAAATGCAAGAATTACAAATATTCATATTTAAAAAGAAACATCTAAACTATTATGAACATTTTTATAAATAAATCATCAGTTTCTTTTAAGCTGTGAAATGTCACTTTCTGAATGCAAAAAATTATTCTTACACTTATTGGAACTGAGTGATTGTGCCGATTGTTTCGATGGCATTGGTAATCCGTACAGCTATTTCTCTTAAAACTCAAATGCCACTAGCAAATAGATCTATACTAGGAGGATCTTCATGGATTGATAGAAGGATCTTCATTTAAAAAAATTGACAATGCACACTTATAACTGATTGGTTAATGTGATAATCCAACACACAAAATGCTTTCCTGTCTTCAAATACAGCCATTACACAACACTGACAACAATTGACTTAACAAACAGCTGTTAAGTGCCCAAATCACTGTAAATAAACTTTATGAGTTTTTCTTTCATATTAAAACATATTAAATTAATCCATAGATTTTCAATCGAAATCAGGAACATTTTTGTAATAACCCTGTATTTATTTGAAAGTTTAGTTGATTAAAAAATTCAAGATTAAGCATAGCAATTGAGATTTTTCTGAGATAATATGTTAAAAAACAGATGAGATTATATAAGAATAAGTTACCTTGGGATCTTTCTTCCTCCTGATGTACTCAGCAGTGGATGCGTCCCACATATAAGAATATCCTTCATTGATACTGTAGATCTTTCCTTTCTGTGGTATCTTCATGTTAGGATCAGTCAACAGAAACTCACCAATAGTCTGAAATAAAAATAGAAATATTTTAATTCAAGTTGATGTGACCAGCACATGAATTCCTTATTTATGAAAAGAAAAATTCTCTGCTCAATGACAGCTGCTTTGCACACACACACTTCAAGTGTGGGTTCGTTCATTAACTTGCGTAGTTAAACAATCATCAAGAGGTTGTATATATATTTAAGCTTGGGGGTACAAGGATTGCTCCAAGATAGATTCAGGTACTGGACCAGAGGACTGCAATATGCTATGGTGCAGCAATTCCCAAAGGGATACATAGGTCTGTCTTCAGAGGAGAGAATATATCAATTAAAGATATTTATAGAACCCAAAATTATCAATAAAAGGAGCACAGTAGATAGATGTAACTATACTAATCAGAATGCTTGACACTAGCTCATTCTGTGGGTATCAAAGTGAAGTAAAGGGTTTATTGAAGAGCTAAAAGATCTCAGGAGAGGCAGAAGATTCCCTTCTCATTCCCAGTTTATTGAACTTTGCCCAGTTAGATGAACATTAAATTGCCTTATGCATTTTTTTGCCTTTTGCTTTTTTTATTATGAATTGTGGTACATCACTTATTTACCACATATTATAATTATAAGATGTAATATATTAAAATAATATATACTATAAGATATATAAATATATTACATATTATGTAACAAAACTTATTGTTTATTGATAAAACCCTGAATTTTATGAAAATCTAAGATTTTGAATGTAGATCTTAATTTAAATATTTTATTTCTATGTACAACATTTAATATTTAGTAATCGTGTGATGACGTCAGAACGTAAGCTAACTTTTCTCGAGGTGCGTAAGGGGGGTTCGGCATGTTCCTTACTTGTGGCCCGGCGTCCTTTGGGTGTAGATCGTTGAAATGGTAGAGTCCATCTGTAGAGGTGAAAACTAAAAAATTTTCTCTTTTTGTGAGAAAACTCGATGTGAGTTGTAGATGTAGGAGTTTTGCAAGTTTAAATTTAAGTTTCTATTAAAAGCATACCTCTTGAGTAAAGCATCACCTCGCCGATTCAGATTGTAAGTTTTACAATTTATTTAAATTTTTTTAATTTTTATTCTGAGTAAAGTAAATTTTGTTCTCTATATTTCAACCAAACTAATGAAGTTGGTCACTTTTGGATTTATTCCAGGGCCGAATCTTTAAGCAATATCTTGATACCGAATTTTAATGCGCATCTTAATACAATATTCTTGATGCAAGTCTTTATACCAATTCTTTATACCGGTATATTTTATCAAGCTTTTGCAGCTTGTCATTTTTCCAATAGCACAAAATCAGCAGAGCAGAGAGGATGTCATCAAGAAAACAAATTGGTGAACAGGATAGTCACATCAAGCAGAATATATATACTGCTCACTCAGAATATTTTGTTAACCTTAGTTGTTAAACAATAATAATGTGTAATAAACTGAGGAAACTGCGTGTAAAAGATAAATTGAGGAATAAAGAATCCAATGAATAACATTAATCTAATAAATAAATATATATTGTTGTTAGTGTAGGTCTCTTGGTAATATGCAGTTTTAAACAAGCGTTTTTAAGATGGAATTCTAGTTATAACACCCCTAGACACTAAACAAAACCTAACACCTTATCAGGGTTATTTTAGAAGGGGAGCTTAGAGTTTGCCTGAAAAACCTCAAGGTTAACACCCCTAGACACCAAACAAAACCTAACACCTTATCAGGGTTATTTTAGAAGGTGAGTTTTACATACAAAAAAGAAGACTACACACACGGTTTTTGTAAACAGCATTTACTTTACCTTTTTATAAATACAATTATTAATTATTTCCAAACTTACAATTTGCACAAACAAAACGAGGTAATCTGGGCGAGAGCGGGAACCGAACAGCGTCCCACGCTTCGTTGGAAGATGCAGGGTTGCCCTACTCACTCATAGAGGCAACACACAAAAAAAACTAAAACTAGAAACAGCGCGAAACATAAGTTAAACGCAACATACTCCCACCTAAATTGATAATGGTATTATCAATTTACCAAGTATAATGTGGATAGAACTTGACTTATAACAATAAGTATCTCAAATCTAATATCAACAAACTTAATTTGAAATCTTTGACAAACACACATAGTACCTACTATAGTAAAAGCAGAGAAAAGAAAAGAAAAAAAAAGAATAATAAAATAACAATAGCAATCCCTCAATGACTTAAATTTCAGTAAATACAATTTTAAAACAATTTATACACTATCTAAACAACAAATTTACAAATTAAAAAATAAATTTACAGATCACATTACAATCATTTATAAATCAAAATTAATCACATAATTTAATTGGAGGTTTTATTACCCTTCCAGATCTAGACCTTTGAATTTCTAACTCTTGTTCAAAATGACTAGCTGAGTCACTTACTTCCTCTTCAGGAATATTATTATGTATCTCTGCTATATCATTCTCATCAAATCCATGAAAAGGTAAGTTTTCACAACTATCATTTTCTGTCAACATATTGCCTCTCGCAGTCTTCTCTATCATCCTTTTTGGCTCAACTATTTCTAGGTGATACAACCTTTGTATTGGTCTGAGTAATTCACCTCTACTAGTAGTCAATCTAACCACTCTAATCACTCCATCCTTGCCCTTGATCAATTCCTTCACCTTACCTAGAGGCCACTCTAATCTTTTAGTTCCTTCAATCCCTATTACCACTATGTCTCCAATACTCAACTTACTTCCACCTTTACCATTATATCTATGATGTAGAGCTCCTAAATATTCAGATCTAAACCTTTCTCTTAACTCTTTGCATAGTCTTTTTCTATATTCAGCCCTTCTACTTAACATCTCCCCATTACTCTCCACTATATCAATATCATAAACATTTGATTCCTGGTTATCACTAAGAAAAAATAAAGGTGTTAAAGGAGTGAGCTGGTTAGAAGTGTCGTGCACATAGGATATGGGTCGTTTATTAATCACACCTTCACAGTCACACAGTATTGTAGTCATTTCCTCAAAGTTTAAACAAGATCTCCCCAGAGTTCTGCGAAGCAACTGTTTAAGAAGACGTATCAAACGTTCCCACCAACCTCCCCACCACGCTCCTGTGGGAACATTGAATCTCCATGTAATTCTATTAATAGAACCGTACTTCTGCACTGCATCCCAATCTAATTTTTTGAATGCATGGTCTGTTCCGACAAAATTTAATCCGTTGTCAGAATATATGACGTTTGGCCTACCTCTTCTACCAATAAATCGTCGTAGTGCTTGTAAAAAACATTCAGTCCCTGCCGAAGATAATAACTCAAGGTGCACTGCCCTGTACACAGCGCAGGTAAATATACATATCCAAGCCTTACTCTTATCTTTCAAAAACACTGGTCCGGCTAGATCTACTCCAACAATTTTAAATACGGAAACTTCATTCACTCTATCTGCAGGGAGAGGGGCTGGCAAAGTTTCCATCCTTTTAGCCTCATATCTTCTACAAGACACACACGATTTTATGACTGATCTAACTGTACGCCTACCTCCTAATACCCAATAATCCTCTCTCAACAATGACATAAGACCTACTAACCCAACATGACAAGCCTTCCTATGTTTCTCTCTAATTAACCTTTCTACAACTGCATGTTTAGCTGGTAATAAAATAGGACTCCTAAAATTTAAACTATCTTCCTTATTTATCAACTGAGTCTTAATTCTTATAATTCCCCTTTCATCTTTATAAGGGAACAAACTCATAATAGACTTATCTGACTCAACATTGGGAAAAGACTCTTCCTGTACTAATCTTAGAACAACTAACTCCGCCTCCTCAACTTCTATCGCAGTCAGTTCTCCCTTAATACGACATCCTACTTTTCTACAGTTAAAGGCGAACCTTTTTATCCATGCAACCATTCTCAACATCTTACTATAATTGGAGAAATATTTGAAGTACCAATCGTCAATTGTCACATCCTGGGATATGCAAGATACAATAGTCTTCCTTTTCTCACAACAAATCTCCTCTTCAATAAAATTAATATCACTCTTAGGCCAAGAATCAGGTGGCTGTCTGAGCCAGTCAGGGCCCTCCCACCATTTTGACGCTACTAACTTCTGAGCTGAGCATCCCCTAGAGGGCAAGTCAGCAGGGTTCAACTGTCCAGGTACATGTGCCCACTGATCTATTGAAGTGAATTTAAGAATTTCATCTACTCTATTTTTTACAAAGACTGCCCATGGTTCTCTTCTAACAATCCATGCTAACACTGTGGTTGAGTCTGTCCAAAATCGCAATTCACAATTATTATCAATCTGTCTTAATGAGGGAAGTAATGATTGACATACATCTTTACATAATCTAACGGCTATGGTGGCTCCCAAGAGTTCTAGCCTTGGTATGGTGAGTTTCTGACTTGAAGGGGCAACTCTAGACTTTGCCACTATTAATTGAACATGAACCCCTTCACTGGTCTCCACTCGAAGAAAACAAGCAGCGGCATACGCTAGTTTGCTCGCGTCACTGAAGGTATGTATACTTATGTGTTTCCATTTACTAGTGTCACCACCAAAACTCCTTGGTATTTTAATGCCAAATAAATCCTTTAATCCTTTTGTCCAATTCACAAAATCATCCTTCAACTTCCCATCTATCTCTTCGTCCCACTTTAACCCTTTCTCACAAACCGACTGAATTAAAAGCTTAGGATAAAGAGACACAGGCGAAGTAAATCCAATGGTGTCAAAAATCTTATGGGCCAACGACAAAATTGTCCTCTTAGTAATCTTATCCAATTTTAAACTCTCTAAATCAAAACGAGCTACTGAGAGTGTATCATCACTCTTATCCCATTTTAGACCTAGGACATTGGTGTCAGTATCTGTGGTATCGGTAGGAGTAGGTTCACTGAACTCCCACCCTCTTAGATTAAACTTGGCTAGACTTAGAAACTCTACCGATTTGTTAATGAAATCTTTTAATTCTGATAAACTATTTACACTATATACAAAATTATCGACATAAAAACATTTTTTTAATTGAGTTATTAGATCTTTATCCCCTGAGGAAATATCATCTTGCGACAATAGTTCATCTAAATGATGCATAATGACAGCCATGAGTAGGAAAGGACTACTAGTGACGCCAAAGACCACACGCTTATGACGGAAAATCTTCACATTTCCTTCCTCATCTTTCCATAAAAACCTAAGAAAATTCCTATCATTCTCGTTTACACCTATCTGTAGGAAAGCTTTTTCAATATCGGCTATAAAACCAATCTTCTTGAGCCTGAAGCCATGAATAATGCTGCCAATTTGTTCTATCAGGTTTATTCCCTTGTCTAAACAACTATTCAGGGAAGGGCTCTGATACTCGTGAGCACTGGCATCGAACACAGGCCTAACACGAGTGGTGCTGTGGGGTTTAATCACCGGCCTATGAGGCAAATAGTGACCATTACTTCTAGGGTTATCATCCTTTACCTCTTCAATAATACCCTCATCTACCCAGGTTTTAAAAACATTATCATATTCATTATAATATTTCTCATTTCGTAATTTTCTTAAAGTATGCTCAAGTCTCCCTACAGCTAAGTCATAATTGGTGGGTAGAGCCTGATGACCTTCAGTCCATGGTAAATGTACTAAGTATCTACCATCTTCATCTTTGTCAACAGTCTCTCTAAAGTGTTTAACTGTTGCTTCCTCAATCTCCTTCCTTGACTTTGTCTCTGCAGGGTCCTTAATCCCTAAAACATCTAGCTCCCATAAGTCATTAATTTTCATATTTTTAACAAGCATAGAAGTCACTACCATGGCCTTACTACTCTTCTTACATTCAATTCCCTTTTTTCTTCCTAAAATAGTCCATCCTAACCAAGTCTGTACAGCAGTCAAGCCACTTGAAAGCTGTACTAATCTACCTGTCATAAGCTTACCAGCCACATCCGCTCCTATTAAAATTTCCACATCCCCTGACATATCTTTAACTTCTATACCATTATCATTCAATTCTCTGTCTACACTCTTAGAGTTCACACATTTAATAGGGCCACATATAACTCTCTCTCCTAAAGTAACTAAGTTGCAATTATAACTTTCATCAAGGGACGATAACCTCGCCCTATAGACTGTATGTATTTTCTCAGCCCTAGTTACACCCCCAAACAGAGCACTAACAATGTTCTCCTTACCCTCTACAGAATAACCTATTTCTTTAGCTGTCCTATCAAGTACATATGACCTTTGAGATGCAGTGTCTATAAGAGCTCTCGCTGAACGAGCTATACCATTAGGACCTCTTAACTTAACCATAAAGGTTTGAAGGTAAACTTCCGAGGTTTTAACTACACTGGCCAACGAGTGTTCTTTTGACACTGTCTCTTGTGTTTTACTACAAAAAATAACATTATGTCTGTAACCGCATATAGTACATTTTATCTCAGATTTACAATATTTGGCCCCATGGCCTGATTTCAAACAAAGAAAACATAGTTTTTTCGCTAATACAGACTGTTTCTTATCACCATAAGTCATTTTCTGTAGTTTATCACAATTAAAATATTTGTGATTTTTATCACAAAAAATACACTGATTAACCATTTGTAATTGTGTACTACCATTTACCAGACCTGCTGCAGTAGCTGGAGTCTTCGGATGCACAGCTACACGTCTGTTCTGTCTGCTGACAGGGTCCAACGTCTTTAGTCCAGACACTGCCATAGCGATCCTCTCTTCGTTTTGAACCTCACCTCTGATGAACTCTACCAGCCTATCCAGTCTATCTCGAGCTGAAGAACCTGCCTGACCTGACCGCTGCCAAATCCTCAAAACTTCTTCTGGTAGGCACGATTCAACCATGGGATATAAAATCAGTGAGCACTTTTCTGATGTTACATTTAATGAATCCAGCGCCCTGAGCTGACATTCCAGCTTATCATAAACTTGAGAAAGTGAGGTGAAAGGCCTATTAACTAGAGACAACAGTTCCCTGATGTAGACATCTATCAAGACGTCTTCTCGACCAAACCTCTCTTTTAGGGCCCCAACCGCCTTCGGGTAGTTCTCTTTTGTGGGTGGAAAACTAGTCACCACTGTTCTAGCTCTTGACCCCGCCACTGTACTCTGTACTAAGTATTGAAACTTTTCTTCATTTGATAAGTTAACATCCCCATCAACCTTCTTGAAGAGTCCCCAGAAAAGGAGCCAATTTCTGGGTTCTCCATCGAACTTTTTAATTTCTATTTTAGGTAATCTAAACCGTTGTTCAGATGTTTCAGGTCTTTCTGAAATGTTAATAACGCTTTTCTTGTCACTGGTATCTACTTCTACTTTAATATTATAAAATTGTTTTTTGTACTTATCGTTTAGCTCGATTTCTTCAGCTAGTTCTTCTTCCGACGCTCTTTCCAGCATCAGCTCAAATAACTTTTGGTCTAAAAGAATCATTTCATCATACTTTTCTTGTATGAGCTTGCACGAAACAATATAATCTTCGTTAGTAGTTGTATCCTTGTTTGTAACAATAGTATACAACTTCTCAAAACCGGTTCTCACCACGTTCCTCGCTTTTCTGATTTTCTTTTCTGTTTTACCTTCAGCCATATTGTCCGATCACTTTAAACTTATTTAAATAAAAAAAAAACTCAATTACAACTCAAATTAAAAACTCAAACTAAAAAAAAACTCAACTAAAAAAAACAACTCAAGACTACGTCCTGTCACGGTCGCCATTATTTTACATACAAAAAAGAAGACTACACACACGGTTTTTGTAAACAGCATTTACTTTACCTTTTTATAAATACAATTATTAATTATTTCCAAACTTACAATTTGCACAAACAAAACGAGGTAATCTGGTCGAGAGCGGGAACCGAACAGCGTCCCACGCTTCGTTGGAAGATGCAGGGTTGCCCTACTCACTCATAGAGGCAACACACAAAAAAAACTAAAACTAGAAACAGCGCGAAACATAAGTTAAACGCAACAGTGAGCTTAGAGTTTGCCGCATTTCGGGATGGCTCTTGGTTGCCCACTGTCAATTGTTTTTGTTTGCTAAAACCCCTCTTTTGCCACAATATTTAGCGATAATGTATCAAATATAATTTGCATTTGTTTTTAATCATAACTAATTGAGATGACAAAGTACTTTCAATGTTGGGTGGCCAAAAACCATCTTGCCTGTGGCAGCGAAAAGTGTAGTGCCTTTGCAGGTTCCAATTTTGTTTATTATATCTATTTTTCACATCAAGTAACAATCCTCACTAAATCCCATAACAGGTATTGTGGTCAATATCAGATAAGAAAGCCTTTGTAGGTAACATTTTACATCGTTCTTCTAAATAAATTGTACATTTTCAAGGCCTGAAAATGGCTGGTCGGGCTGAAACTGTGCCAAATAAATGAGTTTAATTTATTACCCTAATAGGATCCAACACTACACTTAGAATTATTACAGGGGTACAATCATGATTTAATTATATGTAGTTTATTCTCTTAAAAGCGTTATTTATCACATAATTCTCATGACCCTCATTATATATATTTGGCAATCTTGATAATCTTCAAATATAGGCAAAAAAAAAAAAAAAAAAAACAAATAAAGGGACATATTATGCTGCGGGACAGAGTTAGCATAGACCATAGGTCTGGAGACTTTTGAAGGTATGCCAGGCCTGCTGGCAACTAAAAAGAACTCCTTGTAATTAATAGTGCTATAAAACGCCAAATTTCAGCTTGAAGGACAGTTGTTTCTAGTTTATATGGATCATAAGCCACTCATGTCAGCAAGATATACTTAGAGCTTCACCGAGACAAGCTGAATGGTTAAATTACATCGCTTAATTCACTACAGATATTTTATATATTAAAGGACAAGATAATATTGTAGTCAACATATTGAAACAATTATTACCATTCCATCCCAAATTAATTATGTTGCCATTGCTAACCAACAAGATGCTTCTGACCTTAAGTTTTTACAAGAAAACTGTCAAAGAAAATCATTTATGGTGTATCCTACACCATGCATAAAAAAGAAAACCCTTTATATTATATCTACATTTTTTCTTTACTCATACAGAGAGAATATACAGGGAGAAAGTAGGTCACATAATTAGATGGATTTTCACGTTTTTAACCCTAGTTATTTAGTCCTAAAAATATTGACATTTTAGAATTTTTAAAGATAGGCTATGCATTTTTTTTCAGGTGAACCATCCTTTATTTAACATTGACTTTTTTTTATCACAAGTTGTTATCAGAGTATGTAAAGTAATAGTTACCGGGTCCAACATAAAGCCATTGACTCCGGTTCCATGGCCAAGTGCTAGTACCATCATAGTGGCACTACCGTAGAGGGCATAACCAGCAGCGACAATCTGATTCCCTGGCTGAAGTGCTTGGTCCTCTCTCACATTCTGACCATCTTGGCATCTGTAAATGAAGAAAAAAAAAAACAAATCTTACTACTGGGTACATGGTAAGTACTCAATATAAAGGTAAAGTTCTCTTTTCTAGAACCTAAGTTATTGAATAAGCAAGCATCATCAAAAAAGATTAAAAGAAAAATATAAACACACAAGTAATTTTTAAATTAAGAGTCTAACAAATTTCACAAAAATTAGCTTGGGGGAAAAAAATACGACGGATAAATATTGCGGCATATTTGTATGCCCATCATCATCCTTTTATTTAAGTCACTAAAATTAAACTTAAAAATAAATAAAAAATCTTCCCTTCCATTACAAGAATAATCATCGGAGTCTGAAAATTACACTATCCTGATAGGTATCAATCTACAGCTCCCTTTGCTTTTTTTGCTGCAGGTAAAGCTTCCGCTTTCTAATAATTTAATAGTTCGTCCACTTGCAAAGAAAGCGAGTGATTTATTGCTAAAATTCCACATATGATAGTTTTAAGTAGTTTAATCAACTTTAGAATGCAATTACTTGTAAATGGAAAAAATTGATCCAATGGAAGCAAGGCAGTCAATATTGGAGGAGCCATCAAGAGGATCAAAACACACTACGTATTTACCTCGACGTTCATCTTCTACCTGCACATAAAATAAATTTAATAATACTTTATAAATATAAAAAAATATGAGTTAAAGAAAAAAATAAAACATGGGTGTTATCCTACACTGCATTTAATTGTTCAGTAAGAACTTTCTGGGAAAAGTAAAGGTGTTTTTCTTCTGTATCCCCCATGGTATCTTATCATATCCTTGGGTTGAAACTAGAATTATCTTTTAAATACGTAGGCTTACATTCTAAAGATATGTCTATTAGGTATAATATGGGTCTTGCATGCAAGCAGCTTTGATATTTTGAAGAGGCCTTGGGAAAAACAGCTTTTTCATTGGCATAGTTGAAAAAAAATAATGAAATATGCAGAGATTCACTCTAAAAGATTAAGCAAACTATATTAAAATTTTACTATGTAACAATGATGAAACTTTCGTTAATAAATAAAATACCTAACTTAGTGTTCGACTTAAATGTACAAGTATTACTTGGATAACACTAAAATCCTCCTAAGGTAAACATTAAGCTAGAGCAAACTTGTTGGTACATAAGTGGCTGATGGTACTGGTAGTGTCCCCAGAAGTATTAGTCTCTTATTCTGAGGATCGAGATGTCCTTTGGTTATAATATCGGCTACCATCTCTTTAGTTGGTTGATGGTTTTAGTTCAATATAGGGGGCCTGGATAGCATAATGTATAGGAGAGTAGTTACTCTCCAATCAATGAAGTTAAGCAGCATCGGGCGTAGTCACCACTTAAGTGACCTCACTTGGGTTAAATTCCTAGACAAGTCCCCCTGCTCAACGTCCACCCAGCATTGCTTAATCAAATGGGGAGCAACTCTTAAGAGATAGCACTGTCAGCAGGTATCAGCCACTAAAACCATGGTGGTTTGATTAAAAAATTGATGATCCCCGAAGAAATGGTTGCGTAGAAATGGTTTACAGACCAACACTTCACTCACGTGTGAAGGGATTGGTTTTTCTGGTATCAATCCTGGATTATTGGGTTGTTACAAGGTTTGCCTGGTTTTGTTCAAAGGACGGATCGACCTCTAATTAATTACTAATTTTTTATGGTAAAGAGATAACGTACTATGATGGCCGAAGAGTTCTCTTCACTGACTAGTAGGCAGGTGGTATAGGAAGACTTAAGCATGTTGATAAAGAGTTCATTGGAGAGAATATCCAACTTCTTCACCTCCTCACCCTGAACGTTGATATTTCCCGCAATTCCATACCTAAACAACAACAGACATACATTATAATTATCATCGTGAAAAGTTACCAATTTATAATTTAAGAAGGTTTCCGACATTGCATTTTAAAAATGGATACTTGATCTACAAAAAATAGGGTGGGGGGGGGGGGGTTGAGAAGCCCGCTTTAACGATATCGAATTTTCCAGTAAATATATCTATTAGAAAATCATTGTAGCATGTGGCATAGGCATGCATAAGATGTTAAAAATATTTTACATGAAAATCGTCTAAAAAACATTACATTGCCTTGTCTTCAAAACAACATAATAATTATAGGACTAATTACGATGTTGATATGTACACAATGAAAAAGTTAGTATTATGTTAGAAATACGATATCGTAAAAAATAGAGATAATAGAGCATCTTAAGAAACCTAACACCAATTCGTGTATTTGTTTACATCGGATTAATGCATGAGATTTCGAACGAGTGTTTTTCGTTTTTAAGTGTAACCGCACCTTAATGCTTTTAATTTTTTTTAATGCTGCGTACTCGCATATAATTTAAATGACAGGGTATTTAACTAAAATAAGATAAAATATGCTAACACGTGAAAAATCTAATTAGACTACAACGAAGCCGAAATAATATAAAATATAAGAGATTAATTACGTGGCAGGTAATCTTACAAATCAAACTTAATTGATGTAGTCCAGTCAGGAGAGGTTCCAAAAAGGGCACCTTGCGTTTTGTGCAGGAAATGATTTAATTTTTTTTGTGTCCTCAGGCATGAAAAAAAAGAAGGGTATTCTCAGGAGATGCCAAATCCAAGTTTGCGACCTCTAACAGGGCGGATAACTAGGAGATAGGTAGGAGATTTAGGAACCTATTACCGGCTCAACATTTCAAAAGACGTGAGAGAAATTAACTACAAACAAATCCTTTCAGACCATTCTAAAACCATAAAAAAAGTATCTCTGTATACATTTTAAGTAATGACCTGTAGTGATCGGTCTATCCTAACCAAGTGACTAAGCATTTTATCAAAATAATTCATCAGGATATCAGCTGTGTTGTATACAATGGAGAGCAATATCCATCAGCTATTAACTTCCTCTCTGATGTACAATCAGTGACACTAGCCACGTTGAGGAAGCATTTTATAACTTGTACGACGGTACCAAGCATCAAGTGCGACCAAATCCGACTGTCCCCAAATCAAACGATCAACTATCTGTTGGGCCCATTCATGTCCTACTGTTAACGCTGATGCAGATGTCATAATTCTCTCTTTCCCCTCGAGGTTTCATCAAATGGCTTCCTGTAGAGTCGTAGTTTATATTCTTCTGAGAGCAATTTCCCACATAAAAAACATTTCTCTTTAAAATTGAAAGCACCAATTTTTGAACGAGTCGAACGTCACAGGCACAGATGATGATTTAACAGCTGGTGAAGGGATTTCTTTTGTTGCTTGCTGCTCTCTAACAAAGGTTTGTCTATTTAAAAATTGTCACTTCACCTTCACTGAGATCGCGGTCACAAATAAACCAACGATTGAACTTATTTTTAGACTTTTTTCAGCAAATATATACGAAAAAAAAATTACAAACAACAGCAATACCAGATAGAAAACAGATACATCTTTTTTTTTACGGATTTTTAAAAGAAAAGAATGGTCGGAAACGGATTTGTTTGTAGTTATTTTCTCTCAGGTCTTTTTAAATGTTGGGCCGGTACTAAGCTCCTAAACCACCCCCCCCCCCCCCCAATTAAAATAAATATGACACAGCAGAAGTCGTGAAGAACTGCGCTTTAACCTTCAATAATTGAATATTCGTTCCGTTACTTACTTCACCCCCCCCCCCCCCCCCTACAAACTCCTCCTCCCATGACTAATGTTAAAAGTCGAAGGAAAAGTAATCACTAAGGAAATTGAAATTGAAGTAGCGTTAATCTCTTTTTAGCTTACTTCGACTTCGACCCGCCAATAAAATACGCTTGTGTCTTGTTTTATTATTAGGAGGAAGATCTAAACGTTTTTAAACAACAGCCGGATGAAGGCTATAACCGGACTTACGCTAGCCAAAATTTAGCATTCGGAGCACTAAAAAAAGTAATCTAGAGTCTAGAGCAAACGCACTAAGAAAAAAACACTTGGAGCTAAAGACAATTAAGTGGAGATCAATCGGATATACTTTGAGGGGCAGTGTGACGCTCTTTCCACAAGCTCTGGCGAAAAGGAACAACTATTATGGTTTATAGTCCAGTCAAATGGTAGTTTGAAGTGGAAAGTTCTGGTGTAATTGATTTTAGAGGTTAATTTTATGTTTTTGTGGGTGCTGAACACGAATCTGAAGTTGTCCAACAAAATTTGCCCCCGCAAATATAAGAAATCGTAAAAAAAAAAAAAATTGTTTTTGAGAATTTCTCATATTTGCGGGGGGAAATTTTGTTGGACAACTTCAGACCACTAAAATCAATTACACCAGAACTTTCCACTTCGAGCCCATTTTGTGCACCATTTGCCTGGACTATTAGTGATAACTAGTGATAAGCCGTTAACGAAGCCAGAATGCGCATATTTATATTCTGGGCGGAAATGTAATGCTCCTACTCCATAAGGAACAAAGAAGATCTTTCAGAAAGTCCTACACCCCAAGCCCCAAGAGCAAATAGTTATTAAATTATTAAGTCAAAGCACTGTATAAAAAGAACTATTTAACACATTGGTCTGATAGAATTTGAGAAAAAGTTTTTATTTAAACGACAGAAAGAAGCTAAAATCGTTTCTTTAGTTTAGCGTTTTAAAAAAAGATGTAAAATTTCCGATAAAAATTCTCGATTCTGCTAAAACAATAGAGTCTAGAAAGACATTTCATGACATTTGTATTTATAAAATATAAACAAAAAAAAATCAAAGAAGTGTAAGCTAAGCTAATAAAGAAAAAATAGGTATATTATCTAAAGTTTTCTTTTTTTTTTAATTATAACTTCGCCACTTCTTATCTATTCGCACCATTTGAAGAACATGGTAATTATAAAAACAGTTTTTAAGAATTGACTACTAAGTTGTTCTCGATATTTCTACACTTAACACTAAAAAGAAGTATCCATCTTTATTATGTGTTGTATTAATGTATATACCTACCTAATAATAGATGGTACACAACAGTATAGTATAGATAAAGGTAATAGTAGATAATACAATAGTAAAGTAGTAGATATTACTTTATAATAAAATCTCGGCCCTTCGGGCCTCGCTTGACCCCGCTGGGGGGGACCCCCAGACCCCCCGGATGTTATTACTTAGAGCCCGTGGCTAAAATTCAAGAAACATGGAACATGCTTTTCCGCGCTTTTTTTGTTTGTTTGCTGATTTCTTATTTGCTGTTTTTAGTTTGCTCTTGTTGTGCCTGCTATTTAAACTTGCTGATTTTCTGCATGAAGAATTCGAAATGTTCGAATTCTGGTAGTCAAAATTCTGAACAGTTCAGGGATTGTTTGACCAACGTTAATTGTCGTTTTGGCTATCGAAAATTTCGTAACTCTTCCGCGTCACACATCCGCGTTCCCCAAAAACGTGACACTTTTTGATAGTTAGGTCAAGGCTAAAGCATGTTCCATGCTAAAAAGTAGATATAAGATTAGATTAAGGTGGTAGTATATACCTACTGTAAGTTCCAGAAAATGTTGTTCATAACTCATAACACATAGCAACTAACTCATGTTAGATATCTTATAACAAGGAATAACAGAAATATTGTAGTAGTTGTGCTTTGTCCTCTTGATTTTTTCAATTTTCTCACACCACTGTTACTACCTTGCTTCTAATAGACTATTCCATACTATTCTTTTTTAAAAATTCTTTGTTATGGTTATCTCTTAATTGAAGCTTTATAGGTAATATAAATGCAAAATCGAAATATGTGAGTATAAAGATTAAAAAGAAATTAAGATATGTCTCAAGGTTAAAAACTATACAGGTGACAAGCCACGTTGCTTCTATAAGAGAAGATTATAGTTAAATAAAATAAAAGTAAAACAGTAGAGGAAGGTAAAGCAAGAAGCAAGGTCAAGGCTAACCGGCCTTAGTTCCAACCAGACAAATCGATGAACTCTCAGCACAATTTCCTATTGTCAGTAGTCAGTCGCCTTAAATTTTATGAATTACTAAGCTACTAATAAATCTACAAACAATTATTAGCTAATGAAAGCGAGAATGCTCATAGTAATTCCAGTAATGGTATACACGAGGATGGTAGGATGAAGGTATTCCTTTAAACTCTAGAGTCTAGAGAACTTAGCGAACCCAAGAAATTTTGAGCTCGTGTTTGCACTTTATTTGATCTTAATTCCACCCCATATTTGAAAAAGTTTGCGGCTCGCAAACCACTTGCAAACCATTCCATGCAGTGAAAAACTTACACAGAGGAACCCTAGATTACAGCTAGCTGGAAATAAATTCGGGGTAGTTCAAATTTGGTTACTATACTACTATTTTCTTACGTGTTCCACACCTCTAGTGTGTAGAAGGCTATATAAACTGCCCGCGGAAATCTTCGATTTATTATAAGCTAGTTATTATATGTTTTTAACTCGCAATAATCTTTTATTCTAGGCCTTTTGTTAGGTTCAAACCCTTCTTGTTATATTCATTTTTTGATGTACATTTGAAATAATATACTTAAAATTTATCATTCAATTATTTACAAAGTTTTTAATTGCCATTTAGATTTAATTCCTAAAATATAATTTTTTCCCTTACAGTTTTTTTTTAATGTAATAAAAATAAAATAGCTACAGACAATTAAATAAATGTTGCAAAAGTAAACTAATAAATGAATATCATAAATATCGTATAATAATAATAATATTTTATGTAAATATCGTATAGTATAGTATAATAAAAATAGATAAAAGCAAAAAAAAACTATACATTATTTTTTATGATAACGACATATTATACATATTGCACAATTTTATTGCATTTTAATATAATAATTATAATTATTAATATAATAATCTTAAAATATTAAATACTAATTATATTAGTTATTACTAATTCAAATATCATTTTTTTTTTTTTTTTTTTTTTTAGATTTTCCTCAAGGAGGGGAGGGACGTGATGTGTAAAATGACTGACACACTAGAATACTAGAAAATAATATTTACAGGTATGATGTGAAACCGGCTAAAAATGAGTGGCAAACATATAATATTTGTCTGAAAAAATTGTCCCAACACAGATTATCTGGTTCGAATTTTAATGAGATGAGACGAGACTAGTTTCAGACTAGATAACATTACAAATACAAACAGAATATTATATTTATAAATAGGGAGGTCTCTCAGTCCTACAACTGCATATGCTCTGTTGATTAGGATCTTTCAGACCTGCAAAGGCCTAGTGCTCTGTTCATCAGTATCCTTCCGTCTTCGTCTTGCAATGGCCTAGTATTCTGTTGATCAGGATCTTTCAGTCCTGCAAAGGCCTAGTGCTCTGTTGATCAGGATCTTTCAATCCTGCAAAGGCCTAGTGCTCTGTTGATCAGGATGTAAAAAAACCTCAAATATATACCATTTTTCATTATTATTATAATTATTATTAATATGACAGATAAATCCAAATAATTCCTTATTCATTTGACAAAAATGGGAACTTGCTTTTAATCACTTATCTTACCATTAACATCAAAATCTAGTGAATAAACTTTCTCTTAAGTACAGAAATAAAGTTATAATTCCACTCGTTAGTTCACCAATTTTCTTTTTATCCAAGAACTGTGTTTGGGATCAAGAATTATTTTGAAATAACCTATTTATTTATTATCACATACAACAAAACAGTTTTGAAAAACCAAACAACAGTGACAATAAAAAGTAATTATGTTCAAACAAGTTGATACGTAGATAGAAACAAAATCAACAAACATTTTTATAAACGTATACTTATTGTGTAGATAAAAAAGATAAAAATGTGTTAATAATTAAACTTTTTATAGGGAAAAGGATTTAACAAAGTTTATATTGGGCATTCGGCATGTTAACGAATTTCAACAAGAGCTGTTCTGTTCATAGTGCAAATGAGGTAGAATACACCAATGAATATAGTGTAACATTTACACTAAACTTATTATCTCTTCATATATGATTGAAAGAAAGTTTTCTAATTTTTAACTTTTCATATTTGTACGTAAACCACAAACCATATGAACTTATCACACACTGGTTCCTAATCTTTTAGCCGATTTGGCACCACGATTTCGTCGGCAACTACGAAGCAGCACCACCTAACTATTAACAGAAACTTTAGTTAGGTGCTGGGCAAGAAAAGGGAGGTTAACGACAGGTTACATATAACACAATTTAAAAAAAAAAAAAAATCGGTCCCAGACAACTCAGACAAATAAAATAAAATAAAACTTTCTCATATACGAGTTCATAATTATTTAGCCAAGTGTTTTTCATTTATTAGTTTTTGTATGTACATTTAATTATTACTGAACATTTCATCAAAATTTACCATAAAAATAACTTCTCCTTGGCGGGGAATCGAACCCGGGATCTCCCTGTCCGCGTTTTAAGCTATCTTCTCAGGAACTAGATTTTTCCCGGGAAAACGGCTTATATCGTTACACTTGTATTTAAATGGACTATATTTTAGAATTTTTTAATCAAAATCGTCGGAACCATTTTCGAGAAATAATTTTTTTCACGTTTTTCCAGAGTTTTTGGGGGGGGTAGCGCCCCCAAAGTTGGAGGTAAAATTTATTTCTCGATTTCGCCTCGGGTTATGATTTTTCTGAACATGTATGGCAAATTTCATCAAAATCGGCCCAGTAGTTTAGGCTCCAGGCGTCTGCACAGACGACAGACAGACATTTTTTAAAAACCACTTTTATTCATCAAAATCTCAAAATCGAATTTTCGCGCCATCACAATACTTTCTCTTTATATGAGAAAGTAAAAATGTGTCCGATACCACTCGAACTAAAGGTTCTCATATTACCAGTACATAATTACTTAGTCCAGTGTTTTCCATATATTAGTTGTTTCAAGTTTTCAAGGTTACATTTAATTATCATTGAACATTTTATCAAAATTCACCATAAAAATAACTCCTCCCTGTCAAGGAATCGAACCCGGCCTCTCACTTCCGCGTTTATTGCCATTTCCTAAGGTACATACTAGATTTTTCCTGGGAAAACTTATTTATACGGATATATTTGTATTTACATGGTCTACATTTGGATATGTTTTAAATTCAAAATAGTAGGAACCGTTTTCGAAATATGTATATGTAATTTTTTTTCATGTTTTCCTTTTTAATTTTTGGAGGATGACACCTCAAAATTTAGAGCTAAAATTTATTTTTCTATTTCGCCGCGAGAAATAATTTTTTTTTAAACAAGTAAGCAAAATTTAATCAAAATCAACCCAGCAGTCAGGCTCCACGAGTCTGCAAAGATGTGAAAATACATTTTTTCCTGACCTCAATACGTGAAATTTCGTCAAAACACCAAAATCAAATTTCCCCCTGACACAATACCTACTTTCTCTCCATATAATATACACAGCTGTGTGAAGTGCTTGCATCCAAGTACTTTTTAGAGTTTCGTAGATTATTAAGCATAATATACATTATTTTATCATCAAATAACATTTTTTTTAATTTCCTTATCCTGCTCTATATGAAAATTAAAAAAAATTATCAAATTTAGGTGGAAGGCCTCAAAAATCCCTGGTTCGATTCTCCGGGGGGTCACAACGTTTTTAATCGATAAGGACAACAAGGTAAATTAAATTATTCAGGAAATTTTTATCTCCCTGTAATTGGGTGGTTGGGGGGGGGGGGGGTTGAATTTTTGGGGTATATTTAAACTCATAAAACCAATAAGGAATGCATTATTTAAAAAATTATATCTATATATTTGTAACCTACTCTTCAAGAGCTTTCATTTGATACCCCACACAATATTTTTAAAAAAATAAAAATTTGGGCGCTCTACGCATGTTCGCCCACAAAATTTGAAATTTATAATAAGTGGGAATTTTTTAATTTATTTTTTTAATTTTTATACGTTATTTGAATGAATTACTATTGATTTTTTATAAATTACGGTAAATCTGCAGTCTGTATTCAGGTTCTGGCAGGGGACAAAAATCTACTTAAGGCCATAATATATTAAATGTAAAAAGATGCGGGTTGTACCAGTCCACGTCTATTGATCTAAATTATCAGTTAAGAAGCGATATAATGTATAAAATTAAGTGTTGTCAAGGGAGTTTGAATCGAACAGAGGGATATTTTCATTTAATTTCTTACAACTTATAAAGCGCTTGGTTTGTGGTGGAATAAAGAAGGCATACCGGTTTGAGTTTGAATCAGTCCACGTCAGTTGACATTTAACGTTAGAGCTACTAATATATTTGTTTACATATAACTTAAGATAAATTAACAGTGTTTTACCTTTATAGATTCAACACCTAAGATACCTATAGTTGGGAATATATCGATTAGGAAGTATTTATAGAAATAGAGGCTTGTTGTTGTACTCACAGCTGTGCGATACCGGCTCTTCTCACAGCGGTCGATATGGCCTTTACTGCAGCTGTAATAGAGTTCAGAAGCTGCGTCAAATCTCCAGAGGCACCGGGTATTTTCCTCTGCTGTGCCAAGACATAGCGGGTAAGAGTGATAGCGTCCGAGTCGATTATATTCTTGGACGCCATGGCGGTGGGAGCGGGAGCCAGGGTACTACTAGGCTGCTCTGTTCGGGGGCTCGTTGGACCTCCCTCCAAAACATGACCTTGATCCCCCGTTACAGCGGCCCCCCTTCCTCCCTGCCAATCCTACACACAGAAACACCTTCATTCATTCACTCTCACACTTTCTCCTCAACATTGATAACAAACTAAAGATAAACTATTGGATATAACAATAGATATAGATAACTATTTTCTATAACATACCCGTATGAGCTGTCAATGATCAATGTTTTTTGTTCTTTAGATTTCTTACTATTTCACGTTTAAATGTATAGTATAATAATATTTAATATAAATAATTAGGCTGCGGACTAGTATAGTAAGGCATGAAGAAAACGTGGACTGTACTGTAGAGCAACATGTACTTCACTGAAGAGACTGGTGGTATTTCCAGGAGTAGCGAAACGTCGGAAGAATTGGGATATCTAGTTTTTATTTTCGACAGCTAAACATTGATGTTTTCTGAACCAACATCGATGTTAGACAAAAAAAAAAAAATAGTTTTTGGTACATCGACGTCTATTTCTCAACCCTTATCGAACCTACATTCACTGGGATGTTGTCACCACCGGTAGATCTATAAATTTATTGTAAAATCAATCCTAGACTCATGCCATTATACGAGTACTTTTTTATTCTGACATCGCGGGAAAATCGAAAAATACGGCGGGGGAGCCAATGAGAGGTCGAGATTTTGACGGGTAGTAGGTTAGGCCAACTAGGCAAACAAAAATATCATTGGATCACTTTAAGATAATCGCCTAGTGGTATTATTTTTTTATCACAAAGGTTGGCCAATCTGAGCTGTCAAATATACTAAGTATAATGGCATGAGTATATTAGTGTTCGCACTGAGATGTATCATATATTATTATCTTAGTGCGTCGATTAATAGTCTTGGTGCAACTAGGAACATGAGCCGAGAAAAATTGTGTCATTGATAGTGTGAATACCAACGCTTCAAACCCTTTGCAGGGTTGGTTCACAAGTGAGTTACTAATGATTTGTAAGATAACAAACTCCTTTAGATGCTTCTGGCCCATATCACGAGAAACTCTTTTTTCCTGAGACAATTTCTTGTCGAACGAAAAGTCTTCTTTATTATTTTATACTTTGACATTATTGGCTTTAACATGAGAAAAGTGAAATATATGAATGACATTTAGTTGATAAAGGTAGGATATTTACCATCACTTCCCTCATGCTTCGGCTGCTCTGAGATGCTTTCATTGTACTTCTGGTTATATTCGCTGTCACTCTGAGCATACTACCCCCATGTTTACATTAAATAAACATGTTTACAAGTCTCCATTTACTACAGGTTCGTAAATAAAAAATATACTAAAGAAAAATAAAAATTATATCTTTTACCGTCTTCTTAGAGAGGATAAGATATTCTTAATCATTCAAAGAATTCTCTTTTTAATCTTAATTTATTATTGAATTTTCCAGTTGGAACCAAGATAATCCTTTAATAATTTTGGTATAGATTGTGACTTAAAGAATTGTGACATTTTGTGTCACTATTAGGTTTGTTCCAACCCCGCTATTTGTACCGTCCTTTGTATCGTCCCGCGGATCGTTCGGGAATCGTTTAGGACAGGTTTTATACGCATGCGCTAACATTGTACTGTAATAAAATCATGTCAGGTTGGAACGAGTTTAGGACTATTATTCGCACTGTATTAAAAACATTAAGGAAACCTAACAGTTAGGAAACCTTCTTGTTGATATTTGTAATTATTGACATAACTGCGCATGTCATACAAACCAGTACATGGTATTGTCAGAGGATCGTTGGGACCGTACAGTGAACGGTTCGCAAACGATCCCTGCCGAGGTTGGAACAGTTTCGTGTACGGTACGAAACACTGTCCCAAGTCAGCTTGTAACGGCTTTTATCTACTGCGCATGCCGGTGACGATCCCGCGGACGGTACAATGCTCGGTTGGAACAAACCTATTGTCTCCAAGTGGCTCCCAGACTATAAAGTATTTTGTAACAAATTTTTCACCAATTACGAAAATTTTTACTATAATGATTTCACTAACTTTAAATATTAACCAAATTGAATTTATAATTTTGTTTAATCAGAACATTAAATTAAAAATTATGCAAAAAAAAAACTTAGAAAAACTTTCTTGTAATACGCACATTACTCTCTTCCTAATTGACCTACATCTTTTCCTACGGTCACATTTTACTGTGATATTCTCCACCATTTTTGAGGGGACGTGTAATCATCAAAAATGAAAAATTATGAACGTATCATTTTGATATGTAAGCGCTACTACTGACATCGAATGTATCGATATGTACCAAATTTTAGCAATTCTGTTAAAAAATAGTTGCCTTTATATGAGCCCAAAATTTAAAAAATAATAATAAGTGTAATATTTGCCTGTTACTCGTTAATTTGAAGAGGTGCATTTTTTTTTTTATAATCACTGAAAGAATAGACGAATAATAAACTAACAGGATCCGGACATTATAGAGCATAAAAGATGTATATTAGTGTTCATAAGAAAGCAAATGTCAATTTATCCAGTTATTAAACGAATACTGCCAAGGGATCAGGTAGACTCCACTCCTTTTGAAACTTTAAAGTAAGAATTATCATTTAGGTTGACATCCATGTTGATTGAATATTATGTTCATTCCTTTCTTCCTTTGTTGGGTCATTTAGGGTTAAACCCTAAATGAACCATCAACAAAGGAAGAAAGGAATGAACATAATATTCAATCAACATGGATGTCAACCCTAAACAAAATCCTGAATTGAAACCACTTTCTTCCTTTGTTGGGTCATTTATGTCCTTTCTTCCTATGTTGATGGGTCATTTAGGGCTATACCCTAAATGACCTATCAATAATGGAAGAAAAGAACCCATATGGTTTAAAACAGGGGTATCAAACTGGCGGCCCCCGAGGTAATTTTTTGTGAACCTCGATGCTCTGGTATAAAATGAAAACAGAACAATTTGTTTCGAAGGGAACATTGGGAAGGCAACAAATTCAAATGGACACGGACCAACGCAAAGGAAGGGTAGGACGAAGTACTTAAAACAGTCACAAAGAAAGTCAACTTTATCGAGAGCACTTAAGCATCGCCAATTTACTTCGTTCTTTAAAGATTTAGACTTCCTTTTTACACAGAAGTTCGTTGGTTGTCCTGCCACAAAGTTCTGAAGAGCTTCTATCTGCTTATAGAGGAAATGATTGTATTTCTGGAAATGAAAGATGATAAAAACGAAAATATATCAATATAAAAGATCCCTTGTGGGGGAAAGATCTGGTATTTTTGACAGATATTACAGGTCAGTTGAATAATTTCAATATTACATTGCAAGGCAAAGATCAATTAATTACAAATATTTACGATGCAATAACAAGTTTACTACAAAAACTGACTTTGTTTAAAAATCATTTACAAAAAAACG
This sequence comes from Gerris lacustris, assembly GCA_951217055.1. Taxonomy (NCBI): domain Eukaryota; kingdom Metazoa; phylum Arthropoda; class Insecta; order Hemiptera; family Gerridae; genus Gerris; species Gerris lacustris. The sequence continues at coordinate 34,166,110 of OX578281.1, read as the reverse complement.
TTTTTACTTATTTTCCTACGTGTGAGTAGTTAAAAGCAGAAAAGAAAAGTTGCTCATTTTCACTATATTGGGGTAAAATTGAAGAAATCAAAAACGAATTCGATAAATGTTATAACGATTTCAAAGAGTTACAAAATAATTTTCTCTGTAATATTGGGCCTTTTTCCTTTGAAGTTGCAAATGCTCCCACTTCGATACAACTGGAATTAATTGATTTCCAGAATGATTCCACTTTAAAAGACAAATATGGATAAGTAGGAATTCCCAAAATATATTCTTCTTTAGGTGAAAAATACCCGCAAATTAAAAAGTTTACTGCACAAATGTTATGCTATTTTGGGAGTACATACTTATGTGAACAACTATTTTCGTCCATGAAATTAAATAAAACGGCCTACAGATCAAGATTATCTGATAAACATCTCTCTGCTATAATGAAGATTGTCTGTTCTCAGTCATTGAATCCAGATATTGGAAAACTAGTAGGGGAAAGCGCTGCTAAGTTTCCAGTAAAAAAATTAATTTTAGTTTTATAAATACATTAAATTAAATGTAAAACATTATAAATTATTACCCTAAATTACATAATGTGTTTTAATTAATTATCCTGTTCAAATTCCTGTATCCCCACTACAAAATATATATTCTTCTTAAATTTAATGTATAAATTTGTTCTACGAATTGACACTGAAGTCGGCGATGCATTACCGAAAGGCCACGAATTTGATGTTTTTTAACTTGACTCTTAATTGGCCGCCACCACAACTCTTGTATTTGTTTGAAATAAATTATCGAAAAAAGTTCTTTATATTTTTGATTGACTTACGAATATGTATATTGTACATAGATAATTGTTTTATAAGTGTTTTCTCTACTCCCAATCTATGAAAATATAGTCAGTAAAAAAGCAACAGTGCCTGCACGTCACATGCATAGGAAGTCACTTAGCACAAGGAAGTATTTCTTTTAGTACCAGTCTCAAGGTTGTCTCGTTCGATGGAATTCATTAGGTACACGCCTTACTCTCGCCTTAATTTATTTACTACTCTCCTATATAAGTGTGTTTTAATTATATGGTAAACCGTACAGGTATTGAATTTTAGTCAATAACTTTTGTAACACGGTACGGAGGGAGAATAGTGTGAATTGGATCTTCCTTCTTTCTCTGCCTATTATAGATAATACAACAAAAGGCAAATAAAGAAGAAATAATATAGTGTATATAACGGTGTAGTGTATATAGTGCGGTGTGTGGTGTATACCGTAAAATCTCCGAAAAAATATACCTAAAATAAATTATACCTATATAGTAAATCGTTCATGAGCTTTATTTTCTTATTTCACCCCTACTCTGCTCACTGATACAGTTGCAGTGGCTAAAGGAGCACCTATTATACACAGAATGACAGAATGAAGACGCTTGGTAACTTTTGGCTTTATGCGACCTATCAATATTGATTGTTATTGGATTATTTTTAAGAAGTGAAAATTGCGATAATGCACCAAGGCGCTGAACTGATTCAAAAGCATAATGATAATAAAATTTTAAGAAATTAATTACTAAGACACAGTTACAACTTTTCTTTTTTGTAACCGGCTTAAATAATTATTGTGTCTTTATTTTAACAATCAAATTTATATTGAATTATATAATCTTTATAATATTAGAGCTCAACTAATTTTATTTTATATTAAACAGGATAAATTAAGATAAGTTTTTTTCTTCGATAATTAACTAAAACCTTTGCGATTTTAACATTTTAAAAATACCAGACCTGATTACTAAAAGCTATTTTTTTTCATTGTTGTCCTCAAACAATAAGGCGAGCCTGCATTCTACGAAATACTCTAATGGACTCATTTTAAAGCGTCCCATGGATCCAGGAGGGGTTTTATTTTTTACTGCTTTTTAATTTTTATCATTGTTACTGCTTTAGTCGCTATTCTCTAGCTTTGATTTTGGAAATACCATTTTTCCGGCAAAGCGTACATATTATGGTTTCATTTCTATTCAAGTGGACCACATGCACAGTTTATTATTATAATAAATGAGGATTTATCATAGATTAAAAAAATTTTTTGTCAGAGGTGTTTGTTTTGAACTAAAATTAATTTCTTGGTTTGGTATTTATCATTAAAAATTATAAGTAGTCGATAAATAGTTTAATATATAGTACAAACGTAACATGTTAACTTTTTAATAGCTAATTTTGTTGACAAATAACATTATTATAAATTTATAAATATGTATTTTTTTAAATTCATTGATTCCAATTATTAAAATTAATACTATTGATATATGCTAATAATAGTACATTATGAACAGTGCTAATATTAAAAATAATATGTGTACAATAAATCCACCTTGTGGCACAGACCTCAATATACTAAATGATTAATCATCTTTAATGATGCCATGTAGAATGATCATTAGCCGCTCAAATTTGCATTTAATAAATAGTTTACATGAGTGTCATAGCAATGATCATAAAAGGATATGGAAAGGTTATAAAGTTAATAATTTTCAAATCTTAGTATTTTATTTATAATTTAATCTGTTGATAAAAGTAGATGCTTAAAATATATTGATCCCACTTTGCTACATTTCTTGCTATTAGTTTATTTTAATTTTTTATTCCATTAATTTTTCTAAATACGATTATAAACTTGTAGCTAGCATAGTAAGCCCGTTTATGGTATTTAAATAAGCTTATTATGACAAGCATGAAATGATAAGCTTAAAATTAATATTATAATTCTGCGTGTTATAATAAGCAAACCTTCAATACTCTCGTGTGATGTAGGTTTTTATATTTCTATTTTTAACAGATATAAAATAATATTATATTACTAAAAGCATGTTTTCTTTTATTAGAGCCATGTTTTTAACGCTAAGCGTCATTAAAGTTCTAATAAAATCTATTTTATTTATATTATTCTCTTAAAAGGAAGCGAAAAAAAAAATTAAAAAATGTATTGAGCCCTTCTCCATTAAAAAATATTAATAATATCCACTCCATTTGCACTCTACCATACTAAAATGTGCGGCGTTCTAACAGCCACTATTGAGACAATATGTAACTTTTTAATATGCAATTCTTTAATTTTAGTATTAAAAAGGGGTTTCTTTTTAAATTTTCGATCTAATTTATTTAAAAAATATTATTATATATAAAAAAAAAAAATCATATTTAAAAATCTCGAATAAGGGTAGTATTACATTAATAACTAAAATTAGCTTAACAAAAAAAATATTTTAGAGCTTTTAAAATGCTACCCTTATGGTCCCGAGTCTTCCTAATCTACAGCCTTTACTTATTCCAAACCGGTGTTCATAGTATCAAGTTCTGTCATAACGTGCCACTGAGGTAGTAGTATATTAAAGATAAGAACAAATTAAATAATATAGTCTTTGTGAAATCCAGACTATGATCATTAATTCAGCCCCAAATCCTGACGTTGTTGTCCCATGATGCTGAAGCAAGACCCACGCCGTTAGGTGCCACAGATAACGAAGTTACTCTATTCTCGTGGCCTTGGACAGCACCTGGAAAAAAGTCGTCTTAATATAAATGCCACTAAGTTAAAGCTTATTTTGTCCGAATTTCGTTTTATAAGGTTCCGGACAAATGGTTCCGAACTATCCCGTTCTGTTGAAAGTTATTCAAAGTCCGAAGCCAAGTGTTGTTGATCCCGTACGTAAAGCTAAAACCGCTGTTTGTATTGTTGCTCTTGCATTATTTGAATTGCAAATTATGGACTTCAATAAAGTTTTGAGTGTGAGCAGAAATCTCTTTGGTTAATAAGTGTCTAATTATCAAGTGAGAGGTACAGAATGAATTATAGAATTAAGTTGCGCAGGAAAAAATTGATGTTAAGTAACGCGTAAATTTTTATGCAAGAACCAATAATTGCAAAGATGAGCGGAAGGAATAAGTTATTTAATATTACGTTTTCTATACGTCTGACCAAAAATAACCCTGAAGTTAATGAAATAAACGAGTTTTAAAAAAGTTAAGTAATACATGCTACATATTATGTCTTATGAATTCAATAATTTAATGCAGTTCCAAATCCCATTGTAAAATAATCTGTGAAACAAGTGTTTACCGTTGTACTGTCCTTTGAGTAAGTCCCAGATATGAATGTTGTTGTCATCACTTCCGCAAAGGATATACCTTCCAGAAACTGAGATGGCGCAGCTAGTGAAACCACCATTTCCAGAAGTGTATTTATAAACTTCTTGGTCTGATCTTAGATCAAACAAGCGGGCTGTCTTATCTTCAGATGCAGTGCCAAATGAGAAGCCACTAGGATGGAACTGAAAATAGAGTGTAAGAACGAATTCATCTTTAATATGATGTGAAATATGGATTAATAAGAATGCTGTGATATACGTATATAAGTTAAAAAATCACGAATGTTCTGTTTGTTTTGAGATTGAAAACTTACGTGTACTGAGTTTACATCAGCTTCATGACCAAAGAATACTTGTTTAGGCTTACACTCTCTTAAGTCCCATAGCCTAGCTGTTTTGTCTACAGATCCGGTGACAAAAGTCGTTCCATTGTCGTTAGGGTTGAGTGAAATACTGACTACATCACCCCAGTGTGATCCAGTCTCTTCTCCTTTCTTTGCTCCTGTTGATACATCCCATATGCATCTGTAAAAAACACAAAATGTAATATAATATATACGTGGTTCAATCACAGTAAAAAGCAGACAAAGGGAATTTATGACCCAGAATATTAGTAATGAGTGTACATTAAGTGCAATATAATACCAATACAATACCTGCAAATAATGCACTCATCATATGTGCATACCGTATTTAAAAAATAAGTTTCCTACATTATTTTAAATTTTTGGTTAAATGTCTAATATTAAGGCTGTTAATAATGTAAGAATATAGAAAAAAATAATAGTATTAAGAACGTGTAAGTATAGTTAATAGTATATAGAGGAACTTTAAACTTAAGTGGATTTCCCTCAATCATTTACAAAGAGGTAAACAGAAAGTAGCCTTAGAGCTTGAAATAAAATGCTTGATAACTAATATTAATTCTTTTATATATATTATAATACTAGATACGATTTGAAAAACTGAATAATTTGTCATTTAACCAGATACTGATTTGAAAACTATGACTACAAATAAAAGTAATCAAGACTTTCGGGAGAAATTAAGCTCGAAAATTGTAAACTTATATGGTTTCAGGTTCATATTCCAAGGAAGGGTACTAATTATAATAGAAGTAAAGTATCTGCTTTTACATCGAAACGAAAACCCTGTTTTTTTTTTTTTAACTAATTATTATTCCATCTGTCAACCTATTCTTTAGAATTCAGTCCATCCTAAGTAAAGCTCATCAATCCTATTAGTAAGTACGTAAAATAATCAAACATTTTCATATCACCGGATCCAGTAACAAGTGTGTTGTCATCGACAAAGCGGCAGGACGAAAGGAAACCTTCATAACCCATAAGTTCCCTAGTTATCTTTGCAGTTCCTGAAGGGTCTCTGCTATTCACGTCATATATGGTGCACATGTTGTCCATCCCTCCACAAGCTGAAACAGATAAGAAAGTTTATTGTCACTTAACTAAGCCTAAACTTTTATTAGGATTAAACATTATATTAAGAACGCTTAGTGTTCCTAAATATCATGTTTCTATATTTGTGTCTTGGGTCTTTCTAAAGTAGCTGATAGAATATTCTCTCTTATCTTTATCCTTTCATTAAAGCTGCTAAAATCAGCAAAATATACAACTTTTCCTTAGAAATCTTATATATACAGAGTTAAATAATTATGACTAGAGAGGTAAATTAAAAGTAAACTCAACAATATTGTCACCAAAATTATATATTAATTATTAAAACACGCGTTTGCACATATTATATCATCTTTAGTATTAAGTTTTAGCATAATAAGGGTAAAGATTTTACTAGCTACATATTTACTTCACAAGCTTTTTATTATGACTTAAAATAGCAGTATAAAGTAGGGATAGACTAAGGTTATAGAGGATTAAAAAACCAAAGGTAAGGGGTATTTATTTTCAATATGCAATACCTTTATTAAATAATCAAATTGCTACAAAAAAGAACATTTAGTACATAGATGCCATACTTCTATAATTAATCATTTTAAATGTATCATTTTAGCATTCCAAATGGCTATCTCTTCACTAGAAAACATAGAGCCCTGAGCTACGGAGAGATAAATTAAAATTAATATAAAGGATTAGGTCAGGTATAACATTATTTTATTAACTGCTTAAAACTAAACAATAATTTATTATTTTACTATAACTAAATTATACCTTAAAACTAATAAATGTTATTTTATAATTTTTTTTTTTTTTTAATTTCACCAAGGCAGAGTTATTAAGGTTAGATCTTTCATTAAAACATTTTATATTTGTGTCTTGGATTGCTCTTTGAATTTCCAAGTTGTCTAAAAATTATAATTTCCCTTTTTTTTTACATGTAATTATTAGTTCATAATAACTGACATCAAATGCATGGTCGGTTTCTAATACATGGTTGACAAAACTAGATAAATTTACATTTTTTTTATATCTGTCTTTCGATATTTTTGTCATGATTTATAGTACTCATCAATACGTGTACTCTTTTTTCTACCTGATTGACCGACATATATATCTTTACACACCATGCATGTCAATTTTTATACTCCACATTTATCTTTTGTTTCGATTGGTTCTTTGACTGAGCCCAGATTTTTGCCTTACTTACTTTTTATTAACCTCTCTAGTCATAATTATGAAGTGGTACCACAAAATCTCAGTCAAAACAACCAATCATTTATTTTACAGAGCTAAAACTAATTTTAGCAACGGAGTATTGTTATCCAACTAATTATATTAGGAACACAACTATGTATTTGTTGCTTACCCACATAATTGCCTGAAGGAGCGAATGCTACACTCATGACCCATGATGATCTCAAAGGAATAATCTGTACTTTGTTACCCGTCCACGAATCCCACACTATAAGTTTTCCATCAAGTGAACCTGATATTAAATGCCTGTAACATAGACGATAATTTCCTTATCAATTTATTAATCCCTTATCAAGTAGCATCTGAAGCAAGATATTCTGATTTTTTTAAGAATAAAATGTGCATTATTAAGAAATCAATGTTTAAAAATTACAATATGTACTTGTAATAACATACCTGCTGTCACCACTGTAGTGGACGCAGTTTACTTTATTTATATGGCCTTTAAGGTACTTTCTTGTCATAACTTTTACTTTAGGGGCTTCGGCTAATTCTCCTGTCACTGCTTCAAGCGTTACATCTGCATTCTTTTTCTGGTCTTCCTAAAGAACAATAACAAATCTTGCAGTCAGTATTTTCATGTAGGTATATACGATATACGACATAATTAGACTAATTCATCTAATAATCTTTCTCAGATTGGTAGTTAATCTTATGTAGACCAACAACTTCTTTGACAAATAAACAATATTATTTCACGTCGGGGAGACCACCTCCATTGACACTCTAATATTTTAATAAGTTAAATATCAAAGAATGTGTCTTATCAACAAAACGTGTTTGTAGTTTTAGTACGAAGATTGCTAAAGATAGCCGAAGGCATAGTTCATAGCTCTTAAATTATTATTAAAGTTAAATACTCTTATTGAAAAAAGTTACCGTACCTTACACTTCTTGACAAGGTCATCCAGCTCTTTCTTCAACGGAGCAAGCTCCGGATCAACTTTAGGACCCATCTTAATCACTTGTCCATCTGCCAAACATAAGTTTAAAACAAATACTTTAAATATGCATAAAATCAAAGATAACTAAACAAATTATCTGTTGTAATTGTAAGAAATGATAAATATAATGTAATGTATTGCCCTCAACATGTCATATATAGACACGTTTTAATAGTCTAAAGCTATTTAATTTAACTTCATTGTGCTCTTGTCTTAGACATTGTACAGAATGATGTTTTATCAAAATACGAGTCTATACATAACGTTTGTTTTTCATTATTTTAAATGAGCATATTATTACTAGCATTGTACTTAATTATCTTGCCTCGTACTAACGTTTTGTTAAACTTTAATCAAGTTATATTTATAACTTAATTAATGTCTTAATTATTCGCATCCTTGAGTAATGTGATATCTTGGTATACATTAATTGTTGTTTTAACTAGATTAAGACAAAAACTACGTAGGATCATAATTGAATTGAAAATTGGTTGAATCATAATTGAAGATCCCTGAAACGAAAGGTCTAACTCGAAAAAATAAGTGTTCTTCTATCTATTCAAATTATAACAGTAAGGGTTCTACCATTAGTACGTGAACTTTAAAACTAGTGTTTAAAATATGAACTTATCGTATTTAATTAGTTACTGATATCTTAAAATAAACAAAAAGTTTTTTTTTTACCTCATTAAGGAAAGGAAAATATAGTCTACATTACGTAACATTGCAGTAATTTCTATTCTCTTCCCATTTCATTGCACAGGTCATTATTGACTTTACTAGTTTGTTCCTCATTACACTTTTTTTATCCCTATCTTCTATAATATTTTATTCATATATAAATATATGTAACATGTTGTAATAATATTCCTTCTTAAGTTATATTCATAAGTTTAATTTATATTTCTTCTATTTGCAATTAAGAAATGTAATGCGTAAATCCGAATCCGACATTAACTGACCTTGCATTTGAATTAATAATATTATTTAAATAAACCTGTGTTTGTCCTTAGTTTATACAGTTGTTGGCGTGATTCTCTCATATGCAGTAACCTTAAAGCTAACTAATAATATTAATTGTGGTAAGAATAAAATAAATACTATTAATCATTATTAAAACCAGTATTCTGTTGCTAATTATTTATTGATTTTTAATTGTGTGAAGTATGATGTGTAGTTATTAGCAATATTATATGTGTGAAGAGTTTTATTTTTTTATTTTGATCAAGTAATTTAAAGAATCTTTCGTGATTGTAGCATCATATTCAAATTGCTTATTGTTGCGAACATTGTCTAAGATATTTTTTAATTTTAAATAAAAATTTTTTTTTATTAATTTGACTTTACTACCTGATATAATAATTTCGATTAAAAAAAACAACAAATAATTAATGTTTTTTTAATCATTAGATTTTAACTATTATTAAACTCTTCTTCGCTTTTTCAAAATGTATTAATTATGTTACTCCTTACTTTACTACGAAACAATGCGATATCTAGTGATTGCATAAAGAAATGTTTATAAAAATTAAATTAGGTACACTAATTAATGTTAAATATTTGATAATAGAAACACAAGTTACCAGAGTTGAAATCACAGGTAGGAAAATATTATAGTGAAGTTGGAGGGTAGAGGTTGCGAAACGTACTGTGGACCCGTGACTCCGTCCCTCTATCCCTTCTAATCCCATTTGGTAGCCTGCTTGTATCTTCGCTACTTGTATGGTAGCACTCTTAATACTATTATATAGTACTGTTAGACTCAATACAGACTATTTTAAAGACTTACAAAAAAACAACTTACTTGTGTTCTTTTTTACATTACATGCTAAACTCTAGCCATTACCACTTAAAAAGAAACTCATAATATATATATTTTTCATTATGTTCATTAATATAATAAGAACTAAGTCTGTCGTCTTTTAACTTTAACTAAGTATTAGTCAGTATGTTTAATTTTGTATTCAGCGTTTTTTTTTTTTTAGAATTATTAATTTTTTATGAAGGTACTATATATTTAAAAGATCATTTTTTTTTTAAATATAAAACAAGGCGGTATTGCTGCCTCGTCTACGCTAGAGCAGCGTATACACACGTCACGCGAGAAATAAAGCTTTTTGTCTGCGTTCTAAAAGGGAAGCAGTATAAAATAATTAAAATGATAAAGCAGGTACAATATTTATGGGATTTATTCATTCATCAACTAATTATTTCTTTGTTAATACAATACATATTAAATGTATGAAAAATGAATTAGGATTGGGACAATATAGTTTTTTCATACATTTATCGCAAACATAAATTATATTTAACGTCATGGCTAAGCTCTTTTTATTTAAGATGTAATAAAACACAGCTTATAACCATCCTAAGGATCAAGAAATACATTGTTGAAAAATTTCTTTTAAATCAGTCCAATACTTTTGGAGATTAGTGTCAATGTACGAATCAACACCCTTTTCCTCTCTATATAACATCATATTATTAAAAAAAAAAAAAAACAACAAGAGCAAATACTAATTAGTAATCACATTGACATAACTCAAATATAAATATTACAAAAGATATAGCAAAACAGTTAATAATAATAACTATATGCTGTTCTAATAATAAAACCTTGATAATTTACCGTTAAGTCAATTAAAGTATTTATTATAGGGTTATAATTTTTTTTTTAAATTATAATTATAGGTTTATTCTTACACGCTTTCCATAGAATAGTTTCACTTATTCTCAGTTAAACCTTAAAGCCATTAACATGAGTTTAAAAAGTCATATTAGTTGGAACTACGTGAAACAAAGAATTAATCCTCTTGAGTAGAATTATTCAGGATAATTACTACAGCTGGAAAACGGAAGCGGTCTGTTTACTTGATTAAATCTACGCATAAAAAGTAGTATTTTAATTGTTGTTGTACATTCTTTTTTGGTTTTTCATGATTAAAATTAATTATGCCTGAGAGTGAAAATTTCATTTTAGAGATCAACTCTTAGTATTAATTTGGAAGTGGTTCTTAAAAGTTCTTGTTGTTTCGAATTCTCTCTTATTGACAGAGTAATCTACTTTAAAAATGGTTGAAGGAGAATGTAGGATAGTGGGAATAATTGTGATATCAGTAGTGTTGTTGGTACGAAAAATAGAAAGTAGTGGTAGTGAAGATGGTTTAGAAGTGCAAACACCTTACGGTACTTACAGGGGTCATGTGATCAAGTCAAGAGGAGGGAGGGACTTACTCTCGTTTAAAGGAGTTCCCTACGCACAGCCACCTGTAGGACCTCTCAGATTCAAGGTAAGTCTATAATTTGTTATCTTTTACTATAAATGAATAGTTACTGGAACGGGAGATTACTGGATTAATATCGGTTAAACCAATGATAGTGCTGGACAAACAACCCAATTAAACCTAGTAACTCTACTGGAAAAAGTCAAGTTTCTGAGATATTAAATAAAAATGGATCCCCGTTTGATTATTCTATATATTTTACAGAATTAATTCATGGAATATTTTTTAAACATATATTTTGACATATAATTTAATCATCACTATGTACCAGGGTGGGCCTTCATCAAAGTGGTGAAAAAAAAGTATGGAAATATTGTGCTCCCAACCCTTAACTTTATGCGAATCCATGAAAAAAAATATTTTTAAAAAGTTTCAGGTCAATCGGAAAATTTTAAATGGTGCCGCTTTTTATTTGAAAACTGGTATATAAAAAAAATTAAAATAATAGCGATTCTTTTCTAGAAAATTACAAAATATCACGTTTATAATGCAATATTAACTGCATAACTGCAATATTAACTGCATTTCTTTTTATTAAATAAATTATATACTTTTTTAAACTAATATAACACAAAAGACAACGAATAAGTAAAGAGATAAAATAATTAGAGATACACATATATAGAAAAATAGTGAAAATTGGAAAAAAAATATTGTTTTTCGTAAGATTTTCGTTATTATTTTAATTATATGAACAATATTTAATATTACAACATTAGTACTATAGTTTATGCACTTCTAATTAATACGAATTAACTATGTAAACCTATTATAGTGTTTTTCTTATATTAGTAACATACATAATAGTGGAGTCAATGAAACTATAAAATAGGCAAATTTTGAATTAATAACAGTATATAATTTATGTAGATAATAAGAAAATGCAGTTAATATTGTATTAAAAACGTGGTATTTTGTAATTGTCTTGAAAAACCCGCTATTTTTTGTAAATACCAATTGTCAAATGAAAAGTGGCACCATTTTAAATTTTCCGATTGACCTGAAACTTTTCAAAAAATAATTTTTTCATGGATTCAAGTTAGGGGTTGGGAGCTATGTATTCAAGCTATGTATTCAAGTAGAGGTGGGAGCTAATGTTTATAATTAGGGACTATCCTATGTACGTATGTAAAAAATTATTGTAGGACCGATTATTTCTAACAAAATTTGTTTACATGATAAAATTAGTGTTATTGCAATCCCTTGCAATAAGTAGTTTGCTAAAAAGAAGTGCGGGAGTGAAATTTAGAATAGTTTTGATTTTTTTTCTTTTAATTTCAGGAACCAGTTCAACTAGATAAGAAACAAGGAGTGTATGTTTCGAACCAAGAAAAAGAATGTTTACAAATTAATATTTCACTTTTAAGTTTATTATCAAAGTCTACATTAAGATACGGAGGGAGCGAGGACTGTCTTTACCTTAACATCTTCAGACCCAAAGTAAGTAATATCATCATATAGGCAGACCTTCGTCAAACCAACTTTTGAAGAGCAGAAAAGGCGGTAATCTAAAGACACGGATGTGTGGTGCGGTAGTTTTTTTTAACAGAGATCTACAATCGGTGACGTACATGCGTTGTCATGTTGATGAATTGCGACGTGTCACTGTTCGAATCATTTCAGCTAGAACATCTCGTTGTGACAATTCATTCTGTGAACTTAATGCTCTTTATTGGCCGTGATGTTGGTTTCAACGATTCTGTTGAAAACTGCACATTTTCAATCTTATCATTAACATTATAATAGAATTTCTAATTCTGTTGTCTAAAAGTTCTAACATATATCTTCGATTACAGAAGAAAACTTCCAAAAAACTTCCAGTATTTGTATGGATTCATGGTGGAGCGTACTCAACCGGAGCAGGAACGGAAATGTGGAATGGTCCTAGATATTTTTTGGATGGCAACCGAGACCTGATCATGGTATTTATTAACTATCGTTTAGGAATATTCGGTAAGAACAATCAACATTTTATTTAATAAAATATACTCATAAGTTTGAATATTAAAATGTATGAATAAATACATAATACTTGGAATTTGAAGAAGAATTGAGTTAACAAAAGTGGCGAAAGATTGGATAACAAAATAAGAGGAGGAATGTAAGTATGAATGAATTATGTAATAGATAAGTAAAGTAGGATTGGATTGAAGAAACGCAAAGAGGGAGGGGTACCATAACATTTCATAAGATAAGTTAAATAGGATTGGATAAAAAAAGACGTTAAGGAGGAATATGAATAAAAGGTAAATTATGCTCTGCCGCCTCAATGCCATAAATTATGCATCACCGCAATACTTTAAATATTCTTATATGACTAAAACTGAGTATTAGTCTAGTGGCCTTGACCCGCGACTCAACGTATTGATAACGGATGCATGTCTCCTGTGTCCTGTTTTATGTGAAGGGAGATTATTGTGATAATTTTTATTAATTTAAATAACATCCCTTCAAATGCGAAGAATATATATTATGAAAAAATAAAAAGAAGGGATATTAACAAAGGATACGAGGAAAGAATATGATAAAGGAACACGAAAAAATAATTTTAGGAAGAAATGAATAAGAAATGTGTAAAAGGTAAGTAAAGTATATGATTGACTAGAACGCTATAGAGTTGAAAGAAAGAATATGTAGAAGATATAAAATGGATTGAATAAAAGTAATATGAAGAAGAAGAAGGAGTAAAAGGAAAGATTGAATTTATAGAAGAGAAGAAAATAAGTGTTGAATTGCAAGCGAATGCTCAGAAAGGAGGAATACTTCCAAAACTTCAGTGAGAGTTTTTTTTATCTATAATAAAGCTAAGAGACTTAAAATCTTATTTTGATAGAAAGTGAGCAGCTGACAAAACATCAAAATTGTACTCTGATTTTTAGCAGAAAAAAATACCCATTGATTTTAGTAATATCAATAATTTCCTTTTCTAGGTTTTCTAAGCGTCAATGATTACAACCTCCCTGGAAATCTTGGTATGAAAGATCAGGTAATGGCTTTGAAATGGGTCAAAGAGAATATTGAGTTGTTTGGAGGTGATCCAGATTCGGTTACAATAGGTGGAGAAAGTGCTGGAGGATCATCCGTCTCTCTTCATATGAACTCAAAGGCAAGCAGAGGTAAAATTCACTGAGATTAAAATAGTTAGAATCAGTTAGAAGGCCTAGTCGAGGTTATGAAGCCAGCAATGAGTCTTGTTGGCGCATTTTCGGTCTACAGAGTAGAGGCTCGTAGTGGCGACTGACATTGGATGGCCGGTGTAGTAAGTAATCCAGGCAACGAGGTGATCTCTATTAATTATTGCGAAAATCGGTGAACCCATCTGAAGAACTTAAATTTAAATAAACTCAGTCTTTCGGACCCAGAAAATCTATAATGTTAATAGTTACTTCCTTCGTATTCACACAAGGTAATTTTTTCATTTAAATATTTGTTTGTTTCTTTTTGCCCATCATGGACCTCCTTGACCGTTAAAAGATTATATTAAAAATATTTTCATAAATATTCGATAAATTTAATATTTAGCTGGCAGGAATTATCAACTCTCCAATTAGTCTGTATTTTTAAACTAATTACCTAACAATCTATAATTGATAAGAAACGTCATTAAAAGTAAGATTAATAGATAACATCTATTTACTTTCTATTTGTTACAGGTCTATTCCATAGAGCTATAAGTCAAAGTGGTACAGCTGATTGCTCATGGGCTAGAAAATCTATGAAAGAAGCAAGAAAAATGGGTTCGAAATTAATCTCGCTGTTAGGCTGCCCAACGGAACCTAATAAGATGCTGGCATGCCTACAAAATTTATCAGCTCTTACACTAGTGGACTCATTGGATAATTTAAAGGTATAATTTGAAAAAGTTTTTTAACGAATCAATTTTTCACAAAACTTATAATTAAAAGCAGTGTGTATCACTTTTACCTGACCTGAATGTTCAATTAAAATAATATGCAACCAAGTGTTAGTTACTCTCTAAGTTCAATTATACCTAGATTACCTTTAAAAAAATCTCTTTGCTCACGGGATAAGAAAGAAGTAATGTCTTTATAAATCGCTGTTTGCAAGGTATAGTGTAGAAGGGTCTCTTGCCTCGAATAGCAGAGCCATCAAAATAAGAGATCAGACATAGGATTGAATAAGACATACCCCGAGTTGAAAAGAAGATTTATTTAAAAAAAGGTCTTCGAATGGTACTGGCAGAGAAGGAGACAAATCGGGGGACCTTGAAAGACACTTGGTTGGAGAAAGAAGTAAAGCACAGCTCAAAAAGGAGGCAAACAGTTAACATGGCCGGCCTTGATGAAGACGATGTGATAACCTTATGCTCCCATAAAGAGAGTAAGAAAATAAGTCAAGTTAACATCAGTGAAATACTATGAGATGAATATTTGATTGCATATGATGTTTTAACAGGTAAACAAGACTGGTTCTATGATTTATTTAACTCCTGTAGTAGAGAAAGACTCACCGTCTGCATTCTTGACTGAGGAATCACTTAAAAATGGTTCAACTGTTCCTTGGCTGACTGGTGTAAATAGTGAAGAAGGCCTCCTTTTTTTTCAGTGTAGGTGAAATAATAATTTATCACACTAATTTAGTTTTGAAATATTATCTAAATTTGATTTTGTCATTCCACTCAGTACACTAGGTTTATATCTTTGACACATTAAGATTCATAGAAAGTTTAAGAATTAGAAGTTTAAAGCAAAGCGAGCAACATTTGATTAAACTCAAGTAAACACTAAAGCCTCGTCCGGATTGGAAATCACAAACCAAGCAACGAACAGAGCCATTGGCTGTTCGTTACTCGGAGGCTTTAGGATCACCGAAAAAACATTATCTATCTAATAATGTGAAACAGTACTATTAATGATCTTAGCCATATCGTTAAGATATTTCACTTAAATCTGGCCCTCTTCAGAAAAATTTGATAGAGCAAAAGCTACAATGTTTAAAAAAAATTAAATAATAGTAACTTGGCCAAGCATGTGCTTCCAGCACACACAAAAAGGCCGTAGGCAATTTAACAAATTCGATGAGTTCGTTAACCGGCATAATCGGCTCAGCCCTATCAAGATGAAGGACATTTAAAAGTATTTTAGCTATAACTAGCCCATCCGTTCCTAAGATAATCAATTATTAAGATTTTGGGAGGGGGAACCGTGATATTTTCATTAATTTGTTAAAAAATAGAAGGGGGGGGGGGACACGAAAAACGCAATTTTCAAGGACACATGGGGCAAAGGTGAATTGGTAAAACGAAATCAAATACAAATTTATATTTAATTCAGGGTATCCTCTTTCATTTAACACCCCACATTCTACATTTCCGTTTTTATTTTATTATATTAAATATGTCAACCCCTAGTTTTTGAGGGATGATTTTTTTGGGGCTTCCCTATAATTTTTCTGAGATTGGGTTATTACACATAACATAACTTCAAAGTTTCATATATTTTTGTTGGGTACTTTTAAAGATCATGCAAGTTACAGACAGACTAGCTCAGGAATATATAAGGGTCCTCGTTTTTTCTTACGGACCTTAAAAAAACTAATTTACTTTGTTCATTAAGTTCAATAACTCAAGAAAAAATATTGATTTAAGTAAATTTAATATTTTTCAAAATTTCTACGAAATAGTAGAGTATGTATTTGTATCTTTTTCTAGAAATGTAAGGTGGTAATTCATATTTTATTTTGACATTTCTTAGTTTTGGCACTCTCAGATGAGGGATACTTAGATCTGTCCACGCTGAGGAACAATTACAAGAAACTCCTTCCGTTAATTGCGTACTATGGACATCGAAAAAATGATGCTATAACCAAAGAAATTATTGACTTTTATTTTGGTTATAAAGGATTTAGTTATGCAACTGCTAAGTATTTAACTCAGGTATAAGTTTCATCTTTTTGCCGTAACATGTCTAATTTTTGTTTGATTATATGTATTCATACTTTCTAGTCTTTAAAACTTATTGAACTCAAAATATTCATAAGGTTTAACAGAAAATATGATATATGTCTAATAAGTTGACCTTCCCCAACACAATAAATACTTTATATAGTAACAAGTAACAAGTATATAGCCAGAATACATTGTTAAGAATTTCAGGAGACAGAGAAAATCATCGCACTTCTTTTTGTGAATAAAAGTGTGATTTTATATAAATATAATGATAATTTTTTTTTTTATTATAAAATGAAATAAAATTGTTTAATCAATATGATCTATTTTTATAATTTACTGTACAACTTTTTCATCAATTCTTTCTAAGTGAATTTTATTTTTACATTAAGAATAAAATTATATTTTGAATATTTTATTTTATAGATATTATCAGATCGTATGTTTAATCATGGTCTTCACCTGTCCGCTAGAAAGCATAAAGGAAAGCTCTACATGTACAAGCTGTCATACAAAGGAAGTACTTCTTTGTCAGTATACAGACCTGAAGGACTAGGGAGTAAGTATTCGAGCCATACTGTATAGAAGAGGGCAGCGTTGCTCAAAAGTCATTAATTCAATGACCGCGATTTTATTTCAACTCTAACTGCAATATTCAGGAATGTTGAATCCCAAAACTAAAATATATTTTTTTATTGATGCACTTTTGCTAAAGGATATTGTAAATCATAAATAATTGTCACGGTGTTAACAGAGATATTATAATTAATTTCATAGCTGCATTTTGTTACCAAATGTAATTGATTTGACCTATATTTTATAATCAATCAAAATATTTAAAGAATGCCAATGTACTTTTTGCACGGTGAGTAAAAGTACAACTTATCAGTGGGGTTTTCCATCCACTTGCCCGGTGGAAGGTTACAAGAAGAGACATTCAACCTGTCTTCCCGGGTTACCGAAGGCAGATCAAGAGAACGATCAAATTCACGGGGTACCCAAGAAATGGTTGCCGACGGAGACCAGGTGTCTTCAAGTAAAGTTATAGGGGATATTACCGGAATTACGACATTCATTGTCCCGGTTTTCGTTCACTATGTCACTAAATCTTTTAAGAGAATCCTCACCTACGCCTTATTAGACGATGGGAACTAGCGTGCGAGGGAATTCCAACTAAGCTGGAGTTCAGCACTATACTAGTACATCAGAAATCGTATGAGAATACTGATCGAATCAAAGCGTTGGTTGTCTCCAGTTATGATTGCTAAACTGGAGTTCATATACCATTAAATACTTGAGTGCGTCAATCTATACCAAGTAGTACCAAAGGCGATATTAACCGACCATATATTCTTAAAGGCACCAAAACATTTTTATACACGAAATTCTAGCTTGATGTTAGACAGCCACTTTTTTTCACCCTATTTCCTGGACTATAATGATTGCCAGTTTAGATTTGATAAGTTTAGTATTACTTTTGTTTGTATTATTTCTAGATGAAGTGGGTCACGCAGATGATTTGTTTCTTTTCTTTAACTTGGCCGTTTACAAACAGTTAAGAGGAAAAGATTTACAATACTCACAGAAACTTCTGGACATGTGGTACAACTTTATAGTACACAGGTGATTTGAAATTCAATTGTAATTATTTAAACTATGAGTAATTATATCTCGTACAACCACTTGTTAATTTTTCTTAAGTTTGAAGATCCTTTGCTGTAATAGTAAATTCGATTGAAAAAAAGTAATTGATTAATGATATTAAATGAATTTGAATGGATGAAATAGAAATGGTAATTTTAAAACCACTTAAGCACCAAACTAAAAATAATTACTATTTCTTGCTCTTGGTGATTCTCTATTCCAAATTGAATTGAAATAGCTTGGAATGTTCTAGAATGGACAGTGCCATGTAGTAAAAGTACTTCTAAAAAGTGGTTAGTAAATAAATGTGGACATATAAGTGCCTCTTCTTGAGACTAGTAAAAGGTGTCACTTTTAACTTCAAATATGATGGCTTTTTCCTGAGAACTACCCATAAAAGAGAGACCTAACAAATACTCTGTCTTCACTCAATATTGATTTACACTTTTTGATTTGATTTTATTTATAAACCTTTGACTCATCTATAATTAAAATTAATATGTTATTTAATTAATATTTTTTAGTGATCCTACTCCGGATGATCATTTGTGGGAGGAATCAGAGGGAGGAAAGAAGTATCTGGACATTACTAAAGATGGACTCATCATGTCTTCCAATATGTTTCAAAAGAGAATGGTCTTCCTAGATTATCTTGAGAAAAAATATAGATTACAACCGGAAGTTTAAGCAATTTATTATTTGTTTCTGATTTAAAATAAAACAATTTTTATTCATTTTTTATATGCTGAAGTGTTTGATGTAAAACTGCCTATCCTTGTTCATGATGACCTTCGGATTTATTCCTATAAGATACTTGCATAAGTTATTGCGCAAAATCCAAATGAAGGGCTCATTGTTCGATCATACTCCATTGTAACGTAAGTTTTACCTGCGCATGTCAGTTTTAAAACGTCAAGTAAGATGGGTGAAAGTGCATTCACTCTTTCTCTCTCTCTTACCGACGCAAAAACGTCTTTTGGGCGCACGAAGAAGAAAATTCAATTATAATCCAAAACCATCTTCAAAGATAACCTTTACTGTGTTATTTCCCGACATATCTGTACCTTATAATTGCATTTCTATGTCTGTTTAATACTGTATAGTGATCCTACTCCAAATAATCAAATATGAGATGAATCTGAGATGTAATAACTATCTGAACTTTACCAAAGATGGGCTAATCAAATACCTTCTACAATGTTCCAACAGAAAATCGACTTCCTTGATCACCTGGAGAAAAAATACAATTTTAAAAAATTAACAAATACCACAATATACCAATCTAGGATGTGCTGATTTTACAGCATTTACAAATGTGTGCTGAAATGTTTGCTTCTGCACTGATAAACGCATCTTCAGGAATTTTCAGCATAATGAAATATCTGCATGATTTCACAACAAGCTTGTGCTTCTAGCTTATCGCTTTCAATGTCATTTAATATAGTTTTAAATATATATACCTATATACACACATACACACACATATTATATATATATATATATATATATATATATACCTACTTGTGAGTGCCAAGTATTAAATATACTTTTCTGTTAATATTTATCAAAAAATAATTAATTATTACAAATAAACAAATGTCGAGTTTATGAAATTTTCCATTCTTTTATTTTTTACTACCATATTATTTATAATAATGTTTATTTTAGTATTATAATAATATGTATTAATATATTAATACGTATTTGAATCAATCATTTAAAATGAATTAATTTGTATTATTCACAACTAAATGGTCAGGCATATATTAATAATTCAATTAAAAAGGTGTTGATTTCAACGTAGTCTATAACAAAGTTTTTAACAAGCCGTTTTCAGTCACCTGTTGATAATAAAATTTGCATTATACATTGTAACACAAGGTTACAAAACGACGGAGAAAGTTAAAAACAATACCTTAAGTTGCCACCTAGTGTAACGGAAAGATTACGAAGCCATTAAAAAGTTATTTTTAATTAGTCAAACATATTTTACTCAATTACTATAGCGTGCAGCAATAAGAAAAAAAGGAATTTCTATATGAGTACAGTGCCACTCCTCAGTCTATGCCACTTTATCTTATCACTGATAAAGAATACCACTTATGATTACAGTTCATAACTGTTACTTTAATTGTATGCCAGTCGTTTATAATAATTTTCACTTATAGGATCTCAATAATCTGTTCATGTATTAATTACCGGGGATTTTGTTATATTTAATCCACATGGATTTTAAATTAAAATAAATTTGTTAATTAAAAATTTGTTATACACCAAAGCCAACAACAAAGATAAAATTCTATTGTAAGTAACACAATTTATACACTAAATGTAAAGTTTGTTTTTATTTTTTTTAGTACGTAAATCTTTATTTACTTTCTCATATGCACAGTTTGTACATATTATAGAGAAAGTCATGGCAGGGAAATTCGATTATGAGATCTTGCTGTATATACACGTTTTGAGAATTATTTCTCGAAAACGGTTTTGATTAACAAATTGTAAAATGTTGTCCATTTAAATAAGAATCAACCCCCCCCCCCCAAAAAAAAATGGTGAGATGCTGAGTTCAATTCTCCATCGTGGAAAAGTTTTTTGGTAAATTTTGATAAAATGTTATTATAATAATTAAAATATAATCACGAAAACTCAATAATTTCAACACTTTTTCAACAAAAATCGGTATCCATTTACATCTAACAGGGAAAAAACAAAAAAAAATCTTTAGTCAAATAAATCTCCCTTGTTTGACTGTCAGAGAGAGACTTTCAATTAATAAAGTATATGTTTTTAGAAGATTTATTTTACTTAAGAGTTGCTTGCTTACTCAAGTCTTTTTAGGGTTTCGAGGTCATCATAGAAACCCTTATGGTTTTGGTAGCTCGTCCATCAGTCCGTCGCATCTTGGATCATATCTCCTGACCAATTATAGCCAGAGATTTGAAATTTGGTGTACAAGTAAAACCTGTTGCCCAAAAACCGGAAAAGTATTGCGAACTTCACAACCCAAATTTTCTTCGATCAGCTAGCAATTGCGAACGAATCGCAAAATGTTTTATTTGTTGAAATTTTTGAGTAGTTAATCATTTTAAAGGTATTGAAGATTAGAGCACAAATGTACATCACGTTTCCAAAGTGGTTGCCATTTTACTACTGAAATTAAAAAAAATATATATATGCCTTCTTCCCCACCCCCATAAGGACAGGTCCTAAAAATTAGGTGAAAATGCAAAAATATACATCTTGGTGGGCAAATGATATTTCTGTTAGAATACATAAAAATATGAAATTTTAAATATTTCAGGTGCGCGTAACCATGGCAACCCAAATTTTTTTTTTTTTGTAATTTTTAAGTGGGGGTTCGCTTTAGGTTATCGAAGAGTTGACCCCAAATATATATCGCGATTCCAAAATAGAGCTATTTTACCCCCCCCCCCCCCCCCCACCCTAAAAAAAGAAAATACGTGCCTACCTAAAATGCGAAAGGATATATAACCACACCCTGCTCCTCCAAACCGCAACTTTTTATACATTGTTTTGTAAGAGAGAGAGAAAAAAAAACAACAACACATAACACAAAGGAATATGAATTTTTATGACCGAAGCAACCCTTTTAGTGGCTTGCTAGTAAGTATTTTTTCTCAATGATTTTTGTATTATATAGAAAAATAAATAACAACACTAAATAAGCCTAATAGATATAATCAATACAGTTTAAATTTTTTAATATTAAAAATAACTTTTTATTTGTAAAGATATTACAAAATTTCTCCCAAAGAAACCTTAATGTACAAAATACTTAAATGTTTAATGCTAGTTGCTTCCACCAAGATTGCAGTAAAATTTACTCATTGATAATTAATCACAATGATATAAAACATTATCTGATAATGATTAGGAATCATGAACTGATATGATTGTTATTACTTTACATTTATAATCTACGGTTCTTGACCCAAACACCTTTAGCATCACCTTTGACATTTACCACAATTTAAAATGATATAATAAGTAGTTGGTCGATAATACGACAAGTCAATAAAACGACCGCAAGCAATAGCTTGCGAGAGAAGAGCACTGTGCACGTTATTCGGTCATGATACTCTCTGATATTAATAATAATATGTCGTAATGTTGCAGGTAAACGTATAATAAAAAGAAGTCTATCTCCACTGGTTCTATTAACATTTGCAGAAGATGGGTTTCTATGGATGTTTGAGGATATTATCATTAGTGTTGTTGGTACTGATAGTAGAGATTAGTGGTAGTGAAGATGGTCTAGAAGTCAACACACCTTACGGTACTTACAGAGGTCATGTGATCAAGTCAAGAGGAGGGAGGTACTTGCTTTCGTTTAAAGGAGTTCCCTACGCAGAGCCACCTGTAGGGCCTCTCAGATTTAAGGTAATAATAATCTATCTTCCAGCAAATTCTGAGTCTGAAATTGTGCGATTTAGGACCATTGGATCCCATTGCAGGGTTCATCCTTAAGGAGCTCATAAAGTAGTCATTAACAATTAAATATTAGTCACACACTTTCTGAGAGGAGGACTTCTATGCACTTTTCGCTACGCTGAAACAGTTTCCTTAACCCCTTTCTACGTATAGAAGTTCTCATCCTAAGAATAATACATCAGATGACATCGGTGGTTCAAAACGTTCCTAACCAAAATATAATCTTCTCCTTGGTTCAGGCAGCGGTGTAAGGACACGCGTTGTGGTGGAGGAGGACTATTCCAGACGGTAGTTTCCGCGATTTTTGTGATATCCTAGCTTTTCCATTACAATCACTTGTGTCCAACAAGAGTAAATTTACCAGCCAGAGGACTAATCGTCAATTGTTGTTCAGCTCGCATTTTTTGGTCCACTTCTCGAACAATTTCATTGGTCTGGATTATGGGCACTCCGTAGTCAATCATTCACATTTGTGTGGACATTTATGAAGTCTCAACACCAGTGTCTAACCTTTTTTACTCATTACTGTATAGGTCCATAAAATAGTCACAACTCCCGACGAATTTTGGAAGCTGAGGATAATTTTGCTCAAAAAATCTCACGTACGCCAAACTGAAGAGAACAATGATTTTCGCGAACATATCCACCTACAGGGAAAAAACTGCTGAATTAACATAATAACTTTAGGTGCATTGGAAACAATCAATCGGAACCAACAAACTTTGTTTAGATTTCTAATGTTTAAATATAAACAAACAGACCTTACTTTTCGAATATATATCGTAGCTACACCGTAAATTATATGCGATGCTAGTATACATTTCTTAGAAGATACTTAATCCCATCGATAGTACTTAAGTGTATATTTACTACTTTTGATGATATTTCAGGAACCAGTAAAACTAGGAGAGAGAGATGGAATATACGAGGCAAACGAGGAAAAGGAATGTGTACAAGCAGGAATGGGACTCGGTCTTGAGGAACAGAAGAAGAAGAATAATTCCAAATACATTGGAAATGAGGATTGCTTATACCTCAATATCTACAGACCTAAGGTAATCATGATTTTCCAGAAATTAGAAATTGTCAATTTCTAAGCCACTGAATTCATCAATATAATTTTACATACTTGAAACAGTAAATGGGACTAATATTGATCCTTTTTACTTTTCCATAATTTGATTAATCCTTACTCGTTTTATTCTAAGTAGGCTGATATATTTAAATTTGGTTACAGGAAAGCTGAATAATGATATATAAATCGTGGAAAGAAGCTTTGAATAATGAACATTAATTTAAATGTTGGGTTCCAGGATATTCCAATGGATAAGCTACTACCAGTGTATTTTTGGATACATGGAGGGGCCTACTTCGGTGGTTCTGGAACTGAAGCTTGGAATGGACCCAGGTTAATTCTAGACGAGAAAAGAGATATGGTAATGGTTGCCATCAACTACCGCCTGGGAGCCCTTGGTAATGACAATAATTTTACAGTTTTTGTACCTTTCTTATATTGTAATAAAAGACAAATAAAGTTATAAGTTCTTAGGTATAGATCTAACACCCCATTACGTGTTTGAATTTCATTTTCTCGATTTCTAAGAGATTATTGGAATATTATTTGAAATTTAATCATTATTTCTTAATTTAATATTATTTAGGATTCCTAAGTGCAAATGATGTTAATTTACCTGGTAATCTGGGTCTGAAGGACCAGACAATGGCTCTAAAATGGGTTAATGAAAATATCAAGTTGTTTGGAGGAGATCCAAATTCAATCACTATTGGTGGACTCAGTGCTGGAGCAGCATCAGTATCCCAGCATCTCAACTCTAAGGCAAGTAAAGGTAAGATAGTTCTACAAATTATATTCTACGTCAGTAAATCTTTTAGAACCTCTCCGATAATCTAGTACACTCTATTTTAAAATGGAAGGTCGTTTTCAATCAAATTTGTATTACTATACAAACTCTTCCTTTCTCTACTGCTTCGCAGAGCTATTGGGGGAGTGGGTCAACTCAAATTACGACTCGTCAGAGGTCAGCTCAAATCATGGATTAACTTTACCTTATTATCTTGATTTTTCTTCCCCTTTCCTTCTATCCATCTCCAATGACTGGTTTTACCCTTTTGTTCTTTTAAAAACTGATATCCGTATAAGGAAAGGTGAACAGTCCATAATATGCGGATGTCGTTTTTCAATATTTAACTTTTTTTGGAGAAATGAAGTTGCACCTCCCTATCAATATATAGGAGAAATTGGCTCTAATCTTATATAATTGAAGCTGCCATTAGCCCAAATATCAAAGCCATTTAGGAACCTTCATTGTTATGATTAAAAGATTATAATTAATTACAAAACAATATTTGGATGTTCTTTTTCATTGTAAATCTAAATCTTGTTAGAAAAAGAACTTACTCGCATATGTTTTGTTGAAGAGGGAACTTTTTTTTTTACAATTCTGTAAAATTAACCTTCTCTAAAAGTTCTTTATAACAATTGTAAGAAACTTACACATTTAAATTCACTGCAATTTTCTTAGGTCTATTTCATAGAGCTGTAAGCCAGAGTGGTACGGCTGACTGTTCTTGGGCAACTAAATCTAAAGAAGAATCAAGAAAAATTGCATCTAATTTTATAGCCTCTGTAGGTTGTCCTTTTGAACCAAAGGAGCTCCTCGATTGCCTGCAAGAATTACATGTTGACACTATTATGGATTCACAGGAGGTTTTTAGGGTAGGACTATTTAGATTATTATTTTCATGCTCATAATTGCCTTATTATTTTTTATTTTATAAAAATCTAGTCCTTTTTAACTATGAATTATAATTTATAAAACCCTTGGTTTCAAAGAACAAGAGGGTTTAATGTATAAAACCCTTGATTTCAGAAAACTAGGTAATTCTTTTAAACAATTGAGAATTAAATTTAAATATAAACTTTTGTTTTGATGAGCATAGTGCTAAAAATTTAAGAAACCAACTGAATGAATGTCAATATAAATAATTAACAAATGTGATGTATATCATGTTCAGGTAAAGAAAACTTCAATGATCATGTACTTTGTACCTGTGATTGAGAAAGATTCGCCGACAGCATTTATGACTGAGGAATCAATTGCTGCAGGTTCAGATGTACCTTGGCTGACTGGAGTAACAAGTGAAGAAGGTCTTCTTTTCTATCAGTGTAAGTTGATTGATTATATTATGAAACATATTCGTAAATACATTAACAAGAGCAATTTACCTATTTCTCATGTAATATTTCAGTTTTAGGATTGGAAGACACAGCCTATTTTGATCTGTCTTTATTGAAGGAAAACTACAAGAAAATATTTCCAATTGTGGCTTACTACAGGCATAGTTCTAATGTGGATGAAATCTCAGAAGGACTGAAAAAATTTTACTTTGGTGACAAAGAATTTGGACATGAAACTGCTAAAGATTTCGTTCATGTAATATTGTGTTGTATTTTAAAATATAAAAGAGAACTATAAATGTTATCATTAATTTGGATCAAAAATATATAAAATAAAATTTTAATTACTCATATTTTATATTTTAGCTTTTATCTGATCGTATGTTCAATCATGGTCTTTTAGTATCAGCCAGAAAGCATAAAGGAAAAGTCTTCATGTACAAACTATCATACAAAGGAAAGAATTCACTGGCTGTGCTTAGACCTAAAGGACTCGATAGTGAGTACAGTAATTATTTAGTTCTAGGAGAGATATTATTATATACATAGGTCTCAGAAAGTATGTGACTGTAACCACCATTAACCATAATGTTAGTCATCTTTTGAAATGATTTATCGTTTAAACCTAAGAGTTCTTTGAGATTGCCTAGCAATGAACTGATTTATTCTCAAGTTTCTTCCAGGTTCGTTGAAATTCTCTGAAAAGGAAGAGCTTCGTGTCTTCATGGAGCAATGGGATATCTACACATGTTAAATAATTTGTACACAATTGAGATATCTATTTCTTTCTTTAGGTGGAGTAAGCCATGGAGATGACATAGTGTACTTTTTCAATGCCCAATTTGGTGGCGTAATTGATTTGAAAGATAGAGATCTCGACCTATCCAACACTTTACTGGAAATGTGGTATAATTTCATTAGAAAAGGGTGAGTGCAGATTTATTATATAAGAAGAATAATGTAAAACATACCAATTCATTACAAAACATATCAATAATATTAAATTAGCATATAGTTGCAAGTTTCATGTCTAGTAGTTGTGCCCATTACATGTTGGTCCCAATTCACACACGAGTGGCGTATGGCACTATTTTCTATCTTTTTTGTGTGTTTCTTTTGTTTTGTTTTTAAGATAAATAAAGTTAGTAATTTAGTACTAAATTACTAAATTATTTACTTATTATTTATCTTAAAACCAAACAAAAAAAAAAAAAAAAAACACACAAAGAAGATAGAAAACAAAGGAAGAACAGAGAAAGAAATGAATGGTTTGCAAGTGGCGCGCCACTTCGATAAGTCACGAGTGGCGTCGGAGAGGCGTGGCGGAGGCCCACTTGCTACCCTCCGCCACGCCATACCAGTGTACATTGGGCCATAAATTAGCATAGAGGTAGCACAAACCAGCACCACGCCAGAGCCACGCCATGCCAGTGCCATACGGCACTCGTGTGTAAAAAGGGCCTTAGAGACGTTTTATTAATAATAATTGAAAATTAATTCCTCTGAAGAATTCATTATTTAGCTGTATCTAAGTTTAAATTTAGAGATCCATTGTTCCACTTCAACTGGTAGTAATTTTAATCTGTTTATTTTTCTTCGGTCTTCACTTTAATATTATATGAATTTTTTACCTTTAATTTAGCACATTTATTTATTTTATCATATCTTATTGTTTAGTGACCCTACACCTGATGATCATTTGTGGGAGGAATCAGATGGTGGTAAGAAGTATCTCGACATTACCAATGATGGACCAATCATGTCTTCTAACATGTTTCAAGAGAGAATGGAATTCCTAGATAAACTAGAGAAGAAGTTGAAACAACATGACGAGCTTTAGGCCTTCTATATGTTGAACTTCGAATTTTTCCAATTGTAAATAATAAAATGGGAAATACACAATGAAATATAGATAATTATTTTTATATTTTAAATAAATGTTTTGTATTTTATGTGGATTATTAATTACTGCCTTTA
The DNA here is from genome assembly GCA_951217055.1 of Gerris lacustris. Lineage (NCBI taxonomy): Eukaryota > Metazoa > Arthropoda > Insecta > Hemiptera > Gerridae > Gerris > Gerris lacustris. The sequence goes on along the minus strand of OX578281.1, from coordinate 34,137,892 downwards.
ATACATTTTTATTACCTAATGCATGAAAGAGGTGTGGTATTAATTTTGTAAACATAAATTTAACAATAAAGTTTATACTTAGATATTATGTAAGTGGGTTTATGTTATCAGCACTTATTTTAATTGTTAGTCAATATAATTATATAATATTTACAACTCTTTAGAAATTGTAAGTATTAAAAGATTTTAATTAAATTGTTATCTGGAAGGTCAGGTTAATAAAAAATAAATTAAAAATGTATAATTAATGATTAATGATTGTATAACATCGATGAAATATTGATTAATATTTTTAAATATTTTATATTAGTTTCGATTTTGCTAGTCTGTGTTAGGCGTCCTGTCGTCAAAATCTTTTGGCAACTAATTAAACCTCTTCCAATCAAGCTAAAACTTGCCATATAGACTCGGTGTAAACACATTATCAAATTTTAGGGATGTTATGATCAGCTACTCGGCTATTACTAGCTACAAGTGTGCCACATTTTAAGTTTCTAGCTATTCTGGAAGTCACTTATAATTTTTATGATGAGCATTGTGGTCGTTCTGAAGAACGAACATTATTTATGAGTCTAATTTCAAAAATTCCAAGTTCCAGGTTCCGTGTCTGTCTGTTGGCCTGCCACTCAATTTTTTGGAACCAACATATTGTAAAAACTACTCGTCCGATTTTAATGTAAATATTAGATATAAGATAGCAGGTCATAATTAGTTCCATATAAGTTTTGACGTTCTGCATCCATTTTTTATTTTCCACATGAGCACAAACACTTATTTATTTACGCCTGTATCTTCAACATTACTTATCTGATTTTTATTAAATTAGGATGGTTTGGAAAAAGTAGCCCGCAGATAGCCCCAGATTAATTTCAACCATCTGCGCTCTTTAAATTTTGCTAAATATACTTTAATTCATGTAAAAATCAAAACAATTTGGCAGATTTAAAGAATGACTAACTCCCTTGGTCCGCCTCGGGAGTGAACGTTATGGTTCCCTCGGCTTACAGGAACCAACTTCATTGCTCAGGGTGCAATCACTTACTTTACTCTGTTTTTCTGCTAACCTCTTTGAGTGGATATTTGGCTTAAAATTACCTGCCAAGGAGTTATCCATATTTCGTTGCTGTCCCCTTTAATTTTCAATGACGTATTCTTTGGACAGGGTCTTCAGGGGCGAACTAAAATTAAAAAACGACTAGTTTTTTCTAATATTTAGTCTCTTCTTTGGGACATTTTCAAGCCTGAAATTTTTAAATTTTAGATTAGACCAAGATCTTCTACGTTATATTTCATATATTTATCTAACATACAAATTTTTAAATTTATAAACATCATAATTATCTGATGTAAAAAAAATTTATAAAACAATAATAAAAATTATATACACCACCCACCGGGTGGCACTACCAGGTCGACCGTCCCACGGTCTAGCCGTTGTTCTGAATTGAGCCCGTCACACAGTGCCACCCAAATCTCTGCCACTCAGCCGCCACTCCTTCAATCAAATCTAGGGGAAATCAAATCAGGGGCTAACTGCATCCCTCATATGTGTTTTTACAGGTCCAAACTGTTCTTCAATATTCTAAGCAAATTGTTGAAAGTTCCACGCGACATTCGGCAAAAATTTTACTGTCCTCTTTGATACAGGGGTACACTGTATGAAAACAAACTAGTATTCTTTTTGTCTGAAAATTAGATGAATCCAAAAACAGTTTTTTTTCCTTCTTTAACTAACATAATGATAAACAAGTACAGCTATCTCCTCCAGGTCCATTTCTCTACAGGCCGAAAAAAGTAAAAACTCGGGTGGCGGAAGCAAGTGGCATCAACTAGGTGGCGAAGTGTGTCATTAGCCTTATAAATAAAAATAATAAAATTAATAATTGTTATGGTCACAGAATTAAAATTATAATTTAAATTTAAAAATATAAAAACCTGTTACATGAATTATCTGCCTTTTTGGATTTGAACAGCTGATAATTTTATTGAGCTGAGCGAAGCGAAGCTCTTATACTACACTTTGCATTTTTTCTGACGCATACTCCTCCTGAACGGCTGAACCGATCAGCACGAAATTCGACACGGTCATAGTGACCAACCACAGGAATGTATAAATCTGAAATGGTCCAAATTCGTACACAAGGGTACGGGGTACGGGGTACAAAAGTGAAAATAGTATATGCCATTCATGATGCTTGTCGTTGGAAAGCTCTTTACGAGTACAGTTATTGTTGTTATGTCACTTTTGTCATATTTTAATTTAAGAGGGGGTAAAATAGAAAAACGGGAAAAAATGCTTTTTAATTAAAAATAAAGTTTTTACTATTTTTGATCCGATTTCAGCTGTTTATAAATAGAAATGTTTATTGGTTAAGATTAAAATGCACGCTCAGCTCAATATTGCAAGCAGACAATTGCATTGCACACCTAATATATATATATTTTTTTAAGCAAACACTTAAGTTGACCTATCATAACCAAAACCAAAATCAACATTCTTGGGTACTTCTGGACCACCGAGAGACTCGCTGTTTTTTGCTTTTAGACGGAATTTGGCCCAAACCGACTGGAAAACTCCGAATTTTTTTTTTTTTTTTAAAAATGTTACCCCCTTAAAAAATTAAAAATGGTGGAGGCAACTTTAAAATTTTTTGGAGGTCTATTACAGCTAAACGGTAATTCATATTAATTTTTTGACTTTGAACTCTTTCTTATAGCGTCCGCAATTGTTGACCGATTTTATTTCTGATTGGGGTGCTTTAACCTCACACTAATGATATTTAAATCGAGTATTTATTATTTTATTAATTTGTCCTAGAACTAGAGTTATTAAATATTTACTGGTGCCGTACAGAAGAGAAGATACTGGTAATTAAATTAATTCACCAATGGTTGATTGTTCAATGAATTGGTCTTGACTACGCTTATTTTCTATTTATTATATCTTTTTTGGCATTGTTATTTATTACTATACTACTTAGTTTCGATTGGCTATTTTTTTATGTATATATAAATAGACTATAAACTATTTGGACAAACGATTTGGAGAGTATTATATTCTTATTAATGGAATGAATGATGTACTCGTATAATACAGTCCTGATTCTATTCCTGGAAGGCTTTAGAAACAAAACTATTTAGCCATTTCATTTATTTGCTAGCCTTACATAATTATAAGAAACATAGCAACTAAAACCTAGCATGAGGTGAAGACTAGTAATCAATAAAACTGTCCTTTGTAAAGTGATTGGAGAACATGACGCACTTAATACCGAATATTGTTTTTGAGAATTAGTGCAGGGTTGTACTTTTTCATTTATCAAATTAAATTGTAATTTATACATTCCATAATTCATTATTGTTTTCTAATCCATATGTTTGCCTTCCAGGGGCTGAAAAAAAAGCTAGTAGATGACAGGGCCCCCTAGCTAATATATTTTTTTTTGTTTTCTTAACAAAATCAAAGACTAAGGCAAATACCAATCACCTGAATAAAATAATAATACACAACCTTAAGTTGCCACCTGGGGCAACGGTAAAATTACGAATACGAAGCCAATGAAAAGTTTCGGAGGAGGATTATTTTTCATTAGTCAATTATATTTTACTCAAGAAGTATATCGTCTAGCTATAAGAAAATATATAAATTACTATACAGGGTCACTCATCAGGATACACCGGTTTATCTAATCACTGATAAAGAGAACCTCTAATGAAACAGTTCAAATTTTTTACTCTTATTGTACGTCAGTCGTTCATAATCATTTATTCTTTTAGGATTTTAGATTCATCTCAATTTTCAGTTTATGTATTATACCGTTGAATTTATTTTTATTTAATTTATTTTAAAATTAAAATTTTATTTTTTTATTTTTTTATTTAATGACGGTGACTTTTTTTAAATATACATGAATATCAAATTAAAATAGTCATTTGTTACACAAAAAATACAGCCATCTGCTACGGTAAAATTCTATTGTAAGTGATGTTTAATTTTTATTTTGAATTTAAAGTTGTTTTTTTTTTAGAAATTTCCTTTAACTAGTTTAAACTTTTGAAGTGAAACTTCTTTAGCCGCGGTAGAGTAAATTTGCTTGGATGAAATTGACATCGGGAAACGAAGTTCGCGTTTCGAGACTCGTCCAAGTGAAACGTTTTTGCCGACTTAGGCCGGCAGTTGATTTACCTGTAAAAAAATCTTCCCTCTAGACGAGTCTCGAACCCCCGACCCCTAGATTGAAAATCTCACGTCTAACCACTATAAATAATAAATGTTTTAATTATTGAGGCATATGACTGGAGGGGGAAAATAAGTGGTAACAGCCTGAAGAAGCCCCTCTGACTAAGGTTTTTTTATATTTTATAATCAAAAATAAACCCGAATGTGACCCAAAATATATATTATATTTAATATAGTTTAATTTATTTTTTATTTTTTTTAAAGATAACTATTTATTGAATTTGTAAAGTTTGTGGTGCATTCGTCCTAAACAAAACGAGTAAATTTGTAAATATAGTTGTTTATACTGAGATTTTAGTGGTAATTACTCATGGCAAATACATCTCCAAGAGAAAATATAAATATTAACTTATAATGATTAACTGGAGTGCTCAAACCAATCTCTATTAAACATTAGTTGTTACTTTAAAATGAACAGAATCCTCTTTTACCAATACTTTGATTTTAGTTGTTATTTACCACGAATTAAAATGATTAAGCATCAGCTAGTCAATAAAATTACATGTCCAAAAGACCTGCCTCATACAGGAAGGAAGTATACTTTTATTTTTTGTTGTTTCTTTTAGACCCGATTAACAAATGATTAGGTTATTACAGGATGGGGATGGGGTATCCAGCTACTTAACTAATATACAGGATATGATCATTAGAGTAAAACATATCTCACCTCCCTGGGATTAGAAAAACCTAATTTGTCGATGTTTTGACCTTGATTTTAGGCGGAGTTGCGCTTGTACGCTAACCATTCGGTTATCCATGATATAAATCAGTATAATGTCAGTTTTAAACATTTCGATGTCCTTTAGAGTATCAGTTGCTAGTTATGCTTTCTTCATCTGATTGTAAATCGTGCAGCATACAAAGTTCGTTGAGTGTGACACTCAAGCAGAAAAATACAAAGAAAAATTATTGTTAGGGAGTTAAATTTATAGTTAAGATTTTATTAGTTAAGGGATGACTTGAATCTTTACGATCGGGAATTGCAAAATAACTGCAAATAAATATAACGAATAAAGGCTTTCATACATTGAACTACCTCATATACTGTATAAGTATACGAGGTTTGCCAAATTGACATGAGACTTACTGAAATGAATAATAATATGTATTTTAATGTTGCAGGTAAAAATTGGACCATTTCTCCACTGGTTCTAATAAAAAATCTCCAAGATGGGTTTCCATGGATGTCTGAAGATGCTATCAATAGTGTCGATGGTACTGATAGTAGAGAGTAGTGGTAGTGAAGATGGTTTAGAAGTCAACACACCTTATGGTACTTACAGAGGCCATATTATCAAATCAAGAGGAGGGAGGGACTTACTCTCGTTCAAAGGTGTTCCCTACGCTCAGCCACCAATTGGACCCCTCAGATTTAAGGTAATATTGAGACTCTCGCAGAAGATCTAGATTTATTAGTCTCAGTCTGCAGCAGCGTGTGCAGTAGCTACAGTGAGCTATAGGATTTTATATATACTGAAGCCTGGGCTCATCATAAATATCATGGGCCAATCTCTATTTGACCATGACTGTAAATTAAACAAGCTAATCCATCAAGTAATGGGCAATATTTAGGGAAATACGTAGCCACTTTGTAAATTAAATTAACTAAATCATATGTCAAAATTGTATAATCCGTATATTTTTAAAAGTTGGTAGCTCACTCTTGATTGTCTTAATGCTTAATTTAAAATCATTAATCATTATTCTGAATAATTATACAAAATAAAAAAAAAATCAATAAAATTAAAATCATTAATCATTATTTCTGTAGAATAATTAAACATAATTTTTCTCAAAAAAGTACAAGGTAGTGAAAAAAAAATTGATGTCAATTATTATTGCACATAGCATCATATCACGTACACTATAGTGATATTATGCCTTTACAACCAATAATTGTCTAATTTATTTAACTTTTCCCTTATATTTTTTAGTCAAAATTATTTTTATTTTTAACATGAATAAAGAATGAAGCAAATATTAAACCCTATAACGCTTTGTGGTCCACATAGGGAGCACCCAAAGGCCAGTAAACATTTAAAAAATATATTAAAATTTATCAATAACTTGGTTTTCATGTGAAATCCGCGTCACGAAGCAGTTAAAGTCCGACCTTTCACTTCCACTACTGGAAGCATCTTCAGGTGTGTGGTGCATCGTGATATTGAAGAGAAGCAAACACACGAAATACACAGTCACTTCATCCACCCGACAAAGGAACACCGACAGACAGCACCTGTCTGATTGCATCATCCCGATAAAGGATTGTCCCGAGTAAAGGAACCCCCGTGATATCCAGGTACAATTTACGGTCTAGATAACCAATATAAATACCCGTTCTTCTATCCAATCGTAAGAATATCTTGTGTTTGCTTCGAGGCAACATTACGATGCACCACACCCCTGAAGATGCTCCCAATAGTGGAAGCGAAATATTAGACTTCAACCCTTCCGTGACGCGAGTGCTAAGAGTAAACCAGCGGAAGCCTACGCACTTTATTAAAATTAATTTAATTCCATGTAATTAAATAATTCATTATAATTAAAAAATAATTCAATTAAATTAATAGGAGGATGGTCCTCTGGAGGACTAAAAATCGTTTAGATAATGGTTTTTTCCCCCTGGGCGTTAAAGGGTAGAGTGCAGACGGTTAAAATTATCTGTAGGCTACTTTCGACAAACCATCCACATTTCTTAAAAATTAGATGAGTACTTTTAAAAATGTAGGTGTAAAAAAATGTATATTTGTGCGCATGTGCAAGAGGGACGAATAGGAGCAGAAGGAGAAACTTATATGGGACCAAAAATGGGCAAATTATGACCTACCTTCCTAATTTCACTAAAATCGGACGAGTAGTTTATAAGACATGCTCTTAAAATCAAAAATTGTTACAATAATTTTATTGTTAAAAAAATAGTAAAGAGAATTAAGGTTATAGTTACACCTTAAAGTGTGTGACCGAGGGGGTGGGAGGGGAGGGGGCAAATACCCTGGGGCCCGAGTCTTCAGGGGGCCCGGGCCTCTGAGGACAAATCATATTAAACAAATGATATTATTAATAAATTTTACATTTTTACTTGTAATGCAATTTTTTTTTTAAATAATATGTGTTTCTTAACTATTTTTATTTGCCTACTCTTAATCTCACTATTTTAGCAAACAATTTATATTATGTATTATACAAAGTGTAAAAGAAGGTTTTTTAATGAAACTTACAAGGCCAGTCAAATATAAAATCTCTAACTAACGGCTAGTTCTGATTTTGAAGTTTATTCTGAACTTTGAAGTTTAACTAAGATGGGCTAAAAAACCAAATAATCGAGTCGTTTTGTAGCTGGTATAGGTCAGTCAAATAGTACACGTTAAAATCGCAAACTAACGGCTAGAACTGATTTTTTAATATGTTGTTAGGAGCACTTACCAGTAGTGTATATCCAAGTTTGCAGCTTCGAAAGACTTGTGCTAACTTCGTAGCACTCGAAAAACCGCAAAATGTTCGCACTTGTTGCGGTTTTTTTTACTATATCTCCTAAACTTTGATTTTCTTTTTTTTTTCTTTTTTTTTTCATAAAACATGTTATTTACGTTTTAAAAGTTGATTAAATTTTCTATAAGTTGTGGCCTAAATCAGCTCTGCAGGTCTCTAGTAGTTAGTCTAATAGTTACTAAGATAAAATTTAAGATTTGGTCAACTTTTGACCCCGAAATTGGAGAAAATACAATCATGTCATACAGTGTGATGTTGTAGAAAATGTAATTGGCTTTAATTTAAGTACAAAATGACGTCTGTAGATCTGATAGTTTCGCCACAATGCTTAAAAATTCAAAAAATGGGAAAAATGAATTTTTTGCAAATAGCTCTTTTGTTTTCTCACGTCAGTTTGAGGGTAGTTTCAAAGTAAGTTCAAAGGAAAACCCATGTACATCCACAAGAAATATATTAATGTATTTACAATGTAAAGTATTCAATATTTTATATAATGATACATATGTATAGTGTATAGTATAATATGCATATTTACAAGAGAAATTGTTGGGAGTTTGTTGGGTTGGAATACTCCATTTTGTCCTCTTCGAGGGAGGTTAGATATTGTCCGATTCTGTTTGAAAAATTGGTAGTGACATCATTCCCCTCCTTTATCAATCTGAATTACGGCGACGTTTCGTCAAGAGACGCCGGAGCAAAATTTGCAAAGTGCCGAACATTTAAGGACTGCTTTAAGACAGGTACAGCCACCTCCGTTACAGACTTTCTTGCACCTGCATGATAAAAATTTCAGAAAAAAGGGGGTGCCACTTCGCTTATTATTGTTGTTGGAATGAGCCCCTGATATGCATCCTCAGTGTAGTCTCCTCAATACATAGCTACTATAGGCACTTCGCTCAAGCGTCTGAGTTGGCTTGGTGAGTTGAAGTAGGTTGGAGGAACACTTCAGCTGTGGAGATGTGTTGAGGGTATATTTCTGGATGGCGCTCCACAATTTGTTTTTTCCCTTAAAAGAGAAGGGCAGAGGTGGTGTCGCACTCAGTGTAGGCTTAGAAAAGCAACTCGAATCCCCATGTCGAGCCATTACTAGCGTTCCTCAAGTTACTATAAAATTTAAGTTAGTTTGATAACTAATAAAGCAAAAATAAATACAATAGTTTAAAAAAGTAAAAAACACGTTTTAATAGCAGATCGAACTAAAAATTAAAAAACAATTTGTAATCAAAAAATTAATTTAATTTTTAAAACAGCGTGGGGTGCTCATTGGTAGCTATTTTTAAAAGTGGAGTTAGTATAAGTATTTTAATATATAGTACAAAGACAAAGCACCCCAAACTTTTTAAAAAATTATTATTTATTTATTTTTTTAAAAATTTATTTCTTTTTTAATCAAATTTAATTAACGGAAGACACATTTGAAGAATTTCAAGTGTGCTGTCGTCAAATACCCCTCAAACCCTCGCGTCGTGAGAACTCATAAGGGCAAATTTGCGAAAAAAAGTTTTCCCATTTTTTTTTTTATTTTTAAGCATTGTCAGGAAACTATCAGACCTACAGACGTCGTTTTGTACTTAAATTAAATCTAATTACATGTGCTACATCATCTCTTCCTTATAACTTTAACCCATAAAATGAAAATTAACGGGGTCAAAAGTTGATCAAATCATAATTTTTTTTTTTTTTTTTTTTATCGAAAAATTTACAATATTTGGAGAGCTTTATCTTAGTAACTATTAGACCTACAGAGCTGGTTTTAGCCTCAACTTGTAGACAATTTAATTTACTTTAAAAACAAAAATAACATGTTTCAAGGAAAAAATCATAGTTTAGGAGATATAGTGAAAAAACCGCAACAAGTGCGAATATTTCGCGGTTTTCCGAGTGCTAAGAAGTTAGCACAGGTCTTTCGAAGCTGCAAACTTGGATATACACTTCTGGTAAGTGCTCCTAACAACATATTAAAAAATCAGTTCTAGCCGTTAGTTTGCGATTTTAATGTACTATTTGACTGGCCTATACCTGCTACAAAACATCTCAATTATTTGTTTTTTTAGCCCATCTTAGTTTAACTTCAAAATCCGATCCCACCCAACACCTTTTCCTTTAAGGACAGATTTGTCCTCAGACACCCTTAAAACTCGTCTTTTCGTACTTACATTTTAAAAAAATCTCCCGGGAAGGACCCCGGGACCCCCACCGTTATTTCTTCAAAGGTGGGAATTTGCCCAGGGACCCGGAAATCCTCTCAGCGGCCCCGTCTTTGATAATACTTAATCTTTATCGATACTCTAATTACTTGTGATGATATTTCAGGATCCTGTAAAACTAGGAGAGAGAGAAGGTATATTTGAGGCAAACGAGGAAAAGGTATGCATACAAGCAGCGATGGGATTTGTTGTTGAGGAAAATCAGCAAAATAATTCCATATATATTGGAAATGAGGATTGCCTATACCTTAATATCTACAGGCCTAAGGTACTCAAGATATTCCAGTAATGTACAAATGTAATTTCCTTAACACTGAATTCATTATGCTTGAAACAGAAAATTGGGAATAGTATTGATAATTTTTATTTTTCCATAATTTGATTAATCCTTACACATTGCATTTTAAGTAAGCTGATTAATTTAAATTTGGTAATAGGAAAGCTGAGCAATAGTAAATAAATTTCGCAAAGAAGCAAAAACCTACTTAAAATAATAAGTTCTTAAACAATTGGGGGCTTACAGGATATTCTAATGGATAAGCTACTACCAGTGTATTTCTGGATACATGGAGGTGGCTATTTCGGTGGTGCTGGAACAGAAGTTTGGAATGGACCCAGGTTAATTCTAGATGAGAAAAGAGATGTAGTAATGGTTGCCATCAACTACCGCCTGGGAGCCCTTGGTAATGACAATAATTAACAATTTTTAAAAATCCTTTTTATATTGTAATAAAAGAAAAACAAAGTTTTAAAGTTCCTAGGTTTATATCTACCACCCTCTTATGTGTTTGAATTACGTTTACTCGATTCCAAAGAGGTAAAAACTCCTTTTTACAAATATTATAATGTGTTAATTCTGTTGGAATATTATGTGATTTTTTATTATTATTTCTTATTAAAATTTTATTTAGGATTCCTAAGTGCAAATGATGTTAATCTACCTGGTAATCTGGGTCTGAAGGATCAAACAATGGCACTAAAATGGGTTAATGAAAATATCAAGTTGTTTGGAGGAGATCCGAATTCAATCACTATTGGTGGACTCAGTGCTGGAGCAGCATCAGTATCCCAGCATCTCAACTCTAAGGCAAGTAAAGGTAAGATGGGTTTACAATTTATATTCTACGTCAGTCAATCTTTTAAATATATCTATCAGATAATCTAGTAAACTCTATCTTAAAAAGTAAGGGTGTTTTAAATCGAATTTGTATTACTTTACAGACTTCCTTTTCTCTTCTGCTTTGCAGAACCATCTATAAGAGGAAGTGGGTCTAACCAAATTGCGACTCATTATTAGTCGCCAGGTCAGCTCAAATCTTGGATCAAATTCATTAGCTTCTTATTTTTATTATTTCCTAATATTCTTCTCTCCATCTTTCATGACTGATGGCCCTTTCGTTCATTTTGTTCACCTTTTCTTAAGCGGATGTTATTTTTTTTTTAATATTCTACTTTTTTGTAAAATTATGTTAACTGTTTCATCTCTTTATCAATAAAGGTCATTTTTGCTCTAATCTCACATGATTAAAGCGTCAAGCAGCTCAATTATCTAAGCCATTTAGTAATCTTCAATATTAGAATTAAGCAAATGATGTATAATTACTTTCTAAAGAATATTTAGATGTTCTTTTACATTGAAAATCTAAATAAAACGGTAAAAAAAACGGACTTACTTGTATTATTGGTAAATGCTTTGTTGAGCGATTTTTTGTAAAATTAATCTTATCTAAAAGTTCGCGATTGTACAATACTATTGTTAGAAACTTCCATATTTAAATTTAAATTCAATATGTCCTCCTTAGGTCTATTTCATAGAGCCGTAAGCCAGAGTGGTACAATAGACTGTTATTGGGCAAGAAAATCTACAGAAGAATCTAGACAAATTGCTTCTAATTATATAGCCTCTGTAGGTTGTCCTTTTGAACCAAAGGAGCTCCTCGATTGCCTACAAGGATTGCCTGTTGACACTCTAATGGACTCACAGGATGTTTTAAAGGTAGGACTATTTGTTTTAATAATATAGTAAATATGTTTAAGTACTTAATATTTATGCAAATCTAGTTTTTAACTCAGAATTTTGATTTACGTATCAAACCCCTGATTTCAAAAACCAGTTGGAATTATTATTTAAAATTGAGAATGAAATTTGTTATTTGAATATTCACTTCAAATAATAAGTTTATGTTTTGAGATGGTCATTGTATCAAATTCTAAGAAAACAATAAAATGATTCTCAACATAAATAATTAACAAAAGCTTTTAAATAATCTTTATCAGGTAAAGAAAACTTCAATGATTATGTACTTTGTACCTGTAATTGAGGAAGATTCACCGACAGCATTCATGACTGAGGAATCAATCGCAGCAGGTTCAGATGTGCCTTGGCTGACTGGAGTAACAAGTGAAGAAGGACTTAGTTTCTATCACTGTAAGTAGATTGTTTATATTATAATACATATTCACAAATATATTAACATGAGGACTTCATCTATTCCTCACTATATACTTCAGTTTTAGGATTATTGGATCCAACTTATATTGATCTGTCTATAATGAAGGAAAACTACAAGAAACTATTTCCAATTCTGACTTACTACAGCCAAAGTTCTAATGTGGATGAGATCACTGAAGAACTCAAAAACTTTTACTTTGGTGACAAAGAATTCGGGCTTGAAACTGCTAAAGATTTCGTTCAGGTAATTAATCTACTATCCATGATCTATTTAAAAAAATAAAAGAGAATCACAATTTTATAATTCGTTTACAACAAAAATAAATAAAACCACATGTATTAACTTTTATTTTGCATTTTAGCTGTTATCTGATCGTATGTTCAATCATGGTCTTCTAGTATCAGCCAGAAAGCATAAAGGGAAGGTCTTCATGTACAAACTATCATTCAAAGGAAATAATACACTGGCTGTACTTAGACCTAAAGGACTCGAAAGTAAAGAACCAATAATCTCCTCTTTTTCTATTTTAGTTCTAGGGGGAGAAATGTCTATAGATAAATCTCAAGAAATGGTTCACCATTTGGCCTTTTGAGCGAACCGTTGGAGACTTCCATCTCTTAGTTTTCGATTTATTATACACTACAGTGCAGGGCCGCTTTTAAGCATAGGCTATATAGGCTGCAGCCTAGGGGCCCGCACCACAAGGGGGCTCGCACCAAAAGAAAGAAAAAAAGAAGAAATTGTTAGACAAAGGGAGCGTTTCAGACACACACACAGACAGACAGAGAAAATTTTGGTTTCAACATAGATAGAAGCTCGTTTAGCTCGCTTTAATTAAATGTATAATGCACATGAACGAGGTGACTCTAGAGGTAATTTACAACAAAAACCTAGATTTGTCCAATTGAGGTTTTTTATTTATTATTATTATTTTTCTTTTAAATAATTAAAAAAACCGTATGTAAATCTGGGAGGCCCGCGATAAAATGACATTTTGAAACTGGTGGATTCTATAGGCAAATTCAACAAAAAAATGTCGAGCAAGCATATGGCCATTTCTCAATTATTCTCGAGATATCGATTTATTTCTTTTTTTAGCGTGTTTCACGAAAATTTCCAAAATATGCATAATATCTCAAAAACTAAAGATAGAGAAATTGGGCTAAGGTACAATTTTAAAGAGCATAAAAAATCCTTTCAAAATCACTCATTGATTTTCAATTTATCAGCTGCTAAACGTCTTTTTAGTGCTGTTACATTTAAAAATTTTATTTTTTTAAAATTCGACCATAAGTCTAATTTACCAAAGTTGGTAAATTAGTAGTATTACCCGTTCTTCTTAAATATTTCGAAAACTATGCGTTTTAGAGCAAAAAGAGCTATATACAAAAATAATCTACATTAAATTTTGAACAAAAATGGTCTAGTGCATAATCTTCCCAAAGTTACGGAGAGTGTAAAAATAGACATTTTTCGTATTTTTTTGATTTTTGGCAAAAAAATGAAATTATCCCTAAGGGAACTAATTTTTTTTACAGGTTTGAAAAAAATTGTAAAAGCGAAAAAGAGATTGAAGGTGAAATAATATAATGTAGTATAGTAGTAAAATACAAATTATAATACTCAAATATTGAGTATATATTTATTGTATATATATATATTGAGTATATATCTCCTAAAATACTCAATTATAATATTCATATTTTACGATTTTGGTAGTATTTATATTACGGAAAGATTAAATTTTAATTTAAATCAAATTATAATTATTATTAACTACGGGAAACAGACAGAGATAAATACACTCCAGCGCCGGGATTTGAACCACGGGCCTATATATTGTAATTAAACACATACACAAACACAACTCAGGCTAGCCCTAGCCTACTAGTCCCTTCCCCTTCTAATCCTAATATTAAAGAACTCCCCCAAAACAGTTCCTTTCCGATTGTCTTGACACACAGTTCTCTATTGTTAACAGCTCTCGTGAAACGGTTCTAAGTTCTTACACTTACAATTCCCCTGTTCCATATCTATTTTTTTCTGATTTAAATTTATTATTTCTTTAATATATATATATATATATATATATATATATATATATATATATATATATATATATATATATATATATATATATATATATATATATATATACAGGGTGTCCCACATACGGTGTAACACAGAAAAACCTGAGGATCTACATCACATTTCTGACAAAAAATGTTATATGACATAATGGTTGATCGACCTCCTTTTTCGAGATATATCGATTTTTCAATTATCTCATTTTCTGGTGACTTTTTCCCATTAAAAACGTTATAGCATAAAATTTAAAAAAGATATTAAGACGGGGTTTTCACCATTCAAAAGGTAAGGAAATTTGCTTTAAAAATGTCATGCTGCTTGCCCATAATACCCTTATTAAATAAATTTTATATACTTCTAAATACAATTTTTTGGTAAATAAGAAATTTGTGGTCAACGTTCTTGGTAGCATAACTTTTTAATTTTTATGGTAAATGAATAAATTTGACCTCGTGTAAAACTGGCCCGTTTAATAAGCTTTAAAATGATATAACTTGTTAATAAGTTTGCTTCAAGTTTACAAACTTATTTGGATGAAAATGAGGTAATAAATGACAAGTTTATCAGTTTCCATGACTATAAATGATCCTAAGACTTGGTGAAAAAATAGAAAGGGTAACAATAAATAAAAAAATACCACTCCTTGCATTAAAAAAATGTAAAATTGAATAATATAGTATAGAAAAGTGTACATAATTGTTTACAAAAACTTAAAGTTCGCTAAACAAGGTCCTCTCTTGTGTTTACCAATTGGCTGTACACTTTAATTTTCACCTCTCCCCACAGGTAGTAGTCTAATGCAGTGAGATCGGGTGAACGAGGGATTTTATTTATTGTTTGATTTATTTTTTATATAATACTTCAGAGTTCCATATCTATCTTTTCTGATTTAAATTTATTATTTCTATATCTTGAAATTAAGAAATGTATATTTTATTTATATATACTTTCCATTAGCTGTATTTGGAGATCCGTTAATTGCGTTTGTGAGTGTTATTTCTAGTGAAGTTGTGCTGCTATTTTTATTAGTGTTCGTCTTTAAAATACTGTGGAACTAAGTGGTTATCACTTTAAATTATTTTTTTTGCCAAGAATCTAAAAAATGTCTATTTTTACACTCTCCGTAACTTTGGAACCATTTACTTTGGGAAGATTATACACTAGGCCATTTTTGTTCAAAATTTAATGTAGATTATTTTTGTATATAGCTTTTTTTGCTCTAAAACGCATAGTTTTCGAAATATTTAAGAAAAACGGGTAAAACTACTAATTTACCAACTTTGCTAGATGAAGATAGAATTTTTTCCCGTCCTAAAATTCCAATTTTTTTTGGTGAGCCCGGGAGCAATAAATAAAATAATAAAACTACAATTGGATAAAACCGGGGATTTTGTTGTAAATGACCTCTAGAATCACCTCGTTAAAATATTATCAGCCTGTTATAAGGGATATCAGTTTTAATATCCTTCAGGCTAGCAATAGGCTCATCGAAGGTTCAGCATCAGAAGAAAGGAGAATCGCCGTTCTCCCCACACATACATCCGGGTACGTTTGGCCTCAGTAAGTATTAGGTTTGTGTCTGTTGAGGTTGAGCCATCAGTGATAATTTATAATCATCTTCAATCAGAAAACTAGTCCTAGTTTGACAAGATTTCTCGTTTAAACCCAACAGTTATTTGTGATGGCCCAGAAATAAACAATTCGAACTGTTTTAGGCTCAGTTTTCTTCTCAGGTTTGTTGAAATACTCTGAAAAGGAGAAGCTTGGTGTCTTGGTGGAGCAATGGGATATCTATATACATTAAATAATTTGTACACAATTAAAACCCATATTTCTTGCTTTAGGTGGAGTAAGCCATGGAGATGATATACCGTACTTTTTTAATGTTAAAGTCCTAGGCCTAAATGAACTTAAAGATAAAGATCTCGATTTATCCAACACTTTACTGGAAATGTGGTATAATTTCATCACAAATGGGTAAGTTCAGGTGTAGGTAAGAGAATAATATGAAACATAGTATTTTATTATAATATATAACAGATTAGGTACCTTCCTTTTTGAAACAATTTTCCATTTCAAAAAAATGTAAAAATAGTTTAAAATAAATAACTTATAATACTACAGTGTTCACGAACATATATGCAGGGGGAATGATGAAAAATCTTAATTTTTTTTCCTTTTTAATTTTTAATTATTTATAAAATGTTAAAGTTGATTTTCTGTTTGTGTCTATACATATTAAGTTTGTTAGCATTTTATATTTTGTCATTTATTATGATCTACTGCATCCAAACATACAGTTTGGCAACGCAGCTGATATAAATAAATTAATAAAATATTATTTTTAATATATTTTTTTAATTTGAGGGTTTATAAACTACCGTCATAAAACATTGAAGTTGTCTAATTAAGCGAGAATGTCTAGATTCCTTAGTTTCATGCATTCCTCCTCCCTTATTGCTATACCCTCTATATTGGATTGTTAGATAATCTCAATGGTGCAGGGGGGACCATATTTATCCATAGGTTGGAAGAATAAATTGCGCTGGTTCAAACATGGAAAAAGATTGTTTGCTTAAAAGGGTTCAAAATAAAAAGAATAAATTCAAAAGAAAACCAAAGGACCGTGTATTTTAAAATAAAATAAAAATCTTGGAATAATAAAAAAACAATAAATGAAAATAATCTTATCTAGAGGTAGTCGGAGATGAATCGGTGTGATGTGGTATGATGTATGGCCAAGCTGGGTTGTAAGGCACAGCTGGGTTGTATGGTAAAGCTGGGTTGTATGGCAAAGCTGGGTCGTATGGCGTAAAGTAGGTGTATCAAGAGATGTATAATTAAATTCGCCTGTTCGGCTGGTTACGGCATCAATCCAGATAAGTGCACGTTGAGTGCGTAGGTGGCTAGATGCAAGGACTAGCCACTAATTGAGTTAAGGTGAGTGCGACACTGACAGTTCAGCAGCTCGTAGTACACTGGCTAGGGGGGAGGGGGGCTCCATCCTCCTAGACGAGATTGTGTGGCGAATGCATATCGGACTTGGACCCTAGATAAGATTAATTAAACCTCTAGACAAATAATCCTTCTCCTAAAAACTGACTCTTAATAAAATAAATAAACATAATGATAAATAACGCGAAACATTTATTTCGGGTATTGTTTTGTCCCAACATACCGCCCACCAAATTTAAAGTAAATTTTCCTGAGAGGAATTAAGGTTGGGACGAGGAAGAAGAGGTATTATTTTACTTATAGGTCTTTTAAGGGTACTTGTGGTTGTTTTTACAGTTACAACGCGAACAATAGAATCTTTGCCCGGGTGTAGCATGAGAATTCGTGCCATAGGCCATTTTAAAGGATAAATATTATCTTCAAGTATTATAACCAAATCACCTATAGCTGGTACATATTTGGTTGAGAGCCACTTATGACGCTGTTGGAGATGATGTAGGTAATCCTTTCTCCAAGACTGCCAAAAATGCTGATGCATTTTTTGTAGTAATTGCCATCTATCAAGGCGATTATCCGAGATAGCAAAGAGATCAGGCTCGGGTCGAGCAAGAGGAGCGCATCCTATTAGGAAGTGTCCCGGAGTCAGGTACTCGAAATCTTCAGGCATTGAAGAGAGAGAATAAAGTGGCCTAGAGTTCAAAGTGGCTTCTGTTTTTGCTAGAAGAGTGCCGAGTTCTTCAAACGTTAAGGTTGTTTCACCCATTACTCTATGAAGATGATATTTTGCAGATTTTACACCTGCCTCCCAAAGCCCACCAAAATTTGGAGCTGAAGGCGGATTAAACGACCACTGGATACCCTTATCTAAAGTGTATCCCTGTATAGAATTTTGAGTGTGCTTAAGTCGAAGCCAATCTTCGATTTCTCTTAAATGTCTGGCAGCACCCACAAAATTAGTACCACAATCAGAAAATATATGTGCAGGTAAGCCACGTCGTGCTATAAACCTATCTAAGGTTGCAATGAAGGCGTCGGTGGAAAGGCTGGAAACTGCTTCTAAATGGATAGCTTTTGTTGAAAAGCAAACAAAGATGCAAAAATAAGCCTTTGTGATGACTGGCTTCCTACGAAGAGAATCTCTTATCATGATGGGCCCAGCGAAATCTACCCCTACATTAGTAAAAGCTTTACCAACAGTGAACCTTGATGAAGGAATATCGCCCATAAGTGGTGTGAATGGTGTAGCTTTTAATCTGTAACAGCGATTGCAGAGAAAAATTCTGTGTTTAATAACTCTTCTCGCGGAGAGAATCCAGAAACGTAGTCTTAGATGAGAAGAAAGAAGTTGGAGTCCAGCATGTAAGAGTATTTTATGAGTTTGGTCAATCAAGGAATTTGTAAAATGGCATTTGCTTGGTAACAGCAAAGGATGTTTAGAGTCGAAACTAAGATCAGAGTTTCTCAGGCGACCGCCCACCCTTAACAAACCATCTCCATCAACAAAAGGAGATAATCTAATAAAACTCTTGCTGACTTTACAATCTGAAATTCTGTTGAACTCGTCTTTAAAATAATGTTGTTGAACCAACATCACACATTTAAGCTCAGCCTTACGCAATTCCATAACAGACAGATATGCTGAATAAGTAGAACTTGGGTTTTTAGCTCTCGAACAAAATCTTAAAACGTATGCTAGGATTCTTAACATTTTATTATAGGAAGAAAACATTTCCATCCATTTAATCCAATAACTTGTATCGTGGACAGACGTAAGTAAAATATTATCACAATTCTTGAGCTCAGGTAATTCAGTTAAGTGGTTATGTTGAATCTCATCAGTTGGCCATTCTGATATAGATTTGTATAACCATAGTGGTCCATCCCACCAAAGTTGATATTTTAAAAATTCTTGAGGGTGTAAACCTCGTGACGCGCAATCAACAGGATTGTCTTGTGAATTAATATGTTTCCATTGCACACCTGGTGTCATATCTTTAACTTGAATTACTCTGTTAGCAACAAAAATTTGAAGTTTATAGGGTGGTGTTTGCAACCAGCCTAAAACTACAGTTGAGTCGGAAAAGAAATAAGTTGATAAAATGTTTAATGACTCTAAAAACTTTGATATTGAGACATATATCTTGGAAAGAAGTAATGCACCACACAATTCCAATCTAGGTATGGTCAATGTTTTGAGAGGTGCTAGTTTTGTTTTCGCCTTTAATAAAAATAATTTGACTTCATGAGGCGTAGAAATTCGAAGGTAAATCGCGCCTGCATAACCACGCTCGGAAGCATCACAAAAGCCCAACAAATCAAGATTGTGATTATTTGTAGGAATATATCTAGGTATTTTAATTTCACTTAAACAAGGAAGTTGAGTTACAAAACTAATCCAAAGTTGGTGAATCGGTTCTGGTATAGTGTCGTCCCAATCTACACCTGACTTCCATAATAGTTGTAAAATAGATTTAGCTTGAAATATGACTGGAGATAAATACCCTAAAGGGTCATATATACGAGCTATAGTGCTCAAAACTGTACGTTTAGTACTTCCAACATCTGACATTTTAATACAATAGCAAAATGAGTCAGATTTTGGATCCCAGTGCATACCAAGTACTTTGACAAAGGTATCTTCATATGAACCAAAACTTACTAATTTCTCTTTATCATCTTGAGAAATCCCTTTAAGTATTTCTTCCGAATTGCTTGACCATTTTCTAAGGGTAAATCCTCCTTTTGCTAAAAGTGAATTTAATTCTTCTCTTAGGTTCATAGCATTTTCCAAGGTATCACTCCCTGTGGCGATATCATCAACAAACGTGTCATTAAGAAGAGCATTAGCTGCTGCTGGGTAAGCCGCACCTTCATCTATAGCTAGTTGTTTTAAAATACGAATCGCTTGATACGGAGAAGGCGCTAGCCCATACGTGATGGTGCATAACTCGTATTCTTGTATTTCCTCGTTTGAGTTGGATCTCCACAAGATGTGTTGGAAAGCACGATCTTCAAGTTTTAATGAAATTTGTCTAAACATTTTCTCAATGTCAGTAGTTATGGCTATGAAATGTCTACGAAAGTTTAAAACAATGTCAGGAATCTCAGGTTGTAACTTGGGTCCTGTCATAAGATGATCGTTAAGAGAACCGAAAGGAGTTTTCATAGAACCATCGAAAACAACACGCGTTTTTGTTGTGGAACTATCTTCCTTGAAAACACAATGGTGGGGAATAATAAATTCTCCAGGTTCACTGGCAGGTGCCATATGGCCTAGACGTAAATATTCTTCCATGAATTTGACATATTCGATCTTCACTGTCGGGTTTTTATTAAGTTTTGCTTCTAAAGATAAGAATCGTTTTAGAGCCAAGTTTCTAGTAGAACCAAAGTAGGGTCTTTTATCCTTGAAGGGAAGTGCTACGACGTATCTTCCATCTGTTTGTCTGCAATGAGTTTGACAAAAATGTTCTTCACATATTCGATCGTAAGGGTCTTCAATTTTAATATGAACGGGTTCTTCTATGTGCCAAAAACTCTTCACTATGTCTTCTAACGGAGATACTTTAACTTTAGTGGTAACAAACGACACTAGAGTACTTTGGGATTCATATTGCTCATATCTGCCGGTAATAATCCATCCGAATATTGTTTTAGTCAGAGCTGTTTCATCATTGTTTACGAAAACTGGAGCACCTTTAATAACTCTCGAATACAAGTCTGCACCTAATAAAAAGTCAATTTCAGACGGTTGGTAAAATAAAGTATCAGCTAGTTGAAAAGTTTTGAATTTGTTCCAGACGTGATGAGGTACCGGAGAAGAAGGTAAAAGACCGGTGATTTTTGAAACTACGACCGCATCAGTAGATAGACGAGGAAAATCTCTATTATGAGGTTTTAAAGTGCAACTCACTATTCCTTTGGTGTGTAAATCCATTTGACCAACACCGGCTATCGGTGCTTCGTAATATTGAAGCGATATACCCAAACGTTTTACGCAGGACTCAGTAATAAGTGAACACTGAGATCCGGAATCCAGAACTATACGAACCGGTACAAACGTGTTATTAACACTCTTCAAGTGTACAACTGCAGTGCCTAATAATACTTCTTTATGAGGATACGAGACACTGGTTAAAGCCTTTTGAGGTGGAGGTGTTTTCTCGACAGGTTTAGACACGGTTTGTGTCTCATTTCCGGAGGTAGTTTTTGTTTCAGCTGGAAGTTGGGAATGTTGAGAGTTGTAAGGTTTTTGAGTTTCATAAAATCCGTTTATATGTAGAAGACTGTTGTGAAGTTTATTACAGTGACGGCACCTTGTCTTAGTCACACAGTTACGTGTAGGATGTGAAGTTGTCAAATGGTAAATGCAACCGGGGTAATTACGTAGTGCAACCAGGCGTTGACGAGGTTGTAAGTTCCTAAATTTACTACATTGATTAAGGAAGTGATTCTGTTTACACATATAACAGGATAAACTTTTCGAAGAATCTTTATCTGTAAAGTTAGAACTATCGGTCATCAAAAGTGACGATTTATTAAATTTTGTCGGTTTGACAGATTGATGAAAAACAGGTTTAATATTCGTAGTAGATTCAGAATATTCTAATATCCTACATCTTTGTTTTACAAATTCTATAAGTTGTTCGTAAGTAGGAAATTCTTCGGAGATATGTTCAATTTCAAAGGATTCCCGTGTAGTTTTATCAAGACATCTTATTGCAAGAGTGAATAGTAAAAATCCTAATTCGTCTTTTAAATGCAATACCTTAAAAGCCGCAATGCTGTCGGAGACCGTATTAATAAATTGTCGTAAATTTTCCAACTTTTGATTACCCTGTAAGGGTTTGAAGTCTAAAAGTTTCTGAAGATAGAGAGTGGCTATTATACGCTTATTATCGTATCGCTCACATAGGGCCTTCCACGCGACTTGATAATTCGTGCCGAGAATAGGAATATTTTTTACTATAGTTAAGGGATCCTTGGTCAAACATGTAGTTAAATAATGAAATTTCTCCAAGTCTGATAAGAAAACATCGTCGTGGACGAGAGATGTGAAGGTTTCCTTGAAATGTGCCCACTCGGACGGTTCACCGTCAAAAGAGGTCAATTTTATTTTAGGAAGACGGGATCTGCCCAGACTCGTCGTATTCATTCCTAGTGACTGATTACCGATAGTCAACTGAGGTTGGTTATGAAAAGTCGATTGCTTATGCATGTGTTCATTGTAAACGGTTTTACTTTCGAAATAATATTTCTCGAATAAATTATTTAATTGTGAATCTTTACTGTCCGGGTATTCGACACCGGCGATCAAACATCTATGCATAAGTTCTTCTTGAGTCTCTTCGAAAATAAAACGGTAATTCGGTACCTCCTCGTACATTGCATAGAATAAGGGAAACTGTGTTTCGTCAATTTTAACAGACCTAGCCTGTTCAAAAGTCTTTTTCATTTTTTCATAAATATTGTTCAGTTTATTTTTTAAGAAATAAATTCTCGTAAGATCATCTGATGATGGATTCGATTTAGAAGTACTTGTAGTCGTAGTAGCTAATTTAGTACTCTGCTTCGGTGGCTGTACCCCGGTACTAGGTGGTACAACATTTCCTGTTGCCTTGGGAATTGGAGGTACAGTGGTTGGATTTTTATCCTCTTTTCCCTTTTTTTGTAAATCAACATTATCGTCATCACTGTGGACCATGATGATATCAAAGTATTAAAGCAAAATATTAAAATAGCAATAATAAAAAATGAATATGCTGAAAATTAATCTTCCCAAAATAAAACAATTATCTAAGTAATAAGAAATGTCTGTAAGAAAATAAGCAGACTATTAGATATAAAATCAAAATATTATTGTTATTATTGAAATTATTTATCTTTCTAATCATAAATAGATTAAGCGGTACGTGGGACAATAACAATTGAATATTTGTAGATTGATAAACCATAAATTAAAATTATATAAATTTATTCTAATTAAATTAAATGAAAAACAATTATCTAGATAATCACCCTTGATTCTATAAGAAAATTTAAAATGAATGTAATTACTAATTAAAAATAATAATTTAAAATAAGTTCAATAGAAAATAAAATCATAAGATTCCAAGTAAGTGAAAAAAAATAAATTAATTAATTGAGTATCTAAATAATACTGAATCAAAAAAACTTGGAATTTATAAATGTAAAATAATTTGTATTAATTGATTTATTTTTGACACCCAATTTAAAATAATAAAATAAAACAAACATCAGTAATGATGCAAAGTCAAAATACAAAAAAAAAATATATATATAAGGTTCAGAATTGATATTAAAGTTCCTTTCATTAACAAAAAAAAAAAACGTATTATATAATTAATCCTTAATTTAATTAAATATAATCTTTTTTTTATAATAATAAATTAATTTTATTAAAATAAATGTTTCTTAAAAGAACTTACTATTAAATTTTAAATTATCTCTCATTTGTAGGAGATTTTTAAAAAATATAATTCAATAAAATGTTTTAAATACTATCAAAAAAAAAATATATTCTTTGAACAAAAAGAATAAAAACTTGAATTATAAAAAAAAGAAACGCTATTTTAAACCTGGAAGTTTAATAGATAAACTAATAACTTAATGAATACTTAAATTATAAAATATTTAATTCCCATTAAAAATGTTGGGTATGGAATTATATTTAAATTCCTTTAAAAATTAAAAGAAATCAAGATTTTTATTTTTATTAAAATAATATAAAATATTTCTTTTTTAATCATAAAAATTAAATATTAAATGAAAAATTATAATAATTAATTCTGAGCAAACAATAAAGTAAAATATAAAATGATCCGGTCCAAAGCGTGACCAAAAAATGTTAGATAATCTCAATGGTGCAGGGGGGACCATATTTATCCATAGGTTGGAAGAATAAATTGCGCTGGTTCAAACATGGAAAAAGATTGTTTGCTTAAAAGGGTTCAAAATAAAAAGAATAAATTCAAAAGAAAACCAAAGGACCGTGTATTTTAAAATAAAATAAAAATCTTGGAATAATAAAAAAACAATAAATGAAAATAATCTTATCTAGAGGTAGTCGGAGATGAATCGGTGTGATGTGGTGTGATGTATGGCCAAGCTGGGTTGTAAGGCACAGCTGGGTTGTATGGTAAAGCTGGGTTGTATGGCAAAGCTGGGTCGTATGGCGTAAAGTAGGTGTATCAAGAGATGTATAATTAAATTCGCCTGTTCGGCTGGTTACGGCATCAATCCAGATAAGTGCACGTTGAGTGCGTAGGTGGCTAGATGCAAGGACTAGCCACTAATTGAGTTAAGGTGAGTGCGACACTGACAGTTCAGCAGCTCGTAGTACACTGGCTAGGGGGGAGGGGGGCTCCATCCTCCTAGACGAGATTGTGTGGCGAATGCATATCGGACTTGGACCCTAGATAAGATTAATTAAACCTCTAGACAAATAATCCTTCTCCTAAAAACTGACTCTTAATAAAATAAATAAACATAATGATAAATAACGCGAAACATTTATTTCGGGTATTGTTTTGTCCCAACAGGATAGTATAATTAGCAATAATCCTAAAAAGACTTCAGGAGAAACAGTTTTAAAAGTTAATCTTCTTATCGCATCCTTGGGAGAAATGATATTATATATATATATATATATATATATATATATATATATATATATATATATATATATATATATATATATATATATATATATATATATATATACATACTTAAATCGTTAAGAGAAGCCCCCTTCCATGTATTGACTTCCTTTCAGAAAATCCCATCTTGGCTGCATTAATATTATCCCCAATTTTCAAACCCCAGAAAAAAAATTTAGAATGGAATCAGTAGTTTTAGAGATAACTTCCTACAAACATGCGAACATCCAATCAATGGGATCAGTAGTTCTAGAGATTACCTCCTACAAACATACGAACATCCAAGCAATGGGATTAGTAGTTCTATAGAGATTACCTTTTACCTTCTACAAACATACGAACATCCAATCAATGGGATCAGTAGTTCTAGAGATTACCTCCTACAAACATACGAACATCCAAGCAATGGGATTAGTAGTTCTATAGAGATTACCTTTTACCTTCTACAAACATACGAACATCCAATCAATGGGATCAGTAGTTCTAGAGATTACCTCCTACGAACATGCAAACAACCTCCTCCTCCCCCCCCCCCTTGCCCTTTACCTCTTTATTATATGAGTATAGATATAGATAATTGGGAAGTCATTCTTTGGAAGAACTGATTGTTTTGCTTATTAAAGTTTAAGAGATCTCCGGTTCCACTTATGGTGGCAGGGGTAATTTTAACTGTTTCTCTTTTTTTTTCATTTTTAAGATTTTATTACAAAACAGTCTTATTTATTAATAAATAGTTTTAGTTTTTACCTTTAATTTGGCACATTTATTCATCTTATGTTTTAGTGACCCTACCCCTGATAATCATTTGTGGGAGGAATCGGATGGAGGCAAGAAGTATCTAGATTTTACCAATGAGGGACCAATCATGTCATCTAACATGTTTCAACAGAGAATGGATTTTCTAGATAAACTAGAGAAAAAGTGGAAGCACTAATGAGCGTTCTAAATGTTTAAATTCGAATTTTCTCCTTAATGTGAAGTTTAATTTTCTCTTTTAATGTAAAGAATAATATGTGAAATACACCGAAGTATAGATAATTATTTTTATTTTATAAATGAATGTTTCGTATTTTATATGGTTTATTTATTATATTACCTTTAATACATGTTTATTAACTAATGCCTGAAAAAACTGTGGTATTACTTGTGTATACATAGATACTTTATAATAAAATTTTATTTAGATATTATGTACCTACTAAATTGTGGATTTGGTTATCAGCATACTTGTTTTAACTGGTGGTTAATATAATTATAAAATATGTTCAACACTTCAGACATTAGAAGTAAGATATGAATTATATTGCTATCAATATGATTAGGTGAATATAAAAAATACACTGCCAATTAGTGTGGCACATAGCTTCCTCGCATCCTATCATGTACTTTATTGTCATATTAACATTAAAGTTTTATTACTTTATTGGTATATTGTTTATTGTGTAAGAACAATTAACATTTTTTAGCGATCTTTAACACTTTATAGGGGTGTCACTGTAGGTTTTACTAAACAATTGTATTTGAAAAAAATTTTCGTCTCATTGAATAGATAAGTTTTGATTTTTTTCCCGACCGAAAATTCCAAGTTCACGTTTACGCAAGCGTTGTACGTGAACGCTTGAACGGATAACGTTGTCCAACTAACTCGACCTGAGAATTGGTAAAATAAACATGTCTACCAAATTTAATTAAAATCGGGCAACATTTACTCAAGTTATCGTCGCACGCTTCACGATTCGCGGACACACAGACCGACAGACAGACAGACACGGAACCAAAAATGTTCCCCGATGTCTGAAACGGATTTCTGTCTTGGAATTTTTAAAATCGGAGGCATAAAACTTTTTTGTTCTCAAAAGTGAACACAATGCTTCCGTTACCTTCGGTAAGCTCAGAAGCAAAAAAAAGAATAAGGGAGAAACGGCGCAGGTAATTTAATTAAATACATTCTGTACATTATATTGCCTTTTTTTAGTATTTACAAAAAGGTAAAACAAAAAGAAATAAACTGGAACTAAAAAAAAAATCCAGTCATGCACCATGACTAAATGAGCGAATTTTCAGAGTGCTGTAATTGTTTTTATGTACAATTTTGTCATATATATTTTTTATGCTATTTTTGACCCTAAATTGTCAAAATTTGACTCCTAAATGGACTCCAAAAATTCTGGCCAACAAACTCTTCTGAAGAATGGTCTTAAACGGATTGCCATGGAGAAAATTTTAAAAAAATTCGCATTACAAAAATTTTGAAGCTATTGCAATAGCTTAATTTTCTTCGAAAATTCGCTAATAGTTTGATTGACAACCAGAACAAAACGCAGGAGAAAAATTAATAATAAAAATAGTTAGTAGTTACAGAAATTTTTATTTTTTTATTTATAAATTTAAAAAAAGGTCGATTATTTGGTGGACCAAAAATGTTTAAATTTGTATTATATTTTATTAAACTGTATAATACCCATAGAACCCGTTTTTTTTAAAAAAAATAAATAAATGTGTGTTACATATTAATGATACATTACGATTTAACGTATAATATGCAATGCACTATTTGAAAAAAAAATCGAGATTTATCTTAGCAAAATGTAAGCTCCATTCTATTCTGTTCCGGTCTTAATATTATTAAGTATGGTCTAGTTGCTGCCATACATGTTGTAAAATCAAATAGTGATACCGACCTTGAATACAAAAATAATATATATAAATAAAGCAGATTTAAAATTTGTAATTGTAAGTATTTCATTAATATTAATACAAGCAAGTCTATATATTCCTAACTAAATATACTGTGAAAGACTGGGAGACGGTTCAGATATAGTGGCGGTGTGTTCAGGCACAAGATCAAACTGTTCATTGCAGCAGGAGTAGCAGAAGATGGGTATAAGTCTCTGAGTCAAGGACTGATCGTAGTTTTTTATGAGGTAACTTATATTGGCCTCAACATCTTCGGTCTCATCACAGCAGAAGTCTAAGCGATAATGTTGGTATCCACCCGGAGCTAATCTTGTTACCCTTGGTCCTTTAACCTGTTATCAAATCGAATAAATTCGAATAGAATAAATACCACATGAGGAAATTATCTTTAACGTGTTACAAGGAATAAATCCTTCCTACTTTAAAATAGAAAAGATTAAATTACAATATCTTGTGACTCGAACTTTTCTCATACATAATATTACTGAGTTGTGTTATATTATCTCATTACCACTATTTATTATTTAAGCAACCTCATCTCTTGTTCTTTATCTTAGTTTCATAGGGAAGTGCCACAACAGTCAGTAAACTTAACGATGGAAGACGTACCTGCTCCAGAAAAGTCATTAATTCATAAATAATCAGACAGTCAACCTTGTCCCAAATATTGGGACTACCCACCATTGGTCTTGTAAAAAAATAAACAACTCAATTGTTTACAAACTAAAGACAAAGCATGTTAGCCTGCATTATCTGTCTATGCGTTCGTTAATCGTGGTGAGACACTTTGAAAATATATTTGAACTACACTTCTAATCAAACATTTTTGGGCCAGGACAATTAACTATATGAAGCATTGCATTAAAAAAAATAATACTTATAATAAAATAGATGTAAAAACAAGTACCTTAAAAAAGAAATGTTGAGGTGAGTTAATCTTATCGAAGATTAGTTGAACGACTTTACCTGATGTATTTATAAGAGAGAATGTGGCCTTATACTCTTGATATTGGTGAAAACCCTGAACACACAAAACGAATTCACATTTTCATCGCTCCACCATAAGGTATTAGAATGAATTATTTCATAATTTTAGGACTAGCAGTTACAGGGTAGTTGGGAGGAGGACTTTTTTTTTTTTGGGGGGGGGGGGGAGACATTTTGGCTTAACAATAACTAGTCCAGGAGATTATAGTATTCAAAATTGTTGTGAAAATTGTTTTCACAACAACTCCTGATAGAAACACTTTCGGTTTGAAACCAAAACAGTTTTCTAAACGGAAGGAAAAATGAAAAAGTCTCTCCACGTAAAATTAACTTTTTAATAGCCAAAGCAGCTTTCAGCCTTTATAAGGCCATCATCAGTGCCAATAAGAACAAACAGAGGTGATAAACCATGTAATATAGCAAAACTTAAATACATAAAATAAAAACTAATCAATAAAAAACCTATCACGGTGACAGATGGTCAAAATCAATAAAACAAATAACAAGTCAAAAAATAAAATAAAACATTTGAAACACTCTTGATAAAGCAGTAACAAGTCAACAAGACATAAATAAAGTAAGCGTATAAAACAAACAAAAAATGACTTATGAAAACTAAATAAAGAAATTGACAAGTAAGTTATCAAAATTACGAGATCAATAAAAATAAATGAAGATAAATCCAAATTAAGATGACTTCCATAGACGCTCCCATATTTAACAGTTTTCTAAGCGTTTTTGAATACTAATGGAAACGTAGTAATTGTAGGTAATTTGAAAAGCAATTTTCTCAAATGAATGATCACAGCCCTAAGGTGCTCCTTACTGTAAAGTATGATACTTAACCACATTAGCAAGCAAGTAATGCGGGTCTAATAAATATCAGCACTTGATCTTACAGTTCTATTTTTTTATATTTCTTACATCAAATTAATTTAAATAATTTTGGTACTTAACTGTACTAAAATTAGAAATACTTTTATCAATAGACCACATAAAGGTTAAATATAATTTCTTTTAAAGATTTAATAAGTTGTGTTCGCACAAATTGTAGAAATAATCAGGTTTCAGTTTACCTTCGTCAGTATAATATTCTGTAATAAAATAGTTTTACTAATCCCTTGGGATCATTTAAAAAAAAAAATACATAAATTGATATTAATTACCATTATGATTATTTGTGGAGGGGACAAGGCTATACTTGGGTTCTCAGGGTACCTCATATCCTGAATACTTTTGTAAAACTCTTCTTTGTCCCGCTGTATGGCATCGAATTCATCAAATAACTTCAACAATAATGGCATCTGACTTGTAGGACCAATAT
Organism: Gerris lacustris; assembly: GCA_951217055.1. Lineage (NCBI taxonomy): Eukaryota > Metazoa > Arthropoda > Insecta > Hemiptera > Gerridae > Gerris > Gerris lacustris. Next base: position 34,107,773 of record OX578281.1, on the reverse strand, counting down.
CTTCTTCGACAATTGGTTCCTCCTACAAGAAAAATTAAAATATTTATATATTAATATTATATTCCTGAACTTCAATTGTTATAATTTTTTATTTAGCTTTAAATTTTCGAGTACTGCAATCAGTTTAGAGTTAAGCAGGATTCTGCAAAGTTAAATTTTATTTGTTATGGATAAAATATTATTTACTAGAGCATTACTGAATATAACTCATATACGTGTACGGATTAACAATAAAACGTGTTTTTAAGGAACTGATAGGACAAAAGTCCTCCCCCCCGTCCTCTCCCTCTCTATAATATTTTCTAATTATTGGCCATTGTGTTACACTAAATAAGTTTTTTTTTATTTTTATATTCCAACAATCCTTAGAAAACAAACTTAATGGTCATCAGGTGAATGTAAAAACCTTCGACAGTAAAAATGAAAAAAGTAGTCATAATAAAGACTTAGTAACTTATATATAATACATAAAATAATAAGTTTAAAAGACTTTTTCTCGAAGCAGCACACATCTCGATGGAAGATAAGACTATGAATTACAAAACAGATAAAAAAGATTTTAAAAAATTCTATGTTAATTTTACAAGATATATAACCGGCTTTTCAAACTAGAATCCCCAATATAAATCCTCCCAGGCACAATACCTAGATAACATACCTAAAAATAAAATATTACACTAAAAATAATTAGAAAGATAATGTAATAAATATTAGTAATATATATATATATATATATATATATATATATATATATATATATATATATATATATATATATATATATATATATATATATATACACAGTGTGTCCCCGGGTCGACGCATGAATAGGTGAAAAATACTAAAAATTTTTGAATTAAAATTTCATCTTCTGGGGTTCTGCCCTGCTTGGATAGAAACTAATTTATGTCATAATTTAAGTTTCGAAAAATCAAGTATGTCTTGGAAATTTACATAATAGTTATATTTTTCCCACTTGTAAAGTGCTTCTTCTCTAGGAGATACGACAAAATGGTATTAGAGAAAGTTTTTCAGAGAGAAAAACTGAGTAAGAATACAAAATTTGAAAACTCTCTGCCTACATTGATATATTGCATTATTTACCACTCCACAGTATGCCTATTGTGGTGTTAAAAATAATAATTTTAGTGGTGTTTTCTGTGCCATAAAATTGGTTTCAAATTTCGAAAATACCTCTATAAATATTATTATGTTAGTACAAAATTAAATTGAATCGTGAATTATTTGTGTTTTGTTATTGTTATTATTCTTCTTTCTTATAATAAATATTTAAAGTTCTTAACAGACGATTGAAAGTAAACTAAATATTTTTGCACTTGCATAATTTATCAATTTTGTAAGAACTTTTCCTCACCAAATTTTTTAATATCTTCAACAATTGAAAAAATGGTAAATAATGCAATATATCAAAGTAGGCGGAGCGTTTTAAAATGTATTCTTACTCAGTTTTTCTCTCTGAACAACTTTTACTAATACCATTTTGTCATACCTCCTAGAGAAGAAGCACTTTACTAGTGGGAAAAAAAACTATTATGTAAATTTCCAAGACATACTTGATTTTTCGAAACTTCAATTATGACATAAATTAGTTTCTATCCAAGCAAGGCTGAACCCCAGAAGATGAGATTTTAATTCAAAAAATTTTAGTATTTTTCATCTATTCATGCATATAGGCATTCATGAAATAAATGAGTTGACTCTATGAATTTGAAAAATATAAATATTAGTTTTCATGAAAATATTCCTTATATTAATAAATATTAGATAATAAGCCTAACATAGAGGTATTGTAAAGCTTAGTATCACAGGTATAACCTTCAATCTCCTCATCATTATAATCAGTTATTTTTTATAAACTTTAAATAAAACTGCTTTTCTCTCGAGAAAAATTATTAATAAGGTTTAAATTAAATTGCTTATTAAAAATAGTTTTAGAATATGTGACTATGATGTGTAAGCTCTCTATTAATAATGATAAATAAGAAACGATATGTAATCTGACGTGATAATTACTAATTGAAAAATGTTTTTTTGTAGGCATCACAAATTTGAAGAAAATATCTTATAAAGAAATCAGTAAATAGAGATTTAAATTATATAATGTACATTGTACATGTAAGTTAACCAGACAGAATTGAGATTTTTAGGTTTTTACTGTGTATATGTATAGTGGTATGTATATCATTTATGAATTATTTGTAATTAACAAAAAAAAAAAAAATAGTTTTTAGCTTGATAATGATCCAAGGAGGGGTTGAAATGTCGCCAAAAATTAAAATAATGAGAGCTTAAAGGTTTTTATTTATACTACCCATTAGACCATTGAAGTATGAAACAAAAATATTGATAGAGGATAATACAACATCATTACATATATATTTTAAATACTAATTGCCTTAGTACTTATTTATCATTCATATTCTTATATGTTCCGTAAGATTCACTAATTAATATCTAACTCGGTGGAAATAACTCAAAATGTTCATCTGAGCCAAATGCATGTTACAAAGAGACACAAGAGTAGCGCAGGGTTTAAATAAAACACTGTCAAGTAACTAAATCCAGACGATATATTTTCAAATTAGTCATTTTTCCAAGGTGATGATGACATGAATCACTTTGGTACTGAACTGAATTATGATATTAGTATAATAATAGTATATATTTTCTATGACCGATGTATTTTATATCGGCTAAAGTCCAACTAAAAACATTAACCAAGAGTCGTGCTCAGTCGATATAAAGATTTCCCATCCTGCAGACATTGTCACGTTAATGTACAACTATATTCTACATTTACAGTTTCTTTATTTATGAAATAAAGTATCCAGATCATAGAATACAAGATCAATATACCTTTTGCTTTTGTTTCTTAGATGAAGGAGTGTCTCCGTTCTTTCCTTTTTTATTTTTCTTGCCTTTCTTTTTATTATTTTCAATAGCTACTATAGATACTTTTTTCCCTTTATTTTTCCTCGAGTCAAGTTTCTTCTCGTTGTCCCTTATGCTTCTTTTCGAGACAGTACTGGCCCTAGTCAATCCTCTCGAGACATTTCTAGATTTATATCTGGAGCGTCTAGAATCAGCTGATATTGCACTAATACATTCTGCGAAGTCGTCTTCAGGTGAACGATCTTCCGAGAGAAGACAAAGCAATGTGTTTTCGAGTTTTTCAAGTTCATCACCAGGTATGACACTACAAAAAGAATCGTCATGTTTCTCTCGAGATGGTATGTCAGGAAGAAATTCCAGTAACCATTCAATGCAATCTTGAATTTCATCATCGTCCTCAATGAACCTTACCTTTTTAGTATCTGGTGATCTGCAATAATAGTAAAATGTAAAAAATTAATTTGTAAAAGAAGAAACTACGTAACACTATTTATTGTTAATAAATCTATTCGGCACTTACATTATTTTATCATCTTTGAAAACTTTATTCTTAAGTGAATCGAGCCAAGCATCGAATCCTGGCCAGTTTGCAAACTGCAGTAAGTAATCTAATTCCGGATCTTCACCTTTTGTTCGACTCCACAGATTTGTTTCTGGTAGAACTCCGTCACACTTAAGATTAGTCCTTCCCATTTTCATGGCGAAATCTTTCAAGAGTACTTAAATCAAATAAGCAAAAGAATGTTGTAAACAGTGTAAGGTACCTTCAGAAATAATTCTTTAACACGACTCAATATTCTTTTACATGTTACAAGGATTGGTTCACTCCTACGGCCGTAAATTGAAAATAATCGATAATAATTAAATACACCTTTTGACAAATTACTTGAGCATTTAAATAGTTACTCGTAAAAACTTGAATACCGTATTCAAGTTTTTTTTATAACATATCATAACATAAATGTTATACCCCTATCATGACGCTAACGTGGCATAATTATACGAAACTATTTTTAACTGTAATATGGCTAAATGTAATTAGTAGGTATAAAGCTTATAGGATTCAACTAAAAGCTTTTGTTTTTTTTTTAGAATAAGCTAATATTTGCTACGAAATTATACGGACTTGTAAAAATATATTTGAAGAAACTAAATACTTATTCATTAAGACAAGAAAAATAAGTTTGGGAAAGGTCTGCTAGTGGTTATTATTATTAAATCCCAAATACTATTTATAAGGAAGAAGAAAATAGAAATTAGTTGCAATCCATGTCTTACCTTATCTAGTTAATCAATTTAAATAGATTAAGTAATTTAAGTAGATAATGCTAAATGTGAAGCATGCGCGCACATTTTTAATATGATTATACTATGAAATGTAATATACAAATAGCTCAACGATATTTCAGGTACAATAGTAATTCTATATTAAATGATAAAATTATAATATTTTTCTTAACCAATTATTGTAGAGCGTTGTAAATTAGACTTCTCAATACATCCACATTAAGTAAAATTACAGTAACTTTTTGCAGATAATATATATATATATATACTTACAGTAATGAACTTATAAATTGTTGATTATTAAGAAAAACCTTATTAAATTAATTAACTAAATAGTATAATCCAAAGTTTCATTTTGACAACTAATGGTTTCAACTCAATTTGACAGATAAAATAAAATGATAACTCTATATCACAATATCGCGAGTACAAAAATATTACGTTTTGAAATAGGGAAAAATATAATTATTCTAGAAAAAATATTATAAAAAAAATTTAAATTATCATGAATTCATAGTAAATTTGTTTTATTTTCTTCGCGAAATTTCACTTATATATTCATATGAGATTTTCATATTTTTAAGTTATTTATTGACTCGATATTATTATTTAATATATAACAGTAGATGAACTTATCAGATATTAATGTTAGGTAAACAATAATACAGGAATTGAACATTTTAATTTGATTAGAGGTAATTGTATACTATGTGAATTTAGGAGCTGGGTGCTAACCCTGAGTTAAATTCTTTTGGTCTAAATTTTTTTTTAAAATTAAATTAGGATCTAACTACAAAAGGGGTTGATGGAATCATTAGTCAAGCAGTCACAAAAGAAGTTTTTATCGTCAGATATTCGAGATTGATAATAGTGTGCAGGCCCACGCTAGTCATCGGCCAAAATATCTTATGGTTCCAAATCTCTATATATCCCATTTATTTTTTTATCAATTAACCATTTAACTAGGAGTGTGGGGTAATTCCTTTAATTATTATAAGAAATAAATCAAATATGTGAGAAAAACGTGGTATTTATTTTCAATAAAGTTAACTCCAATGCTGCCTAAATATATATCAAGGGGATTGGCTACAATATACATCAATAAATGTACAATACAGCTGATAATTAGTGTTGGATATATATATCACTTTGTTGGAAATCGAACAAATATTTTGGTCTTTAAACGCTGATCTAAGAACACCTTTAGCCCCTCTGATTATAGTTATTAAATGAAATCCTACAGACTTATTTTAGATGCAGCATAGACCAGGTACATTAACGCTGTGAGAAGATATCCTGAGTGGTTGAGGTTGTGCGACAGTTGGCCCTCAGCCGTGAAATCAGACAACCTGGGTTGGGAAGTTTTTCATTCAATATAAATCCATTTTTGAAAAATAGATTGTAGTTTCTGAGTTTCCGGCCCATATGTCACTTTTCTCTTGATCATGCTAAGTGCTAGAGCCCTAACTATAGTCTTATATCGCCCTTGTTTATTGTTATTAATGTGACCATTTGTCATTGTTAAGTTTTTAGCAATTGAATAACATGAAGTAGAATTATAGCTTTAAAGTAAATCATCTTTTAGAAGTATTTTTAGTTAGTTAGTAGCAGTTTTGTAGCCAAGATCACCACGAAGCATATTATATTTTGCATCTGCTAATGGAAATATGTATGTGTAATCTTTTAAGCTTTATATATTTATTAACCTACAAGATACCACAGGTAAAGGGAATAAAACATTGAATATTCACTAGTATAATATTATGGTACTGTGTAATTGTGTTAAACATTAAACAAGATTATAAAAAAGCATTCTATAAAAATGTAAGTCTAGTAAAATACAATTTTTTAAATTAATTAATGTATTTTTTTTTACATGTTAGCCAAATATTTATGTAACCATTCATTCTCCCACATGGGAGTTTCAGTAAATTTTCTGTAGAAGTATTTAACTTTCTGGCAACCCTTAACAGAATGTAGACCATAGTTCAGTGAAGAGATAATAGTAAAAAATACCAAATGCTATGCATTGCACATACAACACATAAACGTGTTTATAAGCTTCGCTTATATAAAGTGTTGTTTTTATTTTTATCTACGTATATATTTTGCTGTGTCTAGATTGTCCTTGTACTGTGGTATTGGTATAGATGGGGCTGTTTCTCCTTGTCCCGAATACGTAGCCGAGTGGAACCGATGATCGGACCAGCAGAGTTTACCAATCTCAGCAACAGGAGAGCTGTTGTAACCAAACACACCTGGACACAAGCTACAATAACATCTAGCTTGTATTCCGTACCCGATAAAAACACGCAATCATACTCTAAACTCACTGGTTGAGATCACAATGGAGGTTCTTACAAATTAATGTCGTTTTTTGACTAAGTAGGTATTTAACTGTTTGCGAATCCATATTTTTAATCCCTCATGATTCACCTTACTTTGCAATACACTTATTATTATTATATGTGTATTGTACCTACCTTTCAATTAGATTTTCACGTGAAACATTTAAGATGTGGTAGAGGTGATATTAAGAATAACAATGGCCTTCACTTATGGAAAAATTAAATTAATAAAAATGTTTTAGCAAGACTGACAAGTAGTAAAGATAAAAAATATAAAACAACGACGAAATTTGGGAGTGTCTTCCTTCAAAGAAAGTTAAATTTTTTAAAAAGATTTTTTAAAGAGCGCAGACGGTTCAAATTAATCTGGGGCTATCTGTGGGTTATTTTCAATATACAATAAAAGTTTTCATACACATCAGATAAGTACGTATAGGTGAAAAGTGATAAGTACGTATAGGTAAAGCTATATAGGTGAAAATAAATGTATGTTTGTGCGCATGTGGAAGAGAAACAAATGAGCAAAGAAGGTTGAAACTTATATGGGACAATTATGACTTACTATACAAATTTAATTTAAATCGGACGTGTAGTTTTTAAGATTGGTTGGGTCGCAAAAATCGAGCGACAGACCAACAGACAGACGCGGAACCAAAAATGTTTGAAAAGGATTTCTGTCTTGGAATTTTTGAAATCGGAGACATAAAATATTTTCGTTCTTCAGAACGATCACATAGCTTCCGTTACCTTCGGTAAGCTTGCAAGCAAAAATGATCTAATAATTATCAAGACATTGAAATTTAAATTCTTAATTAACTTGATGCAATCAAGTTAATAAAATAGAAAAAATTGCTTGTAAAGTTTTATAATTATAAGGAAACAAATGTGTACTTAAGCACCTTATGAAGGCTGAATGAAAGCTACATTGTTAAATAAACAAACATTCAATTTACATGTAGAGCAAATTTATATTTTTCTATTGTGATACCGTTATGCAAAATAAAAAAAATCATAGACAAAGCTTTAAGAAAGTGTAAATAATGAATCGTTATAAAGGGTTTAAAGAAATAGAAAGGACGTTTTGTTTCTAAATTCATAGAAACAGAATTTTTAAGTAAAAGGTTTTTTTCTATTTCAGCTGTGTTACATTTTTTAAAAGTTACTTTATTTATTTTATACATGCTATGCTTCGAAAAGGTGTAACAAGACAATTTCTTTGGAAGTTAAAAATAAAAATAAAACAAACAATAAAATTCAGTTAGAAAGGTTTCTCTGTTATAACAGGTTATAAATGTGCATACTGTAATTGAAAGGTATGACTGTTATGTTGAAACAAGGAGATGGAGTAGACTGAGTAAATGTGTCTTAGAATAACGATGAATACAGCACAAATAGAAGTTAAAAGTAGTTTTTGAAGAAGGACATTGTTGCAAGCGAAGAATTTCAGTAGTATCGAGTCTTACTTAGGGTGCACTCCAAGGGCACTACTTTGAACCTCTCCTTTTCATCGTGTACAAAAGACAAACAGTACAAGTGAAACTTGGTTTTAAACGCCAGTAAAACAGTACTTTCACCCTGTTTAGCTGTGATTTACAACTTGGAAAAGAAGGAAAATCAAGAGGGCTATTTTGTGTAAAAATTTGTAGGAACAATAGCCGAGGATAGTTGATTCCCACGATGCCACTGTTTTAACGACACTGAAATGAGAAAGGAAATTATTATATTACTCTATTGTATCCAGATTTTTTTTTCTTCTTCTTTTCTTTTTGCTGAAAATAGCTATCGAACGAATAATTTTGAGCTATATCTTTCTTAGAAAATAGATAACAGAATAAGTGGTAAATATTTTTTGCAATTTTAACAAGCAAATTTAAAGTAACACAATACATTGTTATATTATGTTATCATTAGAGTTTGAAGAAATATAGAATAAAAATGTCGAGGTTAACACTAATATTTGTTATCATTAAATTAAAACATGTCTTAGTGTTAACAGCGAAACGCTAGCCAAAACTTTCTTTGTGTGTAGCTAACATTCCTCTCATTATTCTTGAACTGTCACGAACCTCTTAATTATAATAAATATAGTGGTATCTAGCTTGTTTTTTAATAGTATAATAAAGCCTTTTAAAAAAATGGTCGTACTTACAGTTGAGGTTAATCATAATGATAATTCATATATACACTTAAATAAAACACACTGATGGTTTAAATTGATATAACTTATAATTGTTTAACCATAATATATGTACATAAAAATAACAATAAGACTATCTTCTCAGTCTTACTACTGAGTAAAAGACACTGGTGTTAATAAGTACAAAAGTTAATGTGGGTGGGAGCTAAGGAGGCAGTGTATTATCCTATTCCTATAGTATCGCCCCTTACTTGCAAATATGTTTAGTTCTAATAATAATCTGGTTAAGAACATCATTTACTGGTACAGGTATTTTTACAGGCAAAAAGCAGATGATGTCCTCTGCTTTTGGCTATTATAAATATGCCAGTTTCTAGATTTTATAAATTAATTTAACCTATAGCCAATAATTTTGCCTACTTTTGTTGTAAGATCTCTTAAGTAGGGTAGACAGATTTGTCCAGTTTATTAATGTATACATAATGGTGATTTTATATAGCGGATTTTTCTAATTTACTGTGTAGAATTAATACAATATTTTGTATTTATGAACATTTCATCAAGGTAAGAAGTTAATCGTCTATTATTGCCACACCTAAATCATCTATCTTTTACAACAATATAAATACATATAATACAATATATATGATATAATGGCTACAAGGAACATCCATGCCAAAAATCAAGAAAAACAAAAAATAGCCTTAAGTGTGGCACATAACTTCCTCGCATCCTATTGAACTACGAATAAAATCGAACAACCCGCTTGGTCGTAACTGAGTAACAAACATATCTACAGACAGACAGATGAAGTTCCAAACGATCGAGTTGTGAGTTTGAAACAGAGACCTCATTGGCTCGGTCTTTTAAAATTAATCAATTGGATTAAAAATCTTAATATTAATAATCACTATAATTGATTACATATAATTAGTTCTTTTTGCAGTCAATCTTTGCTCTTAGTAGCTTAATCCCATTTTTTCGATTAATTCTACTAGTATATTCCTTTTCTTCTTTGTCTTCCTCGTATGCCATTACGGCATTCGGGTGGTCTCTGTAAACCTCCTCTATTCTTCTCCAAACATCTTCTAATGTGCTGTTATTCATTTAAATAATGCGTAATCGAAGTGATTAAATTTATGATTTTAATAAAAGTATACATAATGGATTTGGAAATTATTATCAGAAAGTTGCGGATGATTACTATGATTACTGGCGTAAGGTCTTGAGGAATTCAAAGAGTAAAGAAGTCGTCGTTATTTTGGAGAAAATATAACAATTTCAAGCACGTGTTGTGTAGAACTGAATAGCCTGTAACGGTGTGCATGATACCTAGAAAACAGTAGCTGCGAATTTATTAACTCAATAACGACCCAGTAGTTTGATATTTTTTGTCTTATTTGTTTTTTAGTTTGTTTTAGAAAAAGGAAAATAAAAAATATAAATAATTTCCTGAATTCCCGTTCCTGATGATTGATGGTAAATAATAATACCTATAATACCTAATAATACCTATACCCAATAACGATAATTATACAAGGCACGGACTCTTTTTTAAAATTTAATAGTAGAAGAGAGTTTTTCTTTGGGGTAGAAAAATAATCCTGGGAATTTCACCTACACAGTCAACAGGTGTCTTCCAATGTCTGGAATAATTTATTATATCATGGAATCAAGTACCATTGGATAATATATCTATCTTATTACATTGGAAAGGAACTTAAATTAAGTTATCCTCGTAACTTGAACAAAAGCATAGTATGTATTTTTAGTTATAAAAATGAAAGTAATCTCTACTCACAATTTAATTTCAATGACTTACCTAATAGCTCAGCAGCGTACACAGAAAAATATATTCCGGGGAGGGGGACCAACTTAACCTTGATGACTATATGCAGATTTAGCATACCCCATAATTTATTACAATTGTAATTTCTCCACCCCTTTCAATTTCAAAATGTATTGGGTTTTAAATTACTTGTAATCATCACAAAACAATGTCACCTAAATAAATTTTCATTCACTTTGTGTGGCACATACTATTTCGTATACTTTAATAATGGTATATGCTTTTGTATCCTATTATTGTCAAATTTATTTAATTTTAACTAGTTTTTTAAAATGTATCCAAATTTGATATTGTTTCAGCTTACTAAAAGTAACGGAAGCTGTGTAATCTTTCTAAAAAACGAACATTTTTTTATGTCTCCCATTTCAATAATTCCAAGACAGAAATACGTTTCAGTTATGTTTGGTCCCGTGATCTTGGAATTTTTGAAATCGGAGATAAAAAATGTTCGTTCTTCAGAACTATCACATATCTTCCCTACAATTACATCCTTATAAAAACGTGGTCCAAACAGCAAAACAAAACGTGGAATCGGAACACATACGAGTATCACATTTCTATCTAGAAGAGAATTTCTCACTATACATTCTCTAAAATAATTAAATACTTTTTGCAAAACAAAAGAACCATTTGCTAGGTAAATAGGACATTTTGAACATGGACATTTAATTCCATCGGCAAAAGTCCGAGTTGACTCGGGGCTCATTTAATTCCATTAGCAAACACCCAGGCCGAACCGGCAATCGCTCCTAATATTGAACGCATCCCAATTAATTTTAATGCATTTATTTCCATCGACAAAATCCGGGCCCAACAGCAATCGGGAAAATTCATTGTACTCATCCTAATTTAATTCTGTAGCCAAAAATTCGGGCCTAACCGGTAGCAGGTAACCGGGGCAAGGCCCAGGCCCCTAGGGCCCTCCTTGGTACACCACTGTATGGCTATACATTCTAGGATATCAGGTGAAGACCACTGATCACTGAAATCCAATATAGTAATCAATCAGAAGAATAATAAAATAAGGATACATAATATATCACATAATATCATCGTTCTGGATTCTGGATCAAAAATAAAATGTTAAGACGAGACTGTCAAGTTTCGGTATGGTAATCAATTTTGTTTATAAAAAATGCGTTCTTATATTTATTTTATTTATTGTTTTAATTTATAACTAGAGCTAATTTTACTTTGTCTTGTTAAATATTTTGTAACTGAGCCTCAAGTCTTAGTGATGTTTAGAGGGCAATATTGTCATTGATTTTAAGTACCATCAACGTTACAAGGACCTCTAATTTAAAGTTAATTTTTTTTGCATACTCAAATCTAAGAAAACTTTACTACTTGGTGTGTTGGTCCGTTATTAAGACATTGTTTGGTAAAGTGAGGAAGGGCAGACTAATTGTTCCTTGTCAATGTAACATCAAGTAGCCCTTACTAGAACGATATAAAGGAAGGGACTACAAAACGAGACAGATATACAGTAGGGTCAAAGGCTTTTATACAACACCCTAAATCACTTGCTTCATGACTTCTGAATACTTTACAACCGTACCTTTGAATACTTTGGACGGACTAGAAATACATCAACCCCCAAGCCAAGTCTTTAAATGGAACACATTTTACTACTATTCAAAGCTATAATAGACACGTTTTTCACAATAAATATATATATATATATAATACAAGTAACACTACATAGTATAACCTACATATTAAATAAAATGAACTTATGGACTTTCCACAATTTCTTTAGACTTCCTGCGGCCACACTCATGTAGAGGAAATTTATTTTGAATTTCTTTGACAGATAGGAATATGACTTATTTTTAGTCCGTCTTTTTAGTAATGTCTCTACCAACGTTAAGGATATGTGATATTCAAATCAAATTTGATCAAATTCAACACTTAAATTAGATAAAAAGTCTTTTTTAATGCTATTATATAATTCATTATAACAATAAAATACTTAGATTCTTTTATTTATATTCATTGGCAACTGTGTTGAAAGTAGGGAGGCTTCGTTTATTGAAGCAATACTGAGTATAACTTTAATAATTGTTTTTATTTAGGCAAAAAGATTGACTTATTGTAATCAATTATAGTGACAGAAGAAGGTGGTATAAAGAAACAGTTTTAAAACCATAGAGAGGTGAACATATTAAGGAAGCAGTTTAATTAGATAGAATTAGGAACATCGTAATTGGAGGAAAGAATGAGGAAGACGAGGTACTCAGCGAGAAGTCGGGTGGAAAGGTTTAATTTTAATGTGTGGGAGGGCTCCATGCAATTAATCAGTAAGTTGGGAAGAGGTAAAAAGGCTTCACGAACATGATCTACTGAGCGGCGTCTCGAAGCTATGTGGGTGGCTCAGTACGTGGAATTCAAACATTATATGGACTGTGACCTCTCGAAATATAGTTGGGGACTAATTTGGTTACGGCTAGTTAAATAGGTTTGCTTGAGGCGCAAGACAGAGCTGTCATCGGGTTTCAGATTTGACTGACTAGACTAGAGACTACCAGCGTCATCAAATAAGCGACAAGCCTTGAAAAAACATAACATGTCATATTAACTTGTTTCTTCTTTTTATTTTAATCCCATTTTGTTTATCATATAGTTTTTTTTTATTTGATGAGTGTTTTCAAAAGATGGATCAACGCCAAAGTAAATCTTGAGTGAGATATTAATATGACAAATTCAACTAACCTCTGAACTGAGATGAGATGTGTTGAGTTAAGACAAATCAACGAGCCGTTAATTCACATCTGTTCTCAGCTAAAACACTAAATTACACGCTTGTATAAGCGCAAAAATGAGAATAATTAAGCAGTCCCTGCTTGGATGGTATTTCTTATAATCACTTTATTTTAGAACGTAAATTTAACATGGAATCATCACAACTATGTACCCTTATGGTATATATAGTTACCCTTATGGGTAGCAGCTACCCATTCCAAATTACTTTAATGTGTAAATATTCCTTTACCTTAATAGTTAATTAGACTAAGTAGTATTATCACCTTTACATAAAGAAGAGTGATGTTCTTTTGTCCCAAAGTTCCTTGGAATAAATATCCCTTTGACTAAATAGGTATTAAGACAAAGGTATTTTTAAAAGTAGTAAATAAATATAAATTTAGTGGGTAACTAATAAAAGAAGTACCTATTTAGAATTTTTCATAGATTTATCATTTTAAAAATCTAAAAATTGATTTAGCTAGTTTCCCAATAAAATGAAATAATAAAAATGCGGTATTCAAATTTTCTTCTGTTAACCTTCCAAGAATAGTTGGACAGTATGGCTTTCTAATAAAAACAAGCAGCCGCTGTATTCAGTTTTTGGGGGGTATTACCCCCAAATTTGGTGATATCATTATTTTTTCTGAAAATATATGCAACATTTTATCAAAATCGGCATTGTAATATAGGCTCCACGCTAGGCTGCACAAATATAGGCTCCATATAGGCTGCACAAACGACAGACTACAGACCGACGTTTTGTAAAACCACTTTTTCGTTCTCAGAGGACCTTAAAATGAGTAAATCCATAAAAATCTCAAGATCGAATTTTCACCAAATCACTTACTTTCTCTTTATATATACTTCGTATATAAGAAGGTAAAATCTATTTACATTTTCGGTTGGAGCAGCACTAACTCAATGAAGAACCGAACCGCAGTTCCCCGCCTCTGTACTACAACTATAATGTACTTAAGCCAACTATGAAAAGATACACACATAGCTACTAACTAGCTGTAGAGAAAGAGGGCTCTCTATAAAAGTAAATTTATTCTATCTCCAGTAGGGAGAAAAATTAATAATTTTGGATTAGTTTAGAGGGACTAAAGGAAGTCTTTTCTTCCCTGAACTCAAAAGGAGGGAGAAAAAATAAAAGTAGGGAGAAAAAGAAGAATTGCCAACTTAATTATTTTATAAATAGTATAGAAAATGAATGGCTAATGTTAATGAAGTTGTTGAAATCAGGTTGGCAACACTGCTTTTTCGATCTTGTTTATCATTATTTATAACCTGCATCTAAATAACTTTCTATTTGAGTTTAATTAAATTCTTATTTGTTTTTAATATTGAATCTCTTACATCTGCTATTAAAAGTGCTAACAATTGTAGTTAGTTATTAAAATAATAAATAAAAACTGTGCAATGGATGAAAATGTGTATTTTCTCCCTACTGGAGATAAAATATTGTATGTACCTCGGGAGTAAAGTGCCATTATTCCCCTCGCGATATTTATCTCCCTCGGCTGCGCCTCGGGATTTAGGGTCTTCGCCTCAGGAACCACCTTTTTCGCTCAGGGAATAATGGCTTACTTAACTCCCTAGGTGCATAAATAACTAATAAAAATCAGGCTTTTAACAACGTCACATAATAACCATAAAACCGTATTTATACCACTCTCTCAACTTCAATAATGCCCCTTTCTCTTTCGCAGTTTTACTCGACTCAACATCACTGAAGATTACTTCCAAGTGTGTAAACCGGCATTGTGCAATTAAGTGTTTTTGGTAGATACACGTTATTTATTCCTAATGAAGTTACTTCACTACTTATATAGAATCTACTGTAGACACTAACTGATAATTCGTATTAGAAGGAAACCAGGTGACAAAAATAATCTGCTATCTTTCTGGTGATGTGGCATGTAGCTTCCTCGCACCCGAAGTGTAGGTCCACGAAGTGTAGGTCCACAAGCCTTCGAAGTGTAGGTCCACAAGCCTTCGGCTTCTAATATTGTACCATCTAAAGACTACCTTTCCTATTCTATCCTTGACAAACTACTTTTTAATAGTAAATAAATTAAATTCAATAGTATTAAAAATATGAATTTTCACAAAAATGATGAGCTAATAGAAAGCGCTAAAAAAATGACCAAAAAGGCCAAAAATGTCCCCTTAAGTCGGAAAGGAATTTTGGTTGAGGAAGTTTTGAATTTCTGGAGACAATAGAAAAGTTGTAGTGTAGAATGATGAAAATGATTTTGTTACTATTGTTAAGCTCAGATATTATACTTACAAGGGGTTTACACTCATTTAATAAAAAAATAGAATTTTAAATGTCTCATTCTATTTAACGATGAAATGTTGAGGTATCACTAAAGAGGTTCCCACTATTCACTAGATGTAGACATTTAAGAAAAGAGCACTTTTACTCAAGATTGGATTTAAAATATTTTGTTTAAAGCCTACCTGAAAAGGTTCTATACTGTCAATAAGTATTCTTTTCTTCTCTTAATCTTTTTTAAATAGACGTAAGGCGTAAGTCTTCGTGTGGCAGCAATTGCGTGTGGTCTTCATTGGATTGGAATGGAAGGTACTATTTAAGATTTATTTGACTGTCCGCAGAAGCTGTATTCTAGTTAAATACCACCCATAATAATACTTATTGTCACAATACAATGGGAAAGTAGTAGCAACAAGAAGTATTGTATGGTATACTCGAAGGAGGATTGTTACTTCGAAGATGTAAGATCTTGATGATTGGTTTTGACTAAACAAGTGAATATAGAAAAAGAATTGGATCCTTGAGGTACGGATTTTTGACAAAAGAAGGATTCGGAAGGTCCTGGACCGGCGCCCTTTGTAACAAATCCTTCAGATGTTTTTTTCTTTATTGTGTTAACTCGACC
Source organism: Gerris lacustris (assembly GCA_951217055.1). Lineage (NCBI taxonomy): Eukaryota > Metazoa > Arthropoda > Insecta > Hemiptera > Gerridae > Gerris > Gerris lacustris. Next base: position 34,091,588 of record OX578281.1, on the reverse strand, counting down.
TCAGATAACAATAAGCACAGTGTAGCAAACCACACAGGTACACAATAACACAAAAAACCCTAACCCTCAAATCAATACAATATTACAACTACTCACAATCACTTTCTACTAATGATGTTTTCACAAACTCATTTGTTACATTTCAATACGGTTATTATTTCCAAGCAATTGAACGACTTTTTCCACAAAATATGTTCTTTTTACTTTTAGAACTTGCAAATGTATAAAATTTTAAAGTTACTTATTAGGTATCATAAGGCAAATTGAATCACTTTTATGTTAAAACCATTGGTTAAATAATTGTCATCATGTTAAAAATCACATTTTAAGCAGTATGAAAACGACCACCTACCTTAATAAGAATCCTTATATCTATAATTAACAAAGAAGACACTCTCTATAGATAAACATGAAAATGTCCTTATGGGGACCTGCCTTGATGGGATTTGTTCGTCATTTTCCTTCCCTGCAATATTCATCTTCAGCTGTTTCCATTTTGAACAGATATACTAAAGTAAAATACACATAAGTTTATCTTGATAACACACCACCACTCAACCAAAAACTTGAAGCTCTTGGTCGCAATCTTTTATCAATGACATGATTATTCTGCCTTTGTCATAGGGAGTAAAAACTATAAGAGTGCTAAGTATACACATTTCAAATAAGGTGAGAAAAGTTGGTCATTATTAAAGCGAAATAATAAATTTATAATAATTAAATTGTGAGGAAATGATACAACGTGATGAAGCGTTAATGCATATTTATTCTAGAAACCTCCTACGTTTCGTAATGCTAATCATCACTATAATAAAATACCAATTTCCAACATAAAAGAAAAATTTAAAACAAAAGAGGTGCAGAGTATTGCGGCATGTCAAAGAGTAAAAGGATGAGCGGTCCTTGGTGCGAATCATTAGCGGTTTATTTTGACTCTAGAAGAAAAGGATTTCAAAGGATCTGAGGATCCGACTAGAAACCACCCCTATGCAACGGCAAGACAAGAAGAAAAAACTCAGCCCACTAAAGAAATGTTTTAGTGAATAAAGGAACAAAAACGTTATATGTATTAATCTTTTTTTTTTGTGAGTCAGGGTACAAAGACAAATGAGTTCTGACACCCTGAGCGATGAAACAGAGAGGCTGATGAGAGTGTGTACGACCCTACATTAACACTATTATTCCTTCTTTTTTTTATTATTTCCTAAGACATAAAATATAAAGCATTAATAAGTTTTTAGAATTTCATCAGATGAATTGGTGATTTCTATTACGATTGCTAATTATTTTTTCTCTCTCATCAACAAATTGTTGTCCCTTTTTTGCCATAACCTCACAAAATACATAGTACCGATTGGATCAGACAATAGTCGCTTAGTCGAATTTTAGTGCTCATCTAGCACTAAATAGAAAAGAATTATAACGAAAAGAAACTAAGTTGTTACTTTTCAAAACGGTTATAAAGTAATAACCGTGTGATTGCTTGAAAATCCAAGCAATTCCACCGGGTATTACTCCACGTTTCATCCTAGTCCAGGAGGTAGCGTACAAAAGAGGGTCTGAAAAGCTAGAATTATGTGTAAAAGTAAATATTTTGGTGCCTTTTAAGAATATGTGGTTCTGCTAAATTTGTCTGCGGGACATAACTTGGCAATAGGAATTTAAAGTAAACAAACCGGTGGAGAGCGGCCTTGTCCCGCCCTTTATGGAGGTGACCTATTTGATTTGAAGTAATATTTGATTAACTAACCTATTGAGTGACAAACTACCATCAACTTAATTTTTGATATACTAACTAATTTCGTACTTAGGATCATGAAAATCACATTCTCCACCATAAAGGGTGGGACATGGCCGCTCTCCACAGGTTTTCTTCAAATGCCTATTCTATTACCATGTTGGGTCCCGCAGACTAACTTAGCCGACCACACATTAAAAGGCACTTAAAAGGTATCAAAATATTTACTTATACACAAAATTCTAGCTTGATGTTAGTCAGATAATTTTTGCACGGTATCTTTTGGACTATCCAGGAAGTATAAAAATGTTTTATGGTACCATGTGCTTTGCAGGATTTAATTACCGACGAGGCTTACTGCTGATTGAACTTTATATATTATATCGGTATTATTGAATCATTCATCCAAAGTAATAAATTCGTGATACCTATCCTTGCAAAAGAGTATATTATAGAATTTATCATTCCAGGTCAAAGCGATTCTTGTCAAGAATATATAATAATACAATAAATAATAGACTATGAACAGGCCCCGATTTACCAATGGGCAATCTGGGCAATTGCCCAGGGCGGCAATTTCTGGGAGACGGAATTTCTTTCTTTTTATTATCATTATTATTATTATTATTATTTTCAGAACAACTATTGATTATTATTAATAATATTAATTCCGAAGTTGCCACCGAGATCGCTAGGAAAAAATCAAGAAAAAGGTCCATTGGTTAATTCTTACTGAGATTTGATTTGAAATCAGTATTTGAATTCGCGTATTTTTCCGGGTAGAAATTAATTACATGTTTACAGTTAAAAGTTAAACTTAAAAATCGAGGTGTTATTAGGTTTGTTCCAACCGAGCATTGTACCGTCCGCGGGATCGTCACCGGCATGCGCAGTAGATAAAAGCCGTTCCATGCTAACTTGGGACAGTGTTTCGTACCGTACACGAAACTGTTCCAACCCCGGCAGGGATCGTTTGCGAACCGTTCACTGTACGGTCCCAACGATCCTCTGACAATACCATGTACTGGTTTGTATGACATGCGCAGTTATGTCAATAATTACAAATATCAACAGAAAGGTTTCCTAACTGTTAGGTTTCCTTAATGTTTTTAATAAAGTGCGAATAATAGTCCTAAACTCGTTCCAACCTGACATGATTATATTACAGTACAATGTTAGCGCATGCGTATAAAACCTGTCCTAAACGATTCCCGAACGATCCGCGGGACGATACAAAGGACGGTACAAATAGCGGGGTTGGAACAAACCTATTGTGTTTAAAAATGTGCACTGTACGTTGCCCTAGCAACGAGTGAAAACTAACACCAAGCACGCTAGTGTGGAATTTTTTTTAGTCTGGCTCCAACCCTCACACGTTTCATCCTCACGACTCCAACTAAAAAAAAAACCAAGTCAGGGCGCACTGGGTTCAGGCTCTTCCAGCAACTACCTAATCCTCAGTTCTTCCAAGGTAAATGCGAGACTTCATTAAATATCGGTTTGATATTAAATCTCAGTTATCCAGCCCGTGTCTTGTCTTCCCGTAGCTTGAACATAACTCAAATGGGAATTCGCCATCTATTTAGTTATGTTAACTAAAAGTTTTCAAGAAAAGTATAGAAAATGATTATATTACAGGCTATTTAATAATAAAATTAACCACTCAGAGTATACTACACCTATTAAAATAGCAAATAAATTAAATCAATACTTTAGTAACATTGGGGCCCAATTGGCAAGTGACATAAAAACAGGAATAGGAATTGAAAAAACCGATGTCTATTGCAAACATTTAGATTTCAAACAAACATTACATAAATTTGACATGGTTACAGAGGAGGAAATAAACAATCACATATCCAGTTTAAAAACAGATACATCCCCTGGGGTTGACGGTATTCGAGCTCAGTATCTTCAATCGTCCAAAGACAACATAATAAAACCCATGACATTTATTAGTAATCTCTGTTTACAGCAAGGTATATTCCCTGATGTTTTGAAAAAAGCAGTCATAGTACCGTTGCATAAACTAGGAGATAAGACGGACCCCTCCAACTACAGACCTATATCTATCTTATCTAATATTAGTAAAATAATTGAAAAATGTATAAAGGTCAGATTAATACACTTCCTCGATAAAAACAATATAATTTCAGAAAATCAATACGGATACATGACAAACAAAAGTACTACGGACGCTGTTTATCAACTAACCGAACACGTTATTACCGACTTGGACAAAAATAACAAATCATTAGCAATATTTATCGACCTAAAAAAAGCTTTTGACACCGTGTCCCATGAGGTTTTGTTGCAGAGGTTGCATTCAATAGGGATTCGAGGTACTTGTTTAAAACTGTTCAAGAGCTATCTGGGAAACAGGACCCAACAAGTGAAGGTAGATAATTCTCTTAGTGAGTCGTTGAATGTAACTTTTGGAACGCCTCAGGGGACAGTGATGGCCCCGTGGCTTTTTCTGATCTATGTCAACCAAATGTTAAAACTTGAAAATATATACTCGGAAATAATTTCCTTTGTTGATGATACATTGGTATATTTCAGAGGAGCCACGTGGGAACAAGTGTTTCAGAATGCTTCTTTGGGAATGACTAAAATAAAGCAATGGTTTAACGACAGCCTTCTTACTCTAAATCTAACTAAGACTAAATACATGTGCTTTTCACTTGACTCCCGGGGACAACCGACTAATGACTTACAATTAAAAATACACAAGCATCAATGTGCACAACAATACTATACAAACTGTACTTGCACCGAAACAATATGTAGAATAAACTCGATTAAGTATTTGGGGGTAATAATAGATAATCATTTAAATTGGAAAGAGCATATAAGTGGGATGGTGAAACGAATCCGAATAACCATGTACAGTTTTATTAGAATAAGAGATTTTGCTAATAAGTCAACTTTGAAACTTCTTTACCATGCCCTTGTAGAATCCATATTCAATTATTGCATATTGGCGTGGGGAATGGCCTCCCCAACTAATCTAGAACCTGCTAATATAATCCAGAAAACCATTTTAAAAATTGCTCTAAGAAAACCTAAACGATATTCATCTAAATTAATTTATTCAGAATTCAAGGTATTACCAATTACATTATTATTTGATAAATCTATTCTATTTCATTTCTATAGTAAAAATTTACCTAAATTATGCCACAACTACTCGACAAGATCACAGACACAGACAACTTATGTAACTCAACTCTGCCGCACTACTGCAAAACAAAGACATGCTATGTACAGAGCACCTCAACTATTCAACACACTTCCAGCCTATCTTAAAAATATTCATAATTTCAATACGTTCAAAAAAAAAATTAAAGAATATTTATTAAATCAGATATAATTAATAAACATATTAAGTGAAGCGTATGTATGTGCATTTTGTATATACGTATTTGAGTATGGGTGTGTATTATTTATAGAAAGATATCAAATAAATATAAATTATTAATTTAATAAACAAATGAAATAAAAAAGAAATATTAATTAGAACCACTATAACTTAAACCAAAAAACTATAAAAAACCATAAAAATAAGTATAAAGAATGAATAATAATAAAAAAAAAAAATAAATAAATAAGGTGCAAATTAATTCTAATAACCACACTTATTTCTAATATTAGTAAATTAATATTTGAAAAGGTAAGCATTATAACAGTTTTATTTTTGTTTAATTATTGTTATTTGTTTTAAAATATGCATCTTTTACTGTCGTGTTTTATTATATATTAGTGTTAAGAAATAAACAAGATAAAAGTATGAAGTAATATTAGAGACGGGGCCCTCTCTCTAGGTGTTTAACACTTACTTAGGGCCCTCATCAATAATTTTTATATTTATGTATTATTTCTGTTTGTTTGTTCTTGTTTGGTGGAAAATATATATATTATTATTATTATATTATTTATTCACTTACTGTAATTCATTTTATCAAAAATTTGACTTTTTCCTTAGTTTAAAAATGTTAATGTTTATTTCATACACGAGCTATGGACAAATCCAAAGGTAATATTTTTCATTTTCATATCTTAAGTATCTATTTCGTTTGTTTTCTCATGGACAATAAAAGTTATATATAACACCATTTTAATCCAAAAGTTTGATTTTAAAATTTGAAGTGCAAATTGATTTTGCACTTCAAAAATTAGACATGCAAACTGGTACCTTTAAAATTATGTTTGCAGTTTGCACTACAAAAGTAGTTATAAAAAATTAATATTATTTTAAAAAATAAATAATTGCGTAATCATTTTTTATCAACAGTACACACCATTTCAGGTTATTGCCTAATTCGTTATTTTTACAACAGTATATATGGTATCAGCCCACATTGGGGTAACCCAAAAATACTATTCAGTAATCACAAATAATATGTCAGTTCTTTGTTTTGTGGGGGGGGGGGGGGGGGGCTACAAAAGGTTTTGCCAAGGGTGCAGCTTACCCTAAATCGGGGCCTGACTATGAATAACAAATAATGTCTCTAAAACAACTACAAACTTACTCGGTGAGTTACAGGATTTTTTTCTCTAACTCCAATCCCACACTTTTGTAAACCAAAAACATGTCTAAAAGTTCCGTTTATTCCAACCAACCATATAAACTAAAGTTCACTTACTCTTAGTACGAAGATAACTATTTGCTCGCAACACAGTATAAAATTGGCCGTGAAGAATCAATGTTTTTATCAGTATCAATTTTTAGGGATGGTATCCACATTTCAGTAGTTTACAAAGCGTATTAAATTTGTTTCACTTGTCTTCATTTTGACAAAAAAAACTGATATTTACGTCGCGTCGGATGATGGGTAAACTTTCTGTCATCCGCGGATTTTTTATTTATATATGATTTTTTCTATTCTTACAGCATTTTTCTTTTTATATATTTTTTTTTTCTTTTTTTGCTTTGAGAAAGTGATTTTCCTGTAAAGGCTACATTGTTAACGTTCAAGATGGCTGTTTCACTGGTTCATGTGTGGTACCATATGATATGAGGTGGGAACGTGCCCTCTATAAGAGAACCCGTGTAAATCTGTAATTGTACAAAATCTCTTGAAGACCAAACTTTTTAACAGTTTTGATCTTCAACAACACATACCTTAGACTTTAGACAGTTTACCACGCATCGAGACACATTCAGGTTTAATGCGTAATAGGTTAACATATAAGAAATATAACCATTGAATTCGATCAAAACCAGTTCTATTTATGAACTTGTCAAATTTGAAAAGGTCTCTTGCGTTGTAGAAAATTTAAAATAGGTAATTAGTAAATCTTTGCAAAATGTTAATGTTGAAAAGTTTTTCTTAGTTTCCAGATGTGCTCATTCCTTCCGGATTACACTCTAATGACATTTGCTTTATTAACTTTTCTTGGGTAGGATATATTAACTTCCTCGGGTTAGGGTACATTCAATGCAATCCCATTTCCGTTTTCTCTTATTTGAAGTTTAATGAGCTTTAATCCCTGCATTTGAATAAATCCTAAAAAGAGGTATCGTAAGAATTTGCTGATGCAATTCATGTGACTTGATGGTATTATCCTCTCTTTACACCATTTACTAATTTACCTACTCCGTGGCAATACAACCCTTGCAGAGTTTCGGCCAACTCTACAATTCTTTTCTATTCATCCCAATCCATGGCTTTTTGTCAGGCTTCTGGGGTCATTTTTTCTCCTGTAACTTGTATCCCAGATATTTAAAGGTCACTACCTTCTCAAAAACACTGGTTTTCTATTTTTATTGAGCTGTTTTCCAATTCTACTTCGTTCCTTGTCAACGACATGTCTTTAGTCTTCTGCTAGTTAATTACTAGCCCAGCTTGAATAGCTTCCTCCTTTAGCTGAGTGAAACTCTCTCTCATGCTATGCTCTGCACGACTCAGTAGGGCCTACATCTACATCCTCCGCATATCCAATGTACTGATTCACATATCCAATGTACTTTCTACTGACCAGGGGACCTCCCGGATTTACCTAAATATTTCTCACCACTCTTTCTAGGACCAAGTTAAAGAGGGTACAAGACAAGCCGTCATCTTATGCTGAAATCCTCTGATAATTCTGAACTCCCTCCACAAATTGTTTTGAACTTGGACTTTACTTCAGGTATTGCCATAAGTCATTTGTATTCATTTCCACTGTTTAACTGAAATAAAAAATAGCTAATTAAGGATTCACGATGTTATTTATTAGAGTCAATATATTTTAATTCGTGAAAAGAGTCTATAAATATTAACATTTATTGAAACTTAAACTTTAAATAATTACAAGATAAAAAGAACTTTTTATATACTTCGTTATTAAATTTTCTATTGACTAAATAAAAAATCAATATGAAACTTGTCAAAATGAAGATTTTAAATATGGGACATGTCAAAACAAATAAAAAAACATGCGGATTTTTTCCGAACTAACTTTCTATACAGCAAAATTTGCTGAAAACGATTTAAACTCAGCTGAAAGATGACTAAAAGTATTAAAATAATGCATTGTCATAGTGTTCTGAGCTATTCTGAAAGTTTCAAATGTCTAGCTACTCAGGATGTTAGTTAAATTCGATTGCAAGATTTGTACTGGATAAACAAACAAACAAACAAGAAAGCAAGCTAATAAAAACGTAGTAAAAAATATGTTATTTCTCAAATTTGCCTAAAGTGCATGATGGATTGTATAATATGGCCTGCTGTCCTAGCTTGGGAGTGTTGTTTCAATGTGAATTGATGTTTCAAAGACGGCATTGCTTAGGTGTGTGTTCTATATTTTACCCGAATTTAAGATTGTTTAGTGTTAATTCATTGCAGGTAAAAGACCACTAAATGTTTAAAGATATTATTGGACGTTAAAAATGAGATCCAATGTAGATCTTAAGACCTTGAAAGGTTCCAGTTGTCAAGACTTAGTAAACTTAAGAAATGGCAGGATATTTCTTAAAGTGTTGAGCAAATTTGCCCCAGTAATTGAGAGAGGTGAAACAACTTTACCAGACAGGCAAGGACTCAGGTTGCAATGTAACCAACCTCTTGTTGGTTCATTGTTACCAACATCTCGGCACTAGTTCTCTCTAGATACCTCAGCACTAAATCTTTCACAACAAATATTTTTATTATATACAGTATAATAGGAACACTGCAGCCTTGCAACACCTACACGCTTTTTCGCCTTTGAATTATTGGGAGGGATACTAAAAAAAAGTTTTTTCTACATATTGATGTAGATAAAAAATAGTTTATACACACATTCACATTCAGGAACTATTTTACACTGCTATTATTATAATCTATAGGCACAATAATAACAAATGAAGTACCTTACATGCCTTACAGGTACATTTTACATTATGATATGACGATAGATTACTTTTTAATATTATATATTAAAGTTTGTTAAAGGGCAAACTTGAGACAGGTGCTCCTGTCGACGATGATGATGCTCAGAGGTACTTGAGGGACCTTATGGAAAATTAAGAGAGTATGCTATTTATTTCGTAAAGATTTTAATTTTCTAAGAACAAAATCAATTTTATATAGTGAAAGTTGTAACAAGTTTTCTGTATAACCTTCTGACAATATTTTTTCTTCAACATTGTTCTTTGTTGACATTTTTTTGGTAGGTACCTATGATTTGAAGTTGCATAATAATAATTTTATCACTCGATTTGATGGATAATCATATCATACAATATTGATCAATTATTAAACTAGTTTTTCTGTGAACAGTAGAACAATAGACTTCAAGGAACATATTTACCAAATTTGAATAAAATTGAACACACAGTCTGGTCGTGACTGCGAAACAAACAAATAGACGAAATGCCAAAGAGCCAACTTAAATCAGAGACCTCGCTCCGCAGATAACTGCGCTGACTGAACAAGGCTTCTCACATATTTATGATACGAGTCAGTTAAAGAAAAGATCAAAACTCAGATCAATTTAAGTCTTTATCAGATGAATTTAATGTTTCTTAGTTTTATGATATTTCAATCATAAATACATTTTATGATTTGCGGGTGTGAAAATTCCTGAGTATGGAAATGAGGCTTACTTATAGAATGTAATCTTAATAATTTCATTTTTACATAAAATTAAAATGCTCGTAACTGATGCATGCGTGTAATAAGTAATTGTGAAGACGCATTGTAGGATAACATTTAATAAATTGTTTTTTAATCAAACCAATCTGTGCAAAATTGCACTCGAAACACATCTCCATGTATTACTAGATTTCTTAATTTGTTTTTGAAAAAGTTTTAAAAATGTAATAATTACGCTGTTCCCTACTTGATTACAAGACCCCAAAATTATTTAATTGTGAAAAATTTAAATTTGAGTAAAAATGTAGATATAATAGATAACTTAGGTTTCCTTAGAATTTATTTTTCGATTTCTTGGAGGTGGTTTATAAACCTACCAAATTACAAAGATAAATTCCACTAAACATTCCGTAGCAAAGCGTGAGAATGTAGCTAGTTCTAGATAACTCAGTTAAATGTTTTTAAGGAAATTTAAGATAAATTATCATGGCCTATAAAAACAAAAATCAATGATGAATCAAACAAATCTTGAATTTTGAACAAATGATGAATCTAACTTACTCTCAAAAATGATTGAGAAAGAAAAGTTGTTATTAAATAAATAAATAAATTTTAGTTTTCAATTTCCGACAATCTGCTCTACTGCCCAGCTTATACAACTATTTGTCCAGTTCAGTTTTTTGAAAGTTATGGCAGATGTGAGAAAAGCTATTTTATAGTTGAGTTTCTTGTGGTGCGGTCCTGTGTATACGAGGCAGGAGTTACGCTTGGTAGTAAATTAGCCGCTGCTACCTCCATGTTTTTGTTCTCCATGTCACATTTATCATTTTAACCAAGGTTTTTCCACCGTGCTTAGTGTAGTGTATACAGATGCACTGGGGATAGAAATAGGGTCGCCGACCCTAACCTACCCCTTGTATATGTACAAACATATGTACAAATGTACATATAACCTTTTCTCTTCCTATAGTTTTATAACAGTTTTCTTTCTCCCCCTTCAAAAAAGTAAGAAACCTCGAATCGAAATTAATAATTATTAATGAGAGGTTGGTTAGTTTGACGTGTGAGGAGCTGCACTTCCTCTGTGGGTTCCCCATGGCGTCTTCTGGTTAAAGGAAATAAAACCAGAGGGCGCTTCAATATCTCTTTTAAATTAATACCTTCATTCTTGAGGTTTTCAGCGCCCTTCTATCTCATCTGACTAATTGCTTCTAAACAAAAATAGCATAATTATTTAAAAACAGGTAGCTTCTAACAAATTAAAGAATACATACGTATAAAAAATGATATCTTCTAAAACACTGGATCTAATTTGGCAGATGAATCAAATTCGTTTTTTACTTTCTCACATACATAATATTTATAGAAAGAAAGTATCGTATTTCGATATTTGATGTATTAAACTGTCAATTAAGGTCTTTAAAATCCAAAAATGTGGATTTTAATTTTTTTTGTATTTTTCGTCGGTGCATCGAACGATTTTGATTAAAAAATTCAAATTAGCTGTTATAGATTTTCAATCTGCGGTCATTAGAGAGATGAATGATAAAACTTTAATACGCTCAATGAAATATTCACCTATCTACACATGCAAAAAAAATTTTTCAGAGGTGAGCGCAAACATGCTGCGCAATTCATAGGCATGGTTTCATCGAAAAATATTGAGTAGAACTAAAGTTATTAAAAATTTGACTTTGAGCTCTTATGGCTTCCGCAATTTTAGACCGATTTAATTTCTAATTGGGTTTCTTAAACCTCACACTAATCCTCTTTAAATCGAGTAGTTTTTTGTTTTTTTTTGGGGGGGGGGGATTAATATTTTATTATTTGTTCCTAGAACTATAGTTGTTAAATATTTACTGGTGCAACTGCCATATTGAGAGAAAAGACTGGTAATTAAATTAATGCACCATCATGGTTGATGACTGTTCAATGACTTCCCAGTCTAATTGTTGGTTTTGACTACTTTTATTTTCTTATTTATTATACCTTTTTTAGCATTGTTATTTATTACTATATTACTTAGTTTCTATTGGTTAATTTTTAAACGGAATGAATGATGTATAATATAGTCCTGATATTATTCCTAGAAGGCTTTGGAAACAAAACTATTTAGGCACTTCATTTAATTGCTAGGCCTAAATGATTATAGCAAACATAGCCACTAATACCTAGTGTGAGCCCCTCGCGGAGCGCAGGGTGAAAGCAAGTACTTATACTTAATAAATTTAAATACGCATCTAATATCTATCAAATCGTTTTCACGAGAAAAATCTAGTTTCCGAGATATTAATAAAAATTAATCTGACTTTGATTAAAAAAAGAAATAAATAAATAAAATATAATTGGATTTAAATTTAGTATGAATATATACGAGTAAATGAAATACAATTTTTTTAAAAATTTTTTTAGGTAAGTATTCAACTCCTAAAAATGTTTAAGTTTTAGGTAGTATTCATACTACGGAAAGATTAAATTTTACTTTAAATCAAATTATAAGTATTATTATAATTATAAAATAGTCCCGGTGCGGGGGTCTATTTTTCTCTGTATGTCTCCCGTAGTTAATGATAATTATAATTTGATAAAAAGTAAATGAAATAGTTCGGATCTATTTTTAGTCTTCCTTCTGCTTCTGATAAATATTAATTTAATTTTGAAAATTTGCATGCATTATTTTAATGATAAGATAAGTTTTTACATGTACTAATTTTAAAACATAGAGAATAAGTTGTATTAGTACGAAAAATTCCATATGTTGGTTTTTTATGGAAAGGAATGCTTCGGAGGTACAAAAGTTTATGGTGTTTTCATATTTTTTACAGGAAGAAACTTTGGAAAAGATCAAGAGAATGAGGGACGTCGGACGTCGGAATATTCGACGGTGCACGAAGGTTGTAGAGAAGTCTTTTAGAATCTTCTGGGAAGACAAGGTAACCTCTAGGACGTCGACGATAAACTTCAGAGGAAAAACTCTTTAAAAAGGATCAGGATGAGAATAAGAAGAAGAAGTAAAAAAGGAAAACAAGTCTTGACAAGAAGAAAAAGATATTGGAAGGTGGGGAATAAAGAAAGATTATACCGGGAAAGGTTCTGTGAAAAGCGAGAGGAAAGACTCGACGGTGAAAGGATATCCAAAGACAAAATAGACTAACAAAGACAAAATTAAAACATAATGAATAGATAAAGAACCCGGGTAAACTTTTTGATTTTAACTGGTTATTTCTTTTATAAGATATCATTAATTATTACATGGTGTAATCAATGATTAAATATTCTCGACTATTCCAATCTTGGATTTCATTAAAACAGACAAATGTGAAGTAAGCCAAGTTATTTTAATAAATTCCTTTCCTAAATTGCCAAAAAATCATTGTTCTTTTGCTAAGTGACCGTAGTTATCTTTATAAATGTGTTTATAATAATACTATTAATTTAATGAAGAAGGTCGCAGTAGCTTAGCGTACTCTTAAACTCGCTATATAATACGAGGTTCAAACACTGCCGAATCTGGATGACTCTTTACTCGTTCAGAATCCTCGAGTTATGAGCAGAGACGGGAAAAAGTCATAAACGTCATAGTCATATGATTTTGTCATAAAATTGCTATTTTTCGAATAAACGTCATAAAATGGGGTTTTCTTGGGATAAACGTCATAGAATGGCCTTTTTTGTCAAAGCAAAATGTTTTTTTTTTGTTTTTTTTGTTAAAGCAAATTTTTATATTGAACATCCGTGGTCCGGTTCCAGGTAAAAGTGCATTTCAAACAAAAACCCTTACACCAGCTTAGTGAAAGGCCTGGGCTCTTAATTCCCTGATCACTTTCGGACTTAACTAATGCGCTTATGCATACCTGCAACTAGAGAGGCACCGAGGGTCATCCCAAAATCCAAACTAGGGCTCCTGATCGGCTCCTTCTTGGAACAAATCTTGCAATTAGAATCCAGGAAGGTCAAGATAGATTCTCCAATCAGCCAATAGTAAACCCATTGGGTTGGGCAGTTTCCTGATTAGCTGTTCCAGAACTTAAGATTTTGTATATATTGGTAAGGGATTAGAATGTTTAATTGCTCATTTGATTTCTTACTCGTGTTACTTGTTTGTTTTTTTTTACTTGGGTTTCCTTGGTAAAACCAAAAAAGGAAACCCTTATAGTTCGTTCATGTGTCTGTCTATCTGTCAGTCGGTAGTTCCAATAACTTTTGCATCAAAAGAGATAGAAACATGAAACATTCCAATATTAAAGATCGTTTAGAGCACACACAGGAAAAATATTGCGAACTCAAAATAATCAGCTGTTCAAATTCAAAATGGCGGATAACTCACGTCACGCGATTTCTTTTTTTTAATTTTGAGTGGGGTACCAAATGAAACGTATTGAAGAGTAGATACAAAACTATATAACACTTGTGGAAAGCGTTTAATTTTCAACGCCATTTTGTCAAAAAACATCAAAATTTTGCGTATATCCCCCTCCCCTTAAAACTATATTTCCGCTGTTTCTAAAAACAACATGAAAAAATATGCAAAATGTGCTTTCTGCTGGGCCATAGAAAAATAAGAATAGCAATTCGATATGAATTACTGGGAATCCAAGATGGCGGCTAATTCCTGTCACGGGTGAATTATTTTATTTTTTTTAAAATTTTGAGTGAGGTATATAATGAAAGGTATTGAGGATTAGATTACAAAAATATATAACACGTGTAGAAAGTGTTTATTTTTTCATGCCATTTTGTTAAAAAACATCAACATTTGAATCATGGATGGGAACACGCCCAGGCCATAGCTGCCCGACTAAAGGGCAAAGAAGTTCGGAAATTGTCTGAAGGGCGAAAAGCAAATGAAGTGTCATGCATGAAATTTGCTCCCAGCTCATCTGCCGACGTCGAATGGTCTTTTTCCAAGTTTAAAATTCTACTGACTGACAAAAGAACCAATTTAACGCTGGATAATATAGAACAACATATGATTATTTTTTACAACGTTGAAGCATTCTGCTAATTATTATTATTATATATTGTAAATATAATTCTGAATTTATGAAATATTTAAATCTTTCTTTTGAACTGTTACCCTCCAAAATAACGCTAAATTTTCGCTAAAAAAGGCTTATTTTCACAGTGAAAATAAACGTCATACTTTTTGCTAAAACGTCATAAAACAACCGATTTTCTAAAATAAAGGTCATAAAACAGGATAATAAAAGTCATAAAAGTCATAAAATAAAGGTCATGAAATGGAAAAATAAAAGTCATAAACGTCCCGTCTCTGGTTATGAGGCATACACCCCACCAAAAATATTATCATGTGGATGTTTTTATTGACCGATTATATCTAATACTGGGTTGTCTCGTAGCCAGTGGCCCGTCTAGCTGCCAAGTTCATACACCAGGTAATTTTATAAAAGGTGGTGCTTGTAGAGGACATGGTACTTTTATTGGAACAGGTTATTTTTATATGAGCTGGAAATTGTGCAGGATTACAAATAAGTTACAAAAGTTTAAAATTATTTTTGATGATTTATCTTTGTGTACCCTTTTGTAATCTATATACATAAAATTAAAATTTTGTTTAAACATTGATTAGAATTGCAAAATTTTTGTTAACTTTTTCATTTCATATAATATTATGAAAACTGAATCCGACCTCACCATTTTTCCTGTGTGTATATATGTGTGTCTATCGCCACAAGTCCGACTTTATGGGAGCAAAACAAAGTCCATTAATTTGTTCGCAGGGGTTGCGCCAACATTTTGTGCATGTTGTACGCTTGGTTTCATCAAAAAATATTAAGTAGAATCAAAGTTATTATAAACATTTTATAAAAATAACCCGATTTTGATAATAATGATGTTGATTTTGACATTAAAACAAAAACACGCATTTCCCCCACTAGGTTCTTGAAACCCCTCGCCAGGGGTTTGAAACTTGGTACAAACCTCAGTCCTTCCATGCAGTTGAAGCGCCCAGAATATCATTAACCCATTTTGCTTTGTCTTAGTCAGCAAACATTTCAAAAATTCGTAAAAAATTGAAACATTTCCCGATAGCGCTGACATTTGCACCAATTATACTTCTTTATTAGACAAATAATTTCCGCTGAATTTTGTTTTGATCTCTGCTGCCTTTTTAAATTTAAACTCTAAATCATTTTGGAACTATTTCGCTAATTGAAGTGAAATTCGCACCAATACCTCTCTACAAGATAAATAGTTTCCCCATATGTTCAACTAAATATCTTAACTGCGATTAACAGGGTATTTTAATCTTAATAATGTAGAATACATAAATATGTTGTCTTTTCTATGAAGGCTTCGGAAACGAAACTATTAAGGCGTTTTATTTTACTGCTTGGCCTACACGATAATAAGAAACCTAACCACTGATTCCTTGCATGAGCCCTGCGTGGAGCGTGGGGGTGAAGGCAGGTTACATATTATATTTGTAGGTCGATCCTATTGTGGGTAAAAAAGTTTCTCTATTAATTAGGAGTAGGCCACGATTCGACGCCGGTCATTTTTATATGATGCATAATTAAATACAATGATATAAAGAAATGTTTATAGTGTTAAAATACCTCATCACAATAATAACATTGCTGGGTTCTTGTGCCTCACTATATGATTTGTACTTTTGTTAATTTGATGGGTTTTTTAAAATACCATGAAGAAACATTAAATAATTTTTCTAAGCGAGAATATCTATAGATTGCACTGAGTAGGTATCCTAAATCCTTCCCCCTTATTCCTATACTCCCTCCCCATGAATCGTATAAATATTTGTTTAGTTTATTTTCCCCCTTTGTATAATACATTACACATGTTGAATGTTAATAGATCTTTCTTATTTAGTTTTTCACTACCCATCGGTTAAATTATTTATTGCCAACTGTAATATCAATTGTTAGCACAGATAGGTTTGTTTGAGCAAGAAGATATATTTTATTCCTCTTCAAAACAAGTAAATATAACTATTTTAAACTTACAAAGTAAAAATATAATGTAGTAATTGCAATCTGGTAATTTGCAGGTATAGTAAATATAGCTCTATATTGGAACTACGTTATATTAGCTGGTGCTATGAAATGATCTATTGGATTATGTAATACAATAGTACAACTTTCGGTCAATAATAATTTAATATTACAGCTACTTTCTGACCATAAAACCATACGAGAAAACGCAAGAGAAATGAACCTTGTAAAAACTTTTACTTTAAAAAGAAATAAGTTAATCTTGGAAATTGAGAGGAAAAAAAAAATTAATAGGCTGAGAAATAAGTCAGGTTCAAAAACCAGAAGTCGAAGTATTATTTTTTTTGTCTTTTATTATAAAAGACAACTTAGAATCTAAAAGGAAATATGAAGGAAAAAAGAGATAGCTCTGTATAAACTAAGTGATAGGAAAGAGTTGGAGAAAATACTAAGATGGCTCTTGGTAGGGAAGAGATGAGAGAATAAAAAAAAGTATGAGGATCGTCTTCATCTTGGAAAAATACTTATATAAAGAAAGAAAAAAGATCAAAATAAAAAAAAAATAAAAAAACGGAGTAAGGACGAAAAGAGTATGACAGGATGTAAGTGGGAAAAGGAAAGGGAAACTAAACAATGGCGAGGCGGTGAAGGTGCGGTAGGCCCCCGGTGTTGAGTAGACTAAGGAATCAGGATGCTTGCAGGTACAATAGGAGGTATTTTTCTTTATAAGAGCTCGAGGATCTTGTAGCTTCTAGGACCTCGGGCACTGTGGGAAACACTTAAAAACCATTCTCACTAGGAAAATGGCCTTGCTATGGCATGGGGACTTCAACCTGACTATGGCAGTAACTATCAAAATGCTATTTTGTATGGAAGAAAATGAACTACCCAACATGGCTTGGATAAAAATGGGTGTTCTAACAAAATCTAGGCGTGGATCAAAGGGGTGATCAGTTTTAGAAAACATTTTTTCCCCTTAAGTTTAAGTGCAAGTATGTAACTAAGCAATATAGGAAGGGTAATTTATAATTTAATGAGCCCAACAAAATATTTTTGATAAACATTACATTATTTTTATAATCAACAAAAATATATACGTAGCAATATTTGTGAATGGATACACTAACTTTGTAAAACAAAACGTAAGTTAGTAAATTCAAATATTATCATCTTTGTTTAGGTTCTAGGTCAAAGGTCACTGAACACTGTATACATTTAGTGTTTGGGTGGCCTGACTGTTTGTTTTTCCTAGTGCATGGGTTCTCTTCATGGCAGACGATTAGTCGGATCAATCCGTGCGCTTTTTCCAGCAGGTTGAAGCATAGAGCGGCCCCGGGTCGGCCAGGGGAGCTTATTGAGACGTAAAGCGAGCGTACAGAATCAGCAGCCTCTCCCCCCAGGTAACCAGCACAAGGAGGATTAGCTGTGGAATCGGATTCAGCACGCCTTCCTCTTCAACCCGCTCTCTCGACTAAACACTTGACGAAAAAACCAACATGCAGATTGAATCTTCAGCTGATCCCTTCTAAAGCTTGATCCCACAAAAAAAAAATATCAAAAGAAATTAGTCATTACTTTTTTGTGAAACACTGTACAAGTACTAGGTCGTTTCTTTACTATCTTTACACTCGTACCTCTTATTGTTGTTTTATATATTATGTATACATTTAGAATCATGTAAGTTCAATGTACGCTGCAATAGGGGCAAAATAATTTTAACTCACAATGTTCATTGAAACGTCCTTAACATAAACTAATTATTTTTACATTTCCCTCCACTTCAAGACAATGACATTGTGCTGAATTTAAACAGTAGAATTTCTATTTTGGGCCTCGGTAGCTCGTGAAGGAAAGCGGTTGGCTCTCCTGGCCATGACGCTAAAACATTTTGTGCGTCTTGACAAGTTGGATGGTGACCACAGATCTGGGTTTAATTCCCCGCTCAGTGTTCACCCAGCATCGCAGTATAAATGGGTAGCTGCTATGTGAAGTGGGACCAACAGATAGCATAGGTCAATTGTCAACAGCTGTTAGAACAACACTGTCATTCTTATTTTCTTTTGTTTCAGGCCCTCCACGGACTGTTGCGCCATAGAGTTGGGGCACTTCTTTAGATGGTTACTCCCCTTGTATAAGCAACAGAGGGGAGAAACAATCTAAAGAAGATGTAAGGAATGTTCTTCTTTAGACTGTTACTCCCCTTATAAAAACTAAAGTATGATATTCTTTTGTCCCAAAGTTCATTGGACTTAACATCCCTCTGTCATAATTGTTAATTAGTCAAAGTCATTTATATCCTAAAGAAACATAGGGGAGTAACAATCTAAAGAAGTACCAGAGTTGGTTAGTTCGTTTTATAATTTCTACTTTAATTATGTATTCTAGTTTTTAAAACTTTCTAAATTCAAGAGACGTTTGATGTATTAATTAATTATTTCTGTATACTTGTATTTTTTAGATCACTGATAATACTCAGATTCCTGAGCAAAAGCTCAGATGCGTAGCTAGGGGCTTGCAGCTACCAGAGACAAAGATGGTTTTCGCAGCCCCTACATCAAAGTTGTGGACCCAAACCTACATCTGTCGACACAATTCTGACTTATTTTTCAACAAATTCAATTTGGTGCCTCCACGATGCTGTCCGGCGACATCTGTCCCCTCTTGCACCTTCCTAGCTGCACCACTGTAAAAGCTCTAATATAATAAATCTTAATCTCTGATAGGCGAACTTTTATTTCAAGCCCAACTGTATACTAAATCAAAATAAAAACTTTTAATATTGAAATATAATTTTCTTTAGTAAAAAGTGCTGAATATATCCATTTTTTATGGATGTGAAGACAAGAAAATTAGACATAATTGAAGGTATTATTTATTACAAACGGATGTATATTTTACAAACACTTGGTCTAACCTCTTTACACCATTTGAACATCGATACACCAATGGATATCCAGATGGGGGTCACCGCTTGAGTAAGTTTTTTGTTTACAAAAACCTCATCACAGGTGTGAACCTTTGATGTAGAAGGAGGCGTCTGAAAACAACTCATCCACCCACTTCAATAAAGCATGGGAGGGCTATTTGTCAAAAAGTGAGAAATTCCTTTGTTTAGTCTTTCCAATGTTTCATCATTATCACCCATAGGTATTATTTCTTTTTTAGAGGGAGGTTTTTATCCATTCCAGAGGGTTTGCTACACTGTTTTCCTTTTTTTTAGTTTTCATTCACCGCTTTATGTTTTTTCTGCTTCTCTTCCTTTAATATATTTTTTTGTGGTGCGATAGGACCTCAATCACCCTGATGTTATTAGTCCAAGAGGTTTTCATGTTACATATAAAAAAGAGGCTTGATAAAAAAAATTCACTTTTTCAATTTCACAGTCCAGTATTAAAAGACTGACTCAGTAGAAAATATCGAGGAAAAAAAGTTCCCAACCATGTTCATAAAAAAAGAAGTAAAAGGAGGTTATTAAATAAAAATGAAGTTCATTGATTATGATGGTGATATTTATTTCTTTGTCTGATTCATTACACTTCTAGTAATTAATAATTACAAATGAAATGTCTAGTAATTAATTCGTAATAATAATTTGTAGGAAAATGCCTAAGAACTCGTTATTGATAAGCCTTGAAGATAAGGTGGATTACTAAATCAACCTATTTAATAATTTTATTGTCAAATATAAAATAAAAGCATGTAGCCTGATTGAAATTTAGTTCTTCCAGTAATGAGTATACCTAGTTAAGACATGTTGACTTATTAAAAAGTCAAGAGTAATTATTGGGAGAGTGGGAGTTGTAAAGCCTTATTACAACATAAAGATTTATTTTTAAGGCTGTGAAATGTTTCCAAGTCTTAGTCACGTACGTCGGACAATTTCGCCTTTATGGCTCGACCTTAGCAACAAGTACATGACTCAAGACGGCTCCCGACTCTTGCTAAAGGACCAACAAAAACAAGAAGCAATCCTACCAAGGATACTTCTTCAGCTTCAGGTTCAACAGGTTCCTTCAGTACAATCATCAACTTCCAAGGATACTCAATATAGAGAATGCCTAAAAAGACTTCCGTAAGAGTCAGAAGTTGATCTTCTTGTTAAATTGTCTACAACTATCCTTTCTTGTATATTTTTACCTTTATTGTGAATGCTAACATGCAAACAAAGATACCACTAACTTACCCCCAATATCTTAAAAATGGGTAAGCTATATTTATCTATTATCGAGACAAGAATCAAAGGCACACGTGAAAAACTATCCCCTACTATGATGCTACTCCTAAATCTGAAATAAGTTCGAAGTAAAGGTAAGAATTAAATTGCAAATATATATAGAGCATAACATTAAAACGTTAAAGTACAACTATCATAATTTACAATAAAACTATATTCTATAAGCTATCCGGTGTAATGATCTGGGAAGTTATAAATATATTTTTTTTTACTCCTTGCAATAATAAAACTAACCTTTTAGAATTAATTGGCAGATTCTAATACCCTTAATTTGGGAACAGTCAATAATTAATTACCCAATGAGGTACTTCAATTCCCTGGGACATCTTTTTATCCCATTTTACATAATTAATATTGTATAAATGGTAAATATTATTGCATACATGATAAATTTGTAGTATACATGGTAATATTAGGTTTTCCAAGGGCTGTTGCGCCACGTATTATTTCATATGCTATTATTACCATGACCATGAATAATTATGTATCTGTTCTTTTTGCCGATGAGTCGTTCTAGGAAGGGGAAATCTAACAAAATGAATCCAGGATTTTTCGTAGGGATATTCACTGAGTCTGGTTGATTTTAGAGTGTTTGCCAGTGGCGTAAATAGCGCCCCCGCCAACCCCGCGGTGCGGGGGGGCGCCTGCTTTAGGGGGCGCCGAAAAATGAGTAAACAAAGATAAATAATAAAAATTAAAAAAAAAACCTCTATTTAGGCGGAATTATTTTTAAAATTATTTTTGGGAGATAAAAATAAATGAGAGATAAAACAAAAAACAGAAACAAATTAAGTGTTTAAATCAGGGTGAAAATTGTTTTCAACAGTCTGCGCTCTTTAAATTTGACTAAATTGATACTTTATTTCATGTAAGAAATCAAAACAACCCCCCCCCCCCTAAACCCAATAAATTTAAAAAAAAAAATACCACCGAATTTTTTTTTTTAATACATATTTTTTACATTCACCTCATATTTAATTTCACCTTAGAAATGTATAAATGCACTGTTTTGAGAGGTCATATTTTCAAAATTTTCCGTGGGAGGACCCCCGGACCCCTTTAAATCCCCCCAAAACAGTTGTTGTTACTTGGGCGCGTAGATTTTCTGTTTATTAGTTTAACATTTTTTTTTTTGGGGGGGGGGGGAGCTGCTTTGTTGAATAAGTAGATCCTTTTCTTGTTACCACTACGAATACCCTCCCACCCCCCATCTTAACTGAGTTAGAATGTGCCCCCCTAGACCTAGCCGCCGGATAAACCACTGATCTTCCCCACTCCCTCTGTCCCAGAATGACTAACAAAGAGGGAAAAGGGGGGGGGGGGGGGGGGGTGAATTTTGTAAGCAATAGGGGGCGCATTTCCAAACGTTGCGGGGGGGCGCCGGATTTCTTAGTTACGCCACTGGTGTTTGCTGATGCTGAAGAATATAGTATAGGATAGTTACTTAGAGGCGCATGCGCCTTCACAGAGCAACTATCATTATATACAGACTGATGCCCTGATTGGTCGAGCCATGGTTTGGTGGGGATAGTATCAAGGACCCCTCTGTATCCCCTTCCAGAGTAGAAGCCTTGCCTTCTATTACATATTTCTACATTATAACCTAATACCAACCCGCCCGCCATTATCATCTTAGGTCACTCTTATAATATCACATTAATTCTACCTATATTTGTCATGAGCAATAGTTATCACCACAAGTTATTAACAATATTTTACTCTTGTGAGTAAGACAAGATTATTTTTTGTAATAGGCTACAAGAAATAGTTTCTCTAAAATTCGGTAATAAAATATAAGTATTTGTGGAACAAGCAATGAATCTAATAAATTTTCCATGTTATTACAATACATCGATTGTTGAGGAATAGGCGAAGTTAACGGATATATCGGATTGGAGAGTAAAATTTGATTTAAATGAAAGGAGGAAGGGAGTTCCAAATTCTAGTATTTAAAATACATATGCCACATTTATCAATTACAATTACAGGTGATGCTAGGCAATTGATAATAACCACATTATGTATGTAACGTATATGGTGTTTCATAAAGAACGCCGGTTTTTAACATATAATAAATCAGTCAAATTTTTCAAATATTATATTTGATATTTTCTAACAACGTACACCTTCCAATGATATAATATCTAAATCTGGCAAAAATATGTCCTCCTCTGTTCTTACCTACGTCTTCATGCATTTATTCTCTCGATGAATCTTTCACATACTTCCTTGGATTCGTCCAACAAATAATTTCCCAGTTAAGATCCGGGATGGTTTGAGGTTCGTTAGCTTAAACCTGCATTACAGATACCCCAAGATAGCAAAATTTGAATGGTAAGAGATCGCTTGAGTCGCAGATCATGTTTCATGGTCGTAGCAAAGTGGCATTTTTTCTGATTTTCAAAAAGTCTTGGGCCCATGAGATTTTATGTTGCCAATTAAACTGATTTCTTGAAACTTCTTGATCAGCCTCCGAACTTGTTAGGCCTTGTTAGGTTCATTTTTGCAACCGACGATTTCCGAAATTTCCATAATGGGTCAGATTAACTCTGCATAACTCTCACTGCACTGATGCAATGAGTTTTCTCTGCGTTCTGCCATTCCAATCTACGCTGACTTAGTGCATATGAGTTAGTCAAAAAAATTTTCATTTCTTTGTTTTGTTTTAAACATTTTTGTTCTTCTGAAAGTTAGTAAAATAATTTCTCAATGCGGAAAAGAACCTTTTTATAAATGTATATGTAATGAAAAATATCTTGAAGTTACCGCAAACAGGTTACGTTAGCTTCAAATTTACTGTAAGCAAAATCTGGTAAATATAACCCGTTTATCTACGGTGAGATGCCAAGGCGGTAAATTCAGAGCAGGTCTCCCGTCAGCGGGTTGTGCTGAAGTTAAACCGACAAAGGGTTTAGTGAAAGAAGGCCTTAAGGCAAGGCCTGCCTGCTAATTACGCTAACCCGTGACAAAACCCGCGCAGCAAAACATAAGAAAGACACATGCTATTCTACAAACTAAAGCGGCACCTTTAACTCATAATTTTTTGTCGCCTTGTTATCACAACACCTAACACTATTATTCTCTTAACACAAATTTTTAAATTAAGACTTAAAACTCATGACTATATCATTTATTGTCTAATTAGAAAGTTTTGTTTTTAAATTAAATATAAACATGATCGGAAAAAATTGGCTAAACTGAGCCAAATTCATCAAATGACAAACTTTAACTAAATGATAATAAGGAGAAACAATATTTTACTGAGTATTTAGTCAAGAGTAAATCCACTACAATTTTTAAGCTAACTTGCTTACACAATAAAAGGATTATTTCTTAAGATCGTGAGTTAAAAAATAAACAGGTGTTTTTCCGTGGACATGGGACATGCATACCCACTACATTTAGATAATTATTATTAGGTCTTGGTTATTTTAATATTACTTTGTCTTATAATGCCGTAGATTTGTTAACAGAAAAAGTTAGAAGTTTGTTTTTCGGGCAATTGAAGAGTTTTGGACGATAATTTTCTATTTTCTTATAATTTGGTCTTTATTTGTACAGCAATGATTTATTCATATTGCCGAAAAAAAATCGACTTATTTTTATTCACTAATTTATACTTCACCCGTATTTACCTGTTTAAATATAGTTTAGTGTGATTTAAACCATTGATTGAGGTTTAAACTTAGTTTAACTTTAAACTTAAATTACATTAAATTGACAATATATCACATTAATTATTGCAAGACATCAGATACAGAATAAAATAATACCAGAGAAATAATTTCAAATTTAAAAGACCGAAGCTAATTCAAGAATAACGAAATCACTTCCAATGCTAGAATAAACAAATTCAGATAATAGATGTAATGTATTTAACGTCTAATAGAAATGCACTACTGTCTAGGATTAATAGCAGCTTGGAAATGTCCCTTTTTACATTGTCTAACCTTAATAATAAAATGTGATTAATTTTACAAAAGTCTTTGATCTTTTAATTTAAATCAAATTATAATTACTATTTACAACGGGAGACAGACAGAGAAAAATAGACTTCAGCACCGGGATTCGAACCACGGGCCTCCTTTATGTAAATAGTAATTATAATTTGATTTAAATTAAAATTTAAACGTTCCGTAGTATGAATACTACCAAAAACTAAAAAAAAA
Organism: Gerris lacustris; assembly: GCA_951217055.1. Classification (NCBI taxonomy): domain Eukaryota; kingdom Metazoa; phylum Arthropoda; class Insecta; order Hemiptera; family Gerridae; genus Gerris; species Gerris lacustris. The sequence goes on along the minus strand of OX578281.1, from coordinate 34,066,410 downwards.
AATACGTGTGGTGTCGCGGGACACCCGGCAGGAACGAAGTTCCTTACATTTTTCATTAAATATAAATTATAAAATCACACTGCTAAGTACGTATACATTGCTAACTACTTATACATGGCGGAGTTTGCAAAGAGACAAAATTAAAAGTAACGACTGTTTCTACCTAGCAGAGTTAAGGCAAAATTAAAAGAAAATCATTATTTGTATAATTAAAGCAAGCGTCTTACTATAAATATATATTGAATATAAGAAAAAAGTTGATCATGATGAGTTTATAGTGAAAGAGTATGTTTGTTAAAGGAGTTTGGATTGAAATAGGACTGTTTTCTACCAACAAGGCCAATTAATTTAAAATATTATAAAATATATCTCTTCCCTACTCTACAGCTTCTGCTTGTATCAGGGTGAAAATTTACATGATTTTATTTTATTTATTTACAAAACAAAGTGACATTTTTGACATATATAACAAAAATAATTAAAACTAGTCAAGTAATAGGCTTCCTTAATTACACTTTTTCCCGTCTTTTGAAGCTTACGTTTACGCGAGCGTTGCGCGTGAACGCTTGGGCGGATAACGTTTTCCGACGAACTCAGCTTGGGCATTGATAAAATGAACATGTGTACCAAATTTCATCTAACTTGGTGATCTTTTACTCAAGTTATCGTCTTTTACTCAAGTTATCTTTTACTCGTCATCAGTAGATTTCGTGACGGTGATTTTGTGACGGTGATTTTGGTTGTTTTTTTCGGATTCACTCCCGGGCTCCAGAACGTGTCATAAGGAACTTCGTTCCAAAAAAAATGAATTTCTAATTGATTGTACTAGGTACAGGTGCTAATTGGGTACTTCATAATTAAAAGCGTTATTTCTCGGTCTAGTTCTAATATCGTTAATGTTGACTTCTAGACTTGTAGAAAAAATTTGAAAGCTTAATGCGGGACTAGGTATCGTTATCGACAATGGAAATTATTCTTCAGTATAGCTTAGTTGGCTAGAGCGTCTTTACTGGAAATAAAGGAGGCCCGTGGTTCGAATCCCTGTGCTGAAGTCTATTTTTCTCTGTCTGTCTCCCGTTGTAAATAGTAATAATAATTTGATTTAAATTAAAATTTAAACGTTCCGTAGTATGAATACTACCAAAAACTTTAAAAAAAGTCCTTGATTTGGATATAGTACTCAATTCGCTGCTGTACCCTTCCATAATTATAACATTTAATGTAAACCAGTATAATAATATGTCAGTGCGTAGGCTTCCACGGTTGAGGTCATCATGGTCAGTCTTGCGATGGTGACCTCGTCATATTCGATGAGTTTTCTGACGTTTCGCCTCCTGTGGAGGCTGGAGGCATCTTCCGTGTGTCACACATCTGAAGATATCTCTGAGTTTCTAGGACAACCTAGAAATCCAGTATAATAATTATTATGAATATTTTTAAATAACTGGCTTAGAAAAAATCATTAATTTAGCTACCTAATAAATGAATAATCTTTTTATATAAAATAGAAATCCAAACTAAACTTGATTATTGCTTCCGAGCATACCGAAAGTTACAGAAGCATTGTGACCATTCTGATGACGAAATTTTTTATTCCTTCACTTGTAAAAATTCCGGGAATCAGGAAGAAATGTCGTTTCTGTAATCAGGAAACATTTTTGATCTTGTATCTGCCAATAGTATAGCCCATATAAGTTTCTACTTTCTTCACCAATTTGTTTATCATCCACTTGAGCACAAGGTTTATATGATTAACACCTATATCATTAAAAGAACTCAATTTAAGTGGTTCATAGAATGTATAGCCCACAAATGGTTAGAAATGTCTGTGATCATTAAAATTGCTAAACTCACACGTTTATCCATTTAACAGATCTAAATAATAGTTTGTCTATTAGTGTTAGTGTGGCTCATATTTCCTCAAGTCTTATCACGTACTCTACTAACGTTTTGCTATAATTAAACGTTTATTTTATTTAATTTTGACCCCACTTTTGTTTCCAAGCTGACCGAAGGTAACGGAAAATGTGTGATCGTTCCGAAGAACGAAACTTTTTACGTTTCCGATTTTAAAAAATTAAAAAGTCAGAAATCCGTTTCAGACATCACGCAACATTTTTGGTTCCTGGTCTATCTGTCGCTAATTTTTTACGAACCAATATGTCTTAAAAACTCCATGTCCGATATTAATTAAATTGGGATGGTAAGAGATAATTAGCCCATTATTGGTCCCATATAAGCTCCTTCTGTGCTCATTTGTTTCTCTTCGACATTCGCACAAACATACATTTATTTACACCTATATCTTTAAAGTAATCATCTAATTTTAAAAAAATTAGGATGGTTTCTAAAAAGTAGGCTGCAGATAGCACAAGATTGATTTCAACCGTCTACGCTCATTACCTACTGCTAAATTGATACTTTAATTAAGGATTTAAGAAAAGGGGGAAAATTAAATAAATTTAATTTTTTTATGCTGTTTATAAACAGCATAAAATAAACAGCGAGGAAGCTACATGTCCCTAATCGGCACACTATTACAATTATTACAATTAGTTAGTTACACATTAAAGTTGGAAAGTGTTATTTTATTCCATTTTGAATCACCCCTAAATCATTATAGGTAATAATTAAGAGAATTCATTTTTAAGACATTATCTAAGAGGATTCAATATTCAGAAGCGTAAAAGAAAGAAAATAAAATAAGACCACACAGAATACTAGAAACATTTATCATTTTCTTACAAAACATTTAGTTTTGCCTTGATTGTAGTGTAATTTTTTTTCTTTACATAGGGCGGCATGTTTAAAAGAGTGTTTGTATGTTATGAAAAGTGCCGAAAAGGTCTCAAGATGTAATGCTTTCTGATTGGTTTAAATTAGTCCTAAGAGCAATTAGGAGTCGACACGTGTTTTGGCTCCTGATGAACACTTTCTTCAGGGGTGGCCTTACTACCCTATCATGGCCCACCTTATACCTCAAGTCATTTAGCCTTAACTTATTTATTTCATTATTTCCATTTTAATTTAAAAACCTGTTCCGTTATAGTTTTATTAAATATTACAGTCAATATTTGATTGAGTTGAGTCACTTATTTCACCAAGTTCATTGGGTTATATATTTAATGAATTAAACTAACAAATGGTTCAAATTCATGCCTCATGATGTTACAATACTGGTTGAATACAGTTTTTGGATCGAAATTGTCCGTGGAAATCTAAATTCAATACGGATTAAATGCGATTTAGATCCAGATACCATACACTAAATTCTGGGATTGTATCTGGATCGAGTTTCATGGATACACCTGAACTCGATCCCGACATATGAAGAGTGTGATTTGAGCTTTCCTTTACACTCCATTCAATCAAAAAACATAACCATTATTTTCATTTTACTATGTTTTATCAGCGTGCTTTCTTGTTTGTCCAGCACAAATCTTGCACTCGATTTTTAACTAACTTCCCGAGTAGCTAGACATTTTAAACTTTTAGAATAGCTCAGAACACGATGACAATGCATTATTTTAATACTTTTAGCCATCTTTCAGCAGAATTTCATTCGTTTTCAGCAAATTTTGCTGTATGGAAAGTTAGTTCGGAAAAAATCCGCAAGTTATTTTATTTGTTTTGACATATCCCATATTTACGATCTTCATTTTGACGTGTTTCAAACTTATGATTTATGACAGATAATTTAAAAACGTAGCATATAAATAGTTATTTATGCACCTAGGGAGTAAAGTAAGCCATTATTCCCTGAGGGAAAAAGTTAGTTCTTGAGGCGAAGCCGAAGGAACCATGGTCCCTAAATCCCGAGGCGATGCCGAGGGAATAACTCTAATTAGCTCTCGAGGCGCAGCCGAGGGAGATAATTAGAGTTGTTGAAATTAATGTTGAAATTACTGTGAATCTAACAATGGGCTAGTTAGTAGATCACAATCTACCATCTAAACTTCATAAAAATTAGATGGAATAGTTCAAGTTACTTCACAATAATTTTGAATGACAGACCGTCAAAACCAACACAATACATTTCTAAAAATTTAAATATTCAGAGGGATAAATAAATGTCATTCTATAGAATAATCACAGTGCTTACCTTCTGCTTCAGTAAGTTTGAAAGCAATTCAAGAAGGAAATTTAGTTTAAAGACAATATTTAACAAGTTCAATGCCATTCTTATCCTTTTTACTGATTGGAACGGTAAAGCTAGTAACTGGTGCTTATGTTGGTGTACTGGTGAATTTGTAAATCAATACAATATTTATTTGAGGTCAGAGAGTGAGTAGCGGAGACATGATAAGGTTTATGGACGGGTGGGAGGGCATGATCAGCGAAGCATGACCAGGGTACATAGAGGTGGCCTGGGCAAGGACTCTCTGGGCATCCAGCCGTGGCCAACATGGCCGACTATCCTCTACTTGCTATCACTCTCCAATAGACCAACCAAAAACTCAGCATGAAGACTTCTTCATTCACCTTTACGAAACGTTAAAAAAAAGTTCAAGTACATTAGTCTGTAATGCTACAACCTAAATTAATGGTGGAATAATTATAACCTGTGTGGAAGGTTTTCTCAAAGTTATTTTACCTAGTCATGGTCTTAATGAAGCTTTAGGTTTAGTGACAATCATATCATACACACATAGTTCAGTTCAATCAGTTGACCAAAGAGCGAATATCCATATCCATGGATAAGAAAGCTAAAAATAATGCCATTCTATATCAGTCTATGTCTCAGAGTGAGGTGAAATATAACATTTTTTTGTCTTACGACGATGTGAAATGTTTTTAAGTTTATATTCCCTTAACGACTCCTACCAGTACAGTAGTTATTAGTGTTTTTTGACCTTGGTCTTTATCAAGGAATAAAAATATTACAATCATATTTTGATTACTACCTATAGTAAGGCACTCACGTCCGGAAAAATTAAAATTTAATAATTATATCAACATTAGCTTCGGTATATCATTCTATTTAAAGAATTTCAGTTAAAATTGGTTAAGTTGGTCAATTTAAAATAAACTCACAACACCGCTTTTTGATTACATTATTCGGTGGATAAGCACTCTCTTTTTTCTTCCCCCCTCACCGAAGATTTTCGCATAACTCCAAACATGACCCCTTAAGATCCGTGGAACCAAAATTGGGAATAGCCGCTTAGAGGGACGAAACACATATAGTCAATTTTCTTAAATCGTCGCATCATTCTAAACCTCTACAAGACCCAACAATTTAGAGCATAGATATCTATTATTCTAATTAGACAAAGATCCCCGAATGTAACCCTATACCTTAATTCTTTTCTTAAAGCTTAACCTCTGCCGAGAAATTTATTACTCTTACAATATTAGATTAGTTCGCTTGTTTTGACTGAGGTCTAGGGGTGAGTGACTGTACAAAGTCTTGACAGAGTGTGTCTAACAAGTATCACCTTGATGAGGAAATTGTAACAAGGTTGGCTGCCCTGGTCTGTCTCTCTCCAGATCTACGTCTAGCTTTAGTTTCGACCTCACCCTGTTAACCGCCCGTCTCAATGCCGATAAGCAAGGATCATTGTCACAACTTACAAGATCCGACGTAAACTCACGACGAATTTCACAATGCGATTCTTTTATACCCAATACATATAAAACGGATTAAAGATCAAGGAAAAAAAGTGGAAAATTGTTCAACTCCAGAAAACCATTCTGGAAATCGAGATGTTCGTTTCATCACGTAGTCTTTATAAGGTTGTTTTTTTTGTAATACCCTCAACATGGTCTAACAGTTGTTGTAATGAATACAGGATTACATCACTGTTTAAGTCGCTTATTTCTCGTCCAGCCCTTCCAATTTCTCTATCGGTAACTTTAATTTCCTAGCGATTAACAACTAAAGCGATTTGAATAGATGTTTTAATAACAATTTGATTTAATTTAATAGTAACTTACAATAATTAATTTGTCTAGTTGATCTGTATTTACACCTCAGAATCAAATAAGTTCATATACAGGGTGACCAACGAAGAAAGGACGATTTTGAACAAGCCTGCAGCAAATATACTGACTTACTTACTTACTTTATGCTTTTTATTTTTCTTTTTTTAATTTTTTTTCTCTCCTTTACACATTGTCAAGATGCATACAAAAACAGACATTTTTTTTTGGGGGGGGGGGCATATTTAATGCATATTTAATCAGCACTTTTGATTTTTTTAGAGAAAACAACTTCCATTGATGACCTTCTTGTTCGTAACACGAAACAAGTCCGTTCATAAAGTTGAGGCGAACGCGAACGCACTCCAATAAATACCTCTATCGAGTAAATGGTCTTAAACCTATAAACAAAATGAAATATAAATCCTTCACACCATTTCAGGAAAAATATCAACTAAAAGAGGAAATGGGCTTCATCTACCGCATTCCAAGTAAGGATTGTGATAAAGTTTGTATAAGAGAATCTGGACAAACTCTACAAAACAGACTCCAACATCAAAGTGACGTAAGAAATTAAAAAAGACAGTTTTAGCTGTTCACGCTGAAGATCTTTAACATAATATGAACTTTTAAAATCTCAATTTTAAAGAAAGAAAATAATTATAAAATATATCTTCTAGAAGCCGCATTCATTTCGTTCTACCCGCAATACCATGAATACTCGTACAAAGCAGACACTAAAGACCTTAAATAGTTTTATTCAGGAATTTTTGATAAGATACAAATTATATATTTTAAGAATGTTATCAATGAATTAAATTAAAAAAGTAGGGTACGTTATAGTGTTTTCTTTTTTACCGGAAAACCATGTTTTTCATTACGAATTAACCCGCGGAAGCCTATACCCACTGAGCATTTTTGGTTAGTTGTGTATAAATAATTATAAAACTAGTTATACACCTGAGTTAATTACTGTTTTCAAAGTAACCTGGACCTTTAAAATTAATATTACGATAGTTATGAAATTTATTATTAGAACGAAGTTCCTTATGGCACGTTCTGGAGCCCGGGAGTGAATCTGAAAAAAACGACCAAAATCACCGTCACGCAAAATCCGTCACGAAATCTACAGAAAACGATAACTTGAGTAAAAGCTCACCGAGTTAGATGAAATTGGGTACACATGTTCATTTTACCAATGCCCAGGCTGAGTTCGTCGGAAAACGTTATCCGCCAAAGCGTTCACGCGCAACGCTCGCGTAAACGTAAGCTTTAAAAGATGGGAAAAAATGTTATTAAGGGAGCCTGTTACTTGACTTGTTTTGATTATTTTTGTTATATATGTCAAAAATGTCACTTTGTTTTGTAAATAAATAAAATATAATCAAGTAAAATTTCACCCTGATATACAAGCAGAAGCTGTAGAGTAGGGAAGAGATATATTTTATAATATTTTAAATTATTAGGCCGGGTAGGTAGAAAACAGTCCTATTTCAATCCAAACTCCTTTCAAACATACTCTTTCACTATAAACTCATCATGATCAACTTTTTTCTTATATTTAATATATATTTATAGTAAGACGCTTGCTTTAATGATACAAGTAATTATTTTCTTTTAATTTTGCCTTAACTCTGCCAGGTACAAACAGTTCGTTATTATTAATTTTGTTTCTTTTCTAACTCCGCCATGTATAAGTAGTTAGCTATGTATACGTAATTAGCAGTGTGATTTTATAATTTATATTTAATGAAAAATGTAAGGAACTTCGTTCCTACCACTGTCCCGCGACACCACACGTATTTTTAGTTCTAGCATATGGTTAAAATTAAGAATTAATGTTTTACCATAAAAATCACTTGATTGATTAGTTATTCAAAGTAGTCTCCTATCCAAGTGACGAACTATAACATCATCTTGATTTTTGACCTACCAATTAATTTTGTGTTCAGGATCATGGAAATTACATTTTTCACCAAAATGGGCGGGATATGGCTGCTCTCCATAGATTTGTTTTTTTCAAATGTCTATTGCCATGCTGACTCGCTGACAAACTTAGCCGATCACATATTCTTAAAAGGCACCAAAAGATTTACTTAACACAAAATTCTAACTTGATGTTTGTCAGATACTTTTTTGCACGGAATCTCCTGGACTATTATATTATGTAAAGTAAAAGTGGGTAGTAATTATTTTTATTTTATTAAAGTTTTAACAATTTTTATAAATAAAAAAGTTAATTTAAACTATTATTTATGTTCGTTTTTTATGTGGGTCGATCAAGGGTAGTAAATAAGTATTTCAACTAAGGTGAAATCGTTCTTAAACTTGGCTATATTTCGCCCCACTCCGGGGTATATTCATGCCTAAAAACATCGAAAAAACTTAATTACAAATTAATGTTCTTTAAATAACTTGTTACATGATTTAAAATACAATATTATTACAAAAATAAAGGTAAGGACTAATTTCTTACCTTATCTTAAGAAGTATGGATCATTATGTTTAAACATTTGAAAAAATATTTATTTAATATAGACCACATAGTGGCTTCGTCAACTCATCATCATCGTCAACACTTTTATTAAAGTTTTGACAATTTTTATAAATAAAAAAGTTAATCTAAAATCTATTATTTATGGATAATTTTTTACGATTATCCTTTTATTACTGATTAATACTTTTATTCATATAACAGGTAATGGTTTGTCTCTTAAAAATTAAATTTATTATATAATATGTAGATTCATATTTAGATTAATGTCTAATTAAGTTGTAGATATATATTTGTCCCTCTAAGGATATCACCAGGCATGTAAACAAGGTATTTCAACATCATTATCATTAACAATTACCAGTTTTATTGAATTACAATTCCTATAATCAAACAATTAATTTATTCCTGCATGCTAAATGCATGAATGAATTATTGGTTGTTTTGGAGGGATCATTCCTGCAGCAGGAATGATACCTTTATAAGATCCTAACGTTTGAATGGATGGTACTGTGCCTTTCCTAAGTTTTCCTTCAAGATAGTAATATAGAAATTTATTTTATACTAATGATAACTCTTTTGGGAAGTAATAAGCATTTGATGATTTAGAGAATTATATAAGCATAAATATAATAAAAGGTCAGTCATAAATGTATTTGGTTAACTTATCTAGACGAGAGCGAAAAATATACTTTAAGACTATTTTAATAGGAATGGTATAGGAAAAATACTTACCGATTTACACTGTATCATACAGTATTGTAGAAATGTCTGAATGCTGCAGAGTAAATTCATATTGTTCCTTCCACAGAACTGGATTTAAGGAAACAACTCCGTTTCTTTGATGTACTTTAACTAAAACTAAAATAGTTGATTAAAATTCAAGAACAAGCCAACAGAACTCATCACAAAAGAAAAGGCTATGAGTTAAGTTTTAGATTATTATTAAGGCAACTGATTTCCCAACAACATTTTTAGTCTACAATGTTATAACAATAAAAAGAATGTATTGTGTTCACCCACTTGTATCAAACACTGCAGGTTGGAGATTGGAATGCAGCTCTGCCTAGTGATAGAAGAATGAAAAAAGAGAACAGTATTAAAAGATAATTTATTAATAAGTCAATAATAGTGTAGATGTTTTTTTCTTGCGGGAGGAGGAGGCTGTTATTCTGTTGGTAAGTCGAGGATGGTTCCCAAGTATTGCTTCTTTGTTCCCTCCTGAAGGATGTGAGCCCTGAAGAAGTATAACAAAGGATATCCAAAGACTGGTAGCCATCTAAGATATCATCCGCTATAATAGATCCCAACATGGCTTGGTTTTCTAACTCCTTCCCGTCTTTACCCGCTTTGTTCTTTGGACGCTTGTTTCTCACAGCACGACTTATTGTAGAGCGACTCTCGTCGCCTTCATCTCTTCTATTGTCCTATAAAAACTACTCCAATCCTAACTTTAGGGTTGGCCCTCCCGAAAAAAAGAAAATCCTATTAAAATTATTTTCATTCAATCTGAAACCCAAGTGAAGTTTTCAGCTACCTTAGTTCTTCATTCTTTAGCTTCCATTTTTTTCCGACTCTAAGGGATCATCATAATGTTTTTTTTACATACTTTTTCATTTCTGTAAACCCCTTTATATTGACGTTATGATTAATGTGTACTAGCCGAGATTGACCTCTCTTTTTTAAATGATTTCATGCATTCTAGAGGCAGTTAAGAAATAAGATTAAGAGTGAGTATCTTAAAAAAATATATATTTTTACATTAAATATTTATACCTTGACCCTTAAAGAGAAGTATCAAATTTACATCAAATTAGGTAAGATCTGTAAAAGAAAATGAACAACCAACAATATTTGAATTAAAACATTTCTTTGGCCTTTTTATCAGCATAAGATTCTATTAGAAGTAAGAATCATTCCAAGAGAATTATAGGCTCTATATTATGTGCGGCCAAATTCTAGATTATTATAACAGTCAAGCTTAATTCTGAGGAAATCTTTAATAAGAGCTTATAAGAGGACTTTTTAGATAGTGCTGAATTGTTTAATAACTCTTTTCAACAAATACAAATTCCACTGAAAACTTTTTTTTTTTTCTTTCTATATTTAACAATATTTTATGCAATAACTCCTAGATTTAAAAGCGTAATTAGGAGGTACCATCTTCTCATTTTAGAATTACTTGTAAAATACTTTTTATGTGTCTCTTCTGTAACTAAATTTAATATTTTTTTACTAATATATACATCAAACTATCAAGTAAACCTTTAGAATATCAAAAATATATAAGTATACGAGAATATGTGTACTTATGCAGCTTATATTAGGTTGATTTTGTTTTGATGTTTTTCCACTTAATTCTATAAAAAAAAAATTTAAAACTATTCGATTATCGAGATATTTGTATAGTGACTTTTTACAGGCTTTTATTTTTCTAAAAATGTTCTATGTCTTATTTTAAACGAGAAAAAACAACAACAAAAAAACCACCCAATTTACAATTGAGAGCGTACAGTGAATTGAATTAAAACTTACATGAAGAAGAAAAGCTAACTTTTCATCTGATTTCCGTAGAGCACTACAGGCTACAGTGGATTGAAAAGTTAGTTGTTTCCCTATCACCTGTTGAAGTAACAGTACATGTTAATCAGATTAGTTATCCCAAGGCAAGAATGAAGTTCTTCTGAGCAAACCTTCCTCCTCGGACCCCCGATTATCACCGGTGATGGTTCGTCCAATTTGCAACACTTGGGAGGCGCCATCGTCTTAAGGCCCTCCACCGCCTCAGCCGTCTAAATCGGACCACGTTTACACGAATTAGCGGCCCACTCTTTGATTCATGACCGCTCCGTGGAACCGATTTGATCATGGTTACTCTTTTTGCGGTCATCTTTTTCCCTCTGTTAAGTCTTTGTCTAGATAAACATTTTTTTCTTAAAAAGAAACGATCTTCCGGTTGAAAAAGGAGCTTGAGAAAAGCCGACATTTGCATCTCTATTAAACCTCCCTTGATAAAATATCCCTAATAATGTGCCTTGTAAAAATAAAATCGCTATCGTATTATTCAAAGACTGATGCCTATACCAAAAAAATAAACCACAAAAAACGGGTACGGGATACCTCGGATCAGCATTGGACGTGGTCAGTACTTGGATGGGTGACCGTCCTGAACTAACTGATTTATTATCATTCTTAAAAAAAACTTATTTTTAATACCTATATTTGATTTAATTATGTGAAGTTTGGCGGTATTTTGACAGATGTAAACAAACTTTGACGTCATCAAAATTATCGCACTAATAAATAATTATATAACTTTTAAACTAATTAATGGAATTTCATCGGGTGTTTTTATATTTGTTCCTTAATTTCCGGTTCCAACGATATCCTATATGTCAGAAACCTATTTATACTTTTGGTATTATTAACTGTCAAAGTTTCAAAATTCAAAAATTGATAACTTCGAAATGGCGGCCAATATCAAAATGAAAGTTGGTGGGCTTGTTTGTCATATAGAGAGATTCGTATTCAACTCGATCAGGACCATTTTCGATTTATTACGATTTTTTAAACTTTTTGCTGACTCAGCAAACTGGGTTCAAGATGGCGGAAAAAGTTGATTTTCCGGCCGGCACAACTACAGGTAAGGACTGATTTTTCATCTAAGTTTCAATTGTCTAGGTTAAATACCTTGGGCGCTACGATGATAACACACATACATACAGACGACATGCTGAAAACCACTCAGGAGGAAAAAACACCTGAAACGGATAATTCCGTTGAAATCTCGAAAAAAAATTGTTTCTACTATATACTTTTTCTACTATAATAGGTAGTGACGAAAAGTAAAAACTAATAATATTCGGGCCCAAATTTGTGAGTGAGTTTATAAAACCGCCAAATAATATCTTATAAATAAAGAGTGGAATATAGGGAGGGAAAATATTGTTGAATTTTTCCTTTCTATACAAAAATTTGAAGGAAAAAATGTATTCTCAAATAAACCTGATTGACCCTATTCTAATAAACCTGATGACTTAGTCTCTTGCTATTTGTAGGTACGTTCTTATTAAAATTACAATGTTATCGAGAATTATTTTTGGCATAAATTACCTTCTTTTTTAAAATCCAATGCTTTCTTGGCACTCTTTTAGTTTGGTACCCCCCTATTTCTTTGCAAATTTGAGAAGACCTGGGTGGGTAAATGAGTGGGAAATAGTACTGACTTGCCTTGTTGGACAGTTAGTACTATGCCCAACAAATTTAAAGCCCCATGTCATCTTAAATTTCCAATGAAATGGATCAGTAATTAATAATATATGTAATGTGTGGATTTTACATACTTTTACAAAACATCGTTTCTGATCATCTTTTCTTTCCCCGAAGTGGGAAAGAAAAGACTTCACTTTGTCTAAATAACTACAACGATAATCGGATATTTAGTCTAATGTACATTGGGACAAAGGAATTTATATACAAAAGTGTGATATTCCTTTGTCTGAATGTACATTAGACTAAACATTCCTTTTTCTTAATAGTTATTTAGTCAAAGTTGGGCAGTTACGATATATTTACGGGAAGACATGAGTGAGCGATACTAGGTTATTTTCATTCATTTTAATATGTTCAAATTTTAAGAAATAAAATACCTCAAACAAACTTTCACAAAAATTACAATTCAAATTTTAAGTACCTTACCTTCCATCCATTGGAAAAACTCCCTCTCATCTAATGTCCATTAAACAGAAATTACACTTCGGAAATTTAGACCTTTCTATTCCTCTAAAACTCAACTTATTTTAATTTCGCTTTAGAGAAATCTAATATTTTTTCTGTCAACGAAAAAAATTTAATTATTTTGACATATAACAGATCATTCAATTAAAAAAAAAAAAAAAAAATCCCCAAGAAATGATACATAATACTCCCTTTGTCTATGACATTAGAGAGGTGTTCCTCACTTTTCTATTTTAATTCCTGCCCTAAATTAATTTAATTAAATAATCCTACTAGATTATTAATTTTCTTAGGGGGGTACCAAACTAAAAGAGGCGACCCTATACGCCTCTTTTAGTTTGGTACCCCCCTAATAGATTATTCCTTTTTCTTAGGGGGGTATCAAACTAAAAGAGGCGTATAGGGGCGCCTCTTTTAGTTTGGTACCCCCCTATATTTTTCTTCTCTTTCTTTTCCCTTTCTCAACCCCACACAAAAGCCCCGCTGCTTTTGAACATTTCCCTATTAAGATTCTTAATTTTTTAATTATATAAAATACCATTTCATCATGTATTTAAATAAAATAAATGGGGGGTACCAAACTAAAGTGCTGCCACATGGCGCCTATTTTAGTTTGGTACCCCCCTATTGGGGGGTACCAAACTAAAAGAGTACCACTCCCTTTTCATAAATTTGCTCCTGTTTAATTTTATTTTTGCTCCTATTGCTTACGTTTCGGGTCTAGCCTTCATTTTTTGTGTTCGTATACATTCCTCTCCTTGTCTCTCTGTATCACACGTAATATCTAAAAGTACCCAACACATAAATTTGCAACTTTGGAGTTAAGTAACGTGTAATAATCCAATCACAGAAAAATTATAGGGATGCCCAAAAAAAAATCACCCTCAAAATCTAGGAATTGAAAATTAAGGTGTTGACATTTTTTTTAAAAAAAATAACAACCTATGTTTGTTTCACGTCATCATAATAAATGGTTCAAAAGTTATACAGCTAAAAAAAAAAAACTTTTAAATGGCAGTTATCTTGATAAGGCTGGGCCGATTATGCTGGTTAACGAACACGTCCTAGATGTTACATTACTTACGGATCATTTGTGTGGCCAATTCATTTATTTTATAAATCCTCTCAAATTTATACATTTTCTGAGCCAAAAAGTTAAAATAATTTCAATATCTAAAAGAACACTGGTTGGCAAATGAATATGCTTTTAATGGGGTTCTTTCAAATTCTATTATGTTTATTAATATTTGTTTAGTGTACAATGGATAATAAAAGTTAAAAAAAAACCAAAAACCTATTAGAAAAACGTTTTCAAATCCAACTTGTCTTATTTTACAATTTGACTTGTTTTTTTTATTTAATGCGTATGTCAATTATAAAATTATAAACATTTCAAATTTATATTAACGACCAACTGATCATTTAAAATTGTAGGTAAGCAATTTTTTTACGAAATATTGATTCATTAAGGAGAGAGAGTGAGAGAAATCTTGATCTAAACTTTTACATTTAACTTAACTATTTTTTTATCAAAACAAAAGCAAAAGACATAACTTTCTCTCTTATCAACATTATCCATTTTATCTCCATAAAAGAACAAAACAAAACAATACATTTCTAAACAACAAGAGTCGATTAAGAACGATACGCAACAATGAGGAATCGATTGCGTTCTCAAGTTAGGACACCATTTTTGTATTGAAAACCCTTTCGAGATAGCAATAACGTCGTAAATACCGTAGAAAGAATTGTCAAATGTTATTTTATATATTCAGTTCTAAAATAGGAAGAGAGATTTGAATGTTGTTTCACAATTCTAATGTACAATATCTTAAAATGTATTTACGTTTCCCTGTTTGATCTGTTATGCAAATATCAATATGCAGTATATTTTTCAATCAGATTTTTATGTACCTTTCGAATCCACGTATCAATTGAAGAGTGAAAAGATTTTTTATTATGCAAGACTTAAGAAAACTGCATGGACAACAAAAGTTAAAAATAAAAAATAAGGTACTTTAAAAATTAAATACATGACTTTGAAAAAGTTTTCATTTAAGTACAAATTATGTATTGTGATAGTCACAATTTCGCAGGTTCCTTTTAGGTTTTTGTACGAAGTACGAAATAAAACCTTATATAACGGCTCTGTCTGTCCGCTGGCTTGTTTCAATTCATATACTACTTTAGCTAGGAACATGAAATTCGGTACACAGGTGAATCTCGGCATTTTTGACAACTGTACACTTTTTCGAGTTTTCACACTTGGTATTTTCAAGATGGCGGCCAATATGGCGGGTGACTAAAAAACGTTTTTAGTCACCATGACATGTTATACATCAATCAAGGTCTTGAAGTGTAGAAAAAGAATATGCAATTATTAAAATTTTACACTTATTGATTTTAACTTAATCGCACAGAAACCGGTGACTATCGCCTTACGTACTTACGTAATGCGCGCCTTACTTGTTTTTTTAATAGGTTTGTTAATTGTTTATAGAGGAATATTAATTTTATTTGATGTGTATAAGAACTTTTTGTTGCAAATGTACTTCAAAGTTTTTAACAACTAACCTTTGTTTAGTAAAATAATAAGTAAAAATATTATAAAATACTTGATTGACCATCAAATAACTAATAATTGAAATTTTACTAGCATTTTATTAAATATGTAAAACGTAACGTATAAGCATAAAATTAACAACCTGTTCCATTGAGACGATTGCATGTAAATAGGTTTTGACCTCAAACTGTAATAAACCTTTTTTTTGTTTAAAAAAAAGTTACATTTTTTTATTCTGTAAATTATGGTCTTTTGAGAAGAAAAAAAAACGATATTTTCGCGCTGTAGGAGTTAGATGTTGCAAGTTATTTTACAGACTCTTGGGGTGTTATTAGTATAAAAAAAACTCAGCTGATCTTGCGGTCTTGTCTCTATTGAGTAACTTTCCCCTAGTAGTCGGTTGGCCAACCTGACTTGTGGTAAAAAGACTGCTATCATGAAATTTGCCGGGATTTCTGCTGCGAAGTTGCGCCAAGCTGTCTCGACTCGCCTTCCAATGTTTATCTTCGCACTTCAAGAGTCTTAGGCAGGACATACTATACAAACCTTATACCGAGACTATATAAAAGATCTCGAACAATGGTGATCTATCAGAGCCTCTAAACAATTTCAACCGAATTGAGTTTTTTTTCGACACGGCCTATTTTTACCTCACTGTCGACATTGTACACCGGTGACAGTCACTCGTTTTTTTCTACGAATCTTGGAAAAAAGTATATATTTCATCATTTAAACATAAAAAATCGCTGTATATTTTTATAGGTATAGATAAATAGCGAAAAAAAAATCTTGTTTGAATCATGAACCTTAAATAGGGTTTATTGAAAAACGTGTAGGTGAAATAAACTAATGTGGCATTGCAATAACTTTAAAAACCACCATTTTCAAGTATTTTACAAGAGCATTTATTTTATTTGCTGGTGATTCGATAGTTTCTACACTTACCGTTAGGGTCTAGGTTACAAATTAAAAAAAAATACTTAAGTTAGCAATAGATATACCTAATATATGTAGGAGAGATAGATAGATCTGTGAAAATTTAAGTTTCGAATAGTATACATCTTAAGAGACATTATAACAGCTGCTACTGCCAGTGTCAGGATAAAGGTCGTACGTTAGAAGATAACATAACTGTTAATGGGTAATTTTTGATTCTCCTTCTCTGCTCCTTTTGATTTCGAGGATATTTGTGCTGCATTAGGCGCTAGTAAGAGAGAAAGAAAGGAAAAGAAAAATGTCAATGTTTGTATTCACGTGACATCTAAATCCAAGCTCTTTTTCAAACACAGTGAATTTTCAGTTTATCTTAGTTTATTGTAATTATTCATTATCAAAATTCTTTGTTAATCCCAATATAAATGATATCAATCAATTTACATTTTTCTCTTCATATTGGACATAATATACAATTTTTCAATAAATTCATAATTTTCTTTTTATCAAACATCCTAAATTAAAACTATGGGTGTAAGTATCTTACTCTAATTATGATGCTCAGAATTCCTGAACGAAACCTTCCTTCTTGAAGTCAATCAACATATCCCAGAATATTATGTTACTCGCTTTCGAGGAAACTTTCTGCAAATTTATTTACCATAAAAAGATTTTTCTTTTAAGAGACCTTTAAGTAGGACAAGTAGACTATACATGTTACATGTTACAACATGTGCAAACAACATTTTTACTGATCAGGAGAAAGTTGGCAGGCGCATATACTACTTATTGCTACTACACATTTCAAAAAATGTTTTTGTACATTTGTTCATGCACAACAATGCAATAATTGTTTTCATCGATTCTCTTTAACAATAAGTCAATACAGAAAGAATAAGAAGAAGCGATGGTGAAGAAGCATGACTAAAATTTGTCATTATTGTACATATAGTACAAAAACACAGGTCCGGCACTAAACAGGGCATTTTACAAGTAGCCCCTAGAGAGTGGTTCTAAACCAAACTTGTGTCTCGTGGATTTTAACAAAAAAAATAGGACTTGTTCAGTAAAGTATTTAACTTTATTACCCGTTGTAAATCAAGTCTTCAAATACTTAAAAACGGATCCACAACTATCTGCAGGGTTGAACACCTGTAAACGTATCCTTAATTTTTCAGCCGTTGACAATTTTCTTGTCGTCCGCTACCTGACGACAGGAAGATACAAAACACGGTTACTGAACTACCTGTATTGATGCCGGATCCTGCCGTTATTGTTTCAACAAAGGTCGTATTCCTTAGGGAAGAGATTTATGGTCTTTTGTATGAAGTTGTCTCAATCTTTTGAAATTGCTACCTGTCCGGTTTAACTTCGATTGATACGTTGTAGAGCAAAATATTGGTAGTTGTTTTGAAACAACAGACTGCTTTTATTTTGGGGAAATACGATTTTTAACTGGATTCATCATTAAACAAAGCACAATAGTCCACTATCTGCTCTTTCTTTTTTTGGTTTTTTGCATACCTTGATCTAGATTACCCTGTGCTGTGAAGGAAACAACAAAGAAGATGGAAGCAGACAATACTGCGGTGCTCTTTGGTTAACACAGAAAACGCCACCTTCGACAACTTCGCACTATAACTAAGAATTGATGGAAAAGGTTATTTTTCTCTTCTAGAGCAGGATGAAAAATAATTTAAGGAGGAGGAGTGTGCCTCAAGGTAGATAAACAGATTAGAAGGCAGGCGAATGTTAAAGAGGGTGTTAAGTAAAATAAAGTTTGCACTAAACTCGTTTTCTATTAACGTACATTGTAATAAATCCTGTCTTATGTCTTTACCAATTAAAATTCGTTAATTAACTAAATAGTTTTTTTTTTATCAAATCGGAGGATCAAATGTACAAAAAGACTTCGTCCATTTTAAAGAAATCACTAGTAAAGCAGATATAATACTTTCACAATAAAATAGCCAATTTCAGAAGTCGCTACCGCTCTGTATTAAATAATATGTACTAATGGTTTGACAAACAAATATATTTTAATTTTCAAGTTTTATTCATTATGAGAAATTCCAAAAGAACTCGATCCAAACCCAAGCAACTTCAATATAACATTTTTTGTGAACAGTACATTGATTTTCATATAATCTAGGTCTAGAAGGTAGGAAAAAATATATATGCTTTAGGTAAACGTTACAGCGACGGGACCGTTTTTCTCATAGATTATAGATCATATTCATTAAATTCATGTCAAAAGCAGATAATAGTTTTTTACTTCCGAGCTTACAGAAAGTAACGGAAGCTATGTGATCGTTCTGAAGGACGAAAAAATTGGATTTCAAAAACACTAAGACAAAAAAAATCAATATCCGTTTCAAACATCAGGGAAAATATTTGATTCCGAGTCTGCCGTTCTGTCGGTATATCTGTAGCTCAATTTTTGCAAACCAACATAATATCTTAAAAACTACACGTCCGATTTTAATGAAATTGGTATGGTAGATCAAAATTAGCCCATTGTTGGTCCCGTATAAGTTTCAACCTTCTGCACCCATCTGTTTCTCTTCAACATGCGCACAAACATATTAATTTACTCCTATATCTCCAAAAGTACTCATCTGATTTTTATGAAATTTGGATGCTTCGTCGAAAGTAGACCCCAGATAACACCATATAATTTTCAACCGCCAGCGCTCTTTAACTTTTGCACAATTGATACTTTAATTCATGTAAAAAAGTCAAAACAATTTTGACATATTAAAAAACGGGGGCAACTATTATTTATTATAATTAAATAACTGAGGAAACTATATACTTGAATAGAAAACTGAGAATAAAAATGTATTAAGATTATTTCATACAACAATAGTTATTTATGTTACTAGGCAGCAAAATGGAATTTTGCTGACAAGTTTTTAAGTTATAGTTCCGAGCCGAAGGCGAGGATAGGCTAAACAAATTTACTGCAAAGGCGAAGCCGAGGCAGGAAATTTACTATTTTACGGATTTTTTTTCTTATTTTTAGAAAAAATTACATGTTGACTGATGAGGCAAAGCCGAGGCAAGAAAAATTTAATTACCTGCTAAGGTGTAACCGAAGCAGGTATAATCTTTTAACGAGTCAGGAATGTTTCCTCTGATGCATAGTTACATAAAATATTTTATCTGTTAACGGCAGAAAAATTACACTAATTATTATATTTCCTTTAAGTTATTTTCAAAAAAGATATAACTATTTAGCAGAATATTACGCTTAAATATATAATAATACCAGCCCATAAACACCAAGTTTTTATTATAAATCCTTTATATTTTTGCATTTCGGTTGTGAGGAGAAGTATTGGTAATAATTCATTTTAATTTTAGATAATTATTTAATTATTAACTAATTAGTAAAATTTAATTAATTTGTTAGAATGTTTTTGTATTGGTAGAGTCGATATGACAAGTTTCTGCTCGATTGGATGACTGGAACAGGGTTAACTCGCCCACTAAAGATTTTGTATACCCACAAGATTAATGAATTAAATTATTATTTTATTTTTGTAACTTTTTTAAAAATTAAATAATTAATTAATTTGTTAAAATATTTTTGTATTGCTATAGAGTCTATGTACTATGTGCCACGTTTGACCTCGATTGGACGACTGGAAGAGGGTTAACTAGCCCTCCAAAGATGTTATATACCTACCAATTAATTAATTAATTAATTAAATTTTTATTTTATTTTTATTACTTAATTTTTTTAATATTTAATTAATCCATTCATTTTTAAAAAGATAATCAATTAAATTGAAAAATTAATTAATTAATTAAATTTATTTAATTAATTAATTTGTTAAAATGTTTTTGTATTGGTAGAGAGTCTATGTGCCAAGTTTCAACTCGATTAGATAACTGGAAGTGGGTTAACTAGCCTTCCAAAGATTTTGACGTCAGGCACCCTGGCCCCAGGCACCCAGGCACAAAAGTGAAGTTAATATAAAGGATTTAAAAATGAACAATGTGGGAGAGTTGATAACCTGCGATGTAGTAACCTTTTTGTAGTAAAATTTTCTTAAAATGTTACAGCCTGTTTATTATTTTGCTGACACTTTGAACTTTTGCTGGCACTTTGATATTTTGCTGACACTTTATTAGTTTGCTGCGTGTTTTTTTGACATGTTACAAAAGAATCAAGAAAAATGACATTTTGCAGATTGAAAACAGTACAACAATGTTAATTTTGCTGCCGTGAGTAGATAAACAATATTTCATTTAAGAACAAGTAACTGTCATGTCATGTCAGTGTTGTCCAGGTTGATGAAGTGTTCTTTCCAACACTTCCCCGCAGGAGCCAAGTGGATTAAGTCCGAAGTTGCTCCTGAACTTGAGTAGTTTGGGATAAGGCAAAGGCTTCGTAAAATATCTGCATCCATTTCATCAGTTTGTCGATACATTAACTTGACGTCACCTTGACTCACAGCGTCTCTGATGAAATGTTGCTTTATAGCAATATGTTTTGACTTTGAGCTTATTATTTGATTTTGGGATAAGCTCTGAGCCGCTAGATTATCATTATAAATGATAATCGACTTTTGATTGATTCCCAAGCTAGATATCAATCTTTTTAAATGAATTGCTTCCTTAGATGCTTCCGTTAATGTCATATACTCTGCTTTTGCAGTTGATAAGGCGACAGTTTTCAGTTTTCGTGATTCCCAACTCACAGCTGCACCAGCATAAAGGAAGCAACATCCAGTGTACGATTTTCGGTCTATAGTGCAAGCTGCCCAGTTCTCATCTGCTAATCCAATTAATTCTGATCCGGTTTTTCTAAATTTTATGGACATGTTTATTGTTCCTTCAAGATATCTTAAAATTCTTTTGAAAGCATTGACGTGCTCTTTGCCATAGCATGTGTTAAATTGACTTAAGTAGTTAACGGCATGAGTTATATCCGATCTTGATGCTAAGGATAAATACATTAGTGATCCAATCAGAATTTGGTAAGAAAAACTAATGTCTTTAGGATCTTCTTTTTTTAATTTTAACGAAAGTTCCATAAGTGTACTGACTAGCTTGCAATCTTGCATCTTAAATTTCTTCAGAAGCTCTTTTGGAGATTTCCCCCAGTTTCTCATGAAATTCAATTCGAAGACAGTACTCAAGTTCTCCCAAGTCACGCATTTCAAAATTCTGTATTAGCTCTTTCTTGATATTATCAAGATCTTCCTTCTTGGAATAAGCTATCAGGATATCATCCACGTAAACGGCTATTATGACTCCATCAGCTCCCCCTTTCGGTTGTACGTATCTACAAAGATCAGCATCTAAAGTTTTGAACCCAAGTTCTTTTAATTTTGAGTCTAACTTTTTGTACCACTGTCTTCCTGATTGCTTAAGACCATAAACTGCCTTTTTCAGTTGACAAACAGTTTCTATACGTCCTTTCCTCAAGTCTGTTAGCATTTGTTTTGCTTTTTCATAAATAGTTGAATCTTCGTTTCCACTCTCTTCCATTATTATGTCGCATAGAAATTTTTCAAGATATTTTGATTTTACTTGTATACCTCTTCTTCTATGTCGCCATTTAGGAATGCTGTGGCTACATCAAGTTGACTAATTTTTAGATTTTTCTCTACAGCAACTCCCAGTAAAAGTCTGATTGAACGTAACTTGGTTACCGGAGCATAAGTTTCTGTGTAGTCAACTCCTGTTTGTTGTGAAAACCCTTGAGCTACAATTCGAGCTTTTCTTCTTTCTAACTCACCGCTTGATTTATATTGATTGGTTAAAACGGTTTTTGAACCCACAACATTTATTCCAGGTTTTCTTTTTACTAAATCCCATGTTTCATTTTTAATATAGGCTTTTAATTCTTTTCGTATATAGCTTCTTCCCATTTATATGAATTTTCCCCTTTTAAAACTTCATCAATTTCAAAATTAGTTATGAATGCTTCTTCAATATATCTGGACATATCATAGTCTTTAGTCCACACAGGTTCTTTTCTTTCTCTTGAACTTTTCCTTATTTCAATATTACATCAGGTTGTTCGTCAATTATTTCATCATTTGTTTGTTCTATTATTATTTCAGATTTTTCAATATTATTATTTACAAGATGTTTATTTTCATTGTTATTTTTCTTATGTTTTATAGGTACTTTTATACATTCGCTATTTAAATTTCTCTCGCCTTTGGAGTCTTCTACTATTAAATCATTTTATGACAAAATTCCTTCTTCTTTATACATTTTAGGTAAAATTTTTACATCCCTAGTAGTTAAAACATCTTTTAATTTTGAAATCCAAATTCTGTAAGCTTTTGATTTTTCAGAATACCCTACAAATATCCCTTCATCCGATTTCGCTTCAAATTTACCTTTTCCAGGTCTTTTATTCAATACGAAAGCTTTAGAGCCAAAAACATGTAGATGTCTTTCCGAAGGTATATGACCGACCCATTTTGTAAATGGAGTTTCATTACTAATAGTTTTAGAAGGCTTTCTGTCGCATAGGTATAGTTTACTGTATTAATAGCTTCTGCCCAGAAAGGTTGAGGCAGTTTAGCGCAGTGGAAGCGTACTGGGCCCGTAATCTATTAAAACTGAGAATAAAAATGTATTAAGATTATTTCATACAACAAACAATATTTCATTTAAGAACAAGTAACTGTCTTGTCGTGTCAGTGTTGTCCAGGTTGATGAAGTGTTCTTTCCAACAGCAACAATTAAATAAATTGGATAAAAATAGCTTGTAAAAGCATAAAATCAATAAAGTACGTGATAGGATGCGCGGCAGCTATGTCCCGCACTAATTGGCAGTCAATTTTTTATTTTGAATAAAACTCAGTTAATTACGATAATCATAAAATCCTGATCTTGAGTAAATTGATAGTGACTGTCAGCCCATAAGAGTAGTTTGATTCAAATTGCTTTGAGTTCCCCAACGATAGAACATCTTTCATGTATCATATACGAGTATGTATACCTACCTAATGCACTACGGCGTTTGGTTAAATATTTGAATATTTTCTTTATTGTTATATTAAAAACTATGAAGCACTTTGATTTTGCTTTCCTATAAGAATAACTCTGCTGTCAATTTAAAGTGGGTACTGCTGTAATTTTAAATAAATATTTTTGTATTTCAACATAACAGAGGTAATTTAGCAGTGTTCCCATGGGAAGTTTTGAAGGGCATTCCTAAGAAAATAGAAGTCTGTATTGAAATAAATAATGTCACCTCATTGAAACATGTAACACACTTAAATCAATTTAAGGGCTGCGTTAAGTGTGGACAACCTCGGACAAAGACATTACACATCCAACCAACCATACGTAATTCGCTCGTGGTATCCACGAAAAAAGCTACTTTTTCTTTGTATTTTTAAATGTTTTTTGTCTTGACTTGATTGATTTATAAGTTGCAATAGGTATTTTAGGCACGGATGACAATCAGTACATTTATAAACAGTAGGATTTTCCAAAAAATAGCTTTTCCACACGCGTTCCGGTGTATTTAACGTTGGAATAACAGGGTCGTTGCATCGCCTCCAGTGTAAAACAACAGGATGACCGGTAACAAAGCAGACAATTCATCAATCGTACCAGTAGGCGAAGAAGGTAGCTTCTACCAGGGTGTCCCTGCCATAAAAGTCCATCACGCCTTTTGTAACAAGTGTAAGGGAGATAGGTTTCAGGCTGTAAAGACGTCAGGACGGGTGTACCGGGGGGAGGACGGGGGAGGACCACCGTCTTCCGACCAATCAGAGACTGAGTAGGCGTGGTTTGATCTGCCCACCGTCTGAGTCCGACTGCCGTTTTGTCCTCAGTACCCGTTTCGGATCGCCGAAGAAGTGTTGGTTCGTGAAACAGTTAACAAATAAAATAATACGGGTGGAAAATATACAGCAAGAGGAATTTTCGTTTTATATATCGAATTTGGCTTCGGGGAATATTAGAGCTGAAGACCACGAAGGAACAAAGAGATAGAGAATGACAGTGACAACTTTCAGCAGCATGATGAGGCCCTGCTATACTGGATATCCATTCCAAGGTAAAATATTCATATTATCTATTCATACACTATTACGCTTTGGCAAGCTTTGTTCCTGCACCCTTCTTTCAGATCCTTGTCACCAGAGGTCGTGGAATGATCTAGTAATGGTTTATTCCTCGAGCTAAATACTTACACTTTTCCAAGATAAAGGATATTTTATATTCCTTCTGTCGATGTTTAGAACTTATATATTTTCAATATTACATTCATGCATAGATTTTAACACAGTATACAAATTTCCCGTATTATGTATCGTATACGGCAGAACCCGCAATAAATTGCGAGAGATAAGAAATCGTCGAAAGCCACTTCCCAATTTCTTTAATGTATCCCCCTTTGATTTCCATTTTAATACATATTAATTGCTTAAAAATGGTTTCATAGTAGAAAGATTTAGATTTACTTTATTGTCACGTGCAGGAATAGGTACATACAAAATTAGTGATTTTCGGCTTATTGATATCTCTTATCCTACCTAGATTTGTCATCTTATACATAATGGTTTGGTTTCATTTTAAACCAGGATTGAATATGTGCAGGGTTTTTTTTCCAAGACTATATAAGGTCTGCGATTAAAATAATTATTTTACTTCTTCCTCAAGCCATGCATTGGGATTATCTTATTGTAACAATAGCACTTGGATTCTAATAGACTTACTCATTTCAAGATGATAAATTATGGTTATCTACAATCTATTTTTTGCATTTATGATGGGGTTTTGCTTTGGATAATATTGCCCTTCTTTCTATTTCTTCTTCTATCGCTTTACTGACAGATAGTCATGGCTTCCGTGGTAGGAGACGTCACGACAATCGAATTGTTTTAAGGTGAAGATTGCTACTTGAAGGGTGTGAAGTATGACGTTTCGTATAAGTTTTCAGAAAACATTGTAATCTTAATGCTCATCGCACTTGTGTTTGAAGCGTCGGACTTAACATTCACTATGACGAAGTCTCTAACTGAAAACCTATAGATCCATCCTACACTCATGTTGTCCGCTTTGAACACTGTACAGTTTTTTCTTTGCTTTCTTTTAGTGCTTATTTTTGTCTCTGGTAATATCATGTTATAATAACTATAAGACCGAATAAGAAAACAAACAGGACTTCAATATTTAAAAAGACATAAATCGTAACCTCTCATTTACCTCGATTAATATCATATATCATTAATTCACTCAATAACCTTTTCCCTTCTCACCAAGATAGTTGTAAATCTAATACGTCTAATGCGAGTTGAATGTCCGTATCTCACTTTCTTCCTTTATGAAATAATTATATACGATATATTATTCTTTAAATTTAGTATCGTCATTTGTGGATTAAGGTTGAAGTTGAGCCTTAAGTTCTATATAAGTGTAAAACTATTTTGGGTTTTGGTCACTCTGAAAAAACTATACGAATGCCTTATCTTTACTGCCTCAGCAGTCCTAGTAACCTGTCCTAGAGTCCATCTCCTTTATATTAAGTCCTCAGCCCTTAGCCCAAGAAGGCCTAAACTACTACTGTTTGTAACAATAAACAGTTGTTGCATATATATTTGGTGATTTCAATACTCAAACTGACAGTAAGTTTTATTGTCTGCAAAAGTTGCCTAAAGTATAATAAATCTCAACTAAGCGTCAACGTGGTCCGTAGGCTTCTGCGAGTAGATTCGTCATAAACAGCTTGGGTTTCCGGTGAAATCCGCGTCACGAAGGGGTTGAAATCCGACGTTTCGCTTCCACTACTGGAAGCATCTTCAGGGGTGTGGTGCATCGTGGTGTTGACTCGAAGCAAACACAGGATATACCGACGACTGGAGAGAAGAACGGCGATTTATACATCGCCGTTCTTCATTGTACATTTGTTCTTCATTTATACATCGCCGTTCTTCTCTCCAGTCGTCAGTATATCCTGTGTTTGCTTCGAGTCAACACCACGATGCACCACACCCCTGAAGATGCTTCCAGTAATGGAAGCGAAACGTCGGATTTCAACCCCTTCGTGACGCGGATTTCACCGGAAACCCAAGCTGTTTATAAGCGTCAACACGTAATAATAAATTATAGACAACCATTTAACAGCTTGGCAAGAAGCAATTTTCCATATTTAAATACATTTTAATAAAATTAAAATTCCATAGCTAAAATTCAGTTATCCTACAATAATAATCAGAATTTAATTATTCTGGCACTCTTATTGACAACAAGAAGCTAATATGCAATTAAATTCTTCTTATTTCTTTTTACCAAAATTGGTCTACATTTGATGTTGATATAATAATTAGGAAATAACATTCTATTCGATAAAAAAATCTCGACAAAAATATCCCTATCTTATTAATCTACAATTAAAAAATTCTGTTTTTTTTTTTAGAATGAACTATATATTTTTAAATATAGTGAAAAGTAAACATTATTTTATCTTATTCTCTAACTGAGCACTAATTATTTTTAAAAAGGCTGTTCTGCTTCTATTTAAAAGAGGTTACGTTAGGGTTAAAACCTATTACTAACGTTACTATGAAATTACTAATGTTTATAAAAAATAAGCATTCAAATATACGTCCAGAAAAAATTCGTCGTCAAATAGCGTTCAGTTACGTGTCCAAATACGTTAGGAAATAAGTATTCTTTCCATAGCACTGTGTTGCTTTAATTTTTTTCTTTCTATCTTCTTACAGCGATTTAGCAGGTATATTCTAGTTATTCTAAAGTATATATTTTTTACATATAGTACGTATTTTATTTTAAATTATAGGATTGATTTATCTAATTTCAAAGATATATTAATAAAACTATATTACCACAATGAAAGGGACTAGTCGAAGCACAAATCGAACATGTTAACTCCAATTAACTTGTAATCATTGTTTTTTCCGCATTTTATTGAGAATCAAAATCGTTGCTAAAATTTAAACATCAAAATTTAGTTTTTTTTGAGTAAATTGATACATTTTTAGTATTATTTACTATGATAAACTGTTAAAGAATCTGGGTGGGGGTATTTTTTTCAATACAAGTTGTAGAAAATAAATTATGTCAATTATACATATCGCCATTTCTTAGCTAAATCATTTTCAAAAATGGTTTTCTTTGTTGATTTCTTACGATTTCCACTCTAAATAAGGTTAAGAAATGATGATCCGAGAGTTTTAACATTCGTCAACTCTCACGTGGTTCAAATGTCATCAAAAGTAATTAACGTTAAACAACAATCTACAATTATTGAGAGCATGACTATTTTTAACAGACTACAAACGGTGAACTAAAAAAGCATTGTAATTAATCTTCTTTCCAATATCTTCTTGAGCTACGAACTGTCTACCCCATACATATTAGGTCATATTCATCATGATTGTTTCCTTTTTATATGGACATTAAACAGAAGTTCGGTGGAAAGGAACCGGCACTTATAATACCATTAGATGGTTAAATGGGATACAAATCTGGTAAATTTTTGGAACATTTTTTTCCCCTAAAAACCACGTTAGATATAAGATAAACCTTGCTTCAATCATTTATTGGTCAAACTTTCAAGTGAAACAAAAACTTTCATGAACATTAAAAAGATAAATATAATTTCAAATTAGGCTTCGATACACAATAGCCAAAATATAAGTTTGCCAATGCTATGTTTTGGAGAATCCATCATTAAAACGGGTTTTAGTATCCAAAATTAAAGTAAGTTGAGATATAAAAATATCCGATTGTAAATATACTGAAATTGCTTTTTATAATTTTGATTATGGGTTATATAAATGCTTCATTATGTCTCTGCATTGGTATTGTTTCAATCTCTCTTATTTTTCGTCTTCTGATTGGCTTCGCTGTTGGGAACACTATTACGGTTAAGTCTTGGTTTCTGGTTTGGTATTTTGGTCTGGCATGCAAGTTTGTATTACTTGTTATTCACTTCATAATGTTGTTGAAAAGACGAAGAGATGAGATTGGACCAATTTGTCGTGTGTGGCAGGGGAGTGAAACCAGAGTTAAGTGTTTGTCCGAGTTATGCGCCAGAAGACAGTATCGGACCAGGGGGCAGGATGACCCGGCTAGACGCCATGTTGTCTGCCAGCCAGGGCCTTCTCATCAACTCAGGTAACACCCTCTAAAAAATAATGTCTCGAAAATTGCCTAAACATTTATTTAAATAGGATTAAATAGACATTCAAAAGCAAGTCTTTATCTAAGTCTCGAAATAATGGCATGAATAGTTTTCAAAATAGTAGCTCTTGATAAGAATAGCTTGGAATTATTTAATCTATTTCTATCTTCAGGTAGAGATAAAGCTATGAGATAGAAGGAAAAGTCTCTCCAAGTAAAATTATGTATTCACATCATCAGTGCCGAAAAGAAGAAAACGCGAATTAAACAAGAGCCCATAGGGGAGTCATGCAAAGCCAGAACACTGGCACAAGCCACTACACGCTCCATATCCTAGACAAAGCTATATCTATATCCCATTTAGCTTACAATTGCAAAGGTTACAAAGAAATACCTTCGAACTATAGCACTTTGACGAAATCACCTCAGCAAAATCAATCCTTGTCACTTGTCACAATTAACGATTAATTATAAAGAAATAACCTCCAGGGATATAGATTATTCTCTAACCATATAAGCGTAAATGAATTCAATTACTACCATTACTTGGGGAACGGTGTAGTCGAGACCGAACCCATGTTAAAACCTATGTCTAAACACCGACATATCTGATGAGTTCGAATCCTAGAGAGCTGAGACATGCTTCACACAGATGATCGCATTAAGTAGATATGTAAAGTGTCCTGATCCTGTAATAACCTAATAACGTGTTGATCGGGACTAAAATGAAACAGAATATAAATAATCACTAATACTGAAAATGTCAATAAAAACAATTAAAAGAATATCATATTATTAAAACTTTTTTAAAATTCTGGTTGGCAAAATGTTCGTTCTTTTGCGTAAGTTGTTCGTCTTCCAATTAGTTATGATTGTTCTAGCAAAAAAAAAAAAAAACTTATTTAGATTGCAGTTAAAAGAATCATAAGGAAAGGAGGACCAGGGGGATCAGTTGTCATATTAAAAGAATCTGATTATTGCGAATTAACCTTTCATACATTCTTCAAAATTCGTCTCCATTAAAGTCACCTTCAAGAAGCCTTTAGTAATTGAGATTTCATCGATTTTTTGTGTTTATTTTAGTGTGATATAGCCCTCATTTCTATAATGATTAGATTCTCTGTTATTATATTATATTTACGTTCCACTTAATCGCTTTTTTTTGTTTATTAAGAGGTTTAACATAATGAAACAACCATTTCATTTCTCTTAAATTAGAAAACACTCTTTCCAGTGATTCTATTCCAATGTTAACTCTTAGGAATATTCTTTTAATTTTAAATTACATAAAAACTCTTTTCTACCTGTTTAATTTTTATTAAACGTTATTTCCTATATTTGCAAATTAAGTAATTAATATTTTCTAGATGTGATGTATAGGAGAATTAGTGGCATTTCTTTAGATTGTTACTCCCCTTATTAAAATATCAGAGGGGAGTAACAAACAAAAGATGGAGCATGAAATATCCTTCTTTAGACTTCTACTCCCCTTATAAAAACAGAAGTGTAAAATTCCTTTGTCCCAAAGTACATTAGACTAAACATCCCTTAGTCTTAATAGTTATTTAGTCAAAGACATTTATATTCTAAAAAAAAAAATACATAGGGGAGTAACAATCTAAAGAAGTACCGAATTTTTAGCGTATCCAGTGTCATGTAAACCCATCTTGATTTGAATAACTAATATTATTAAATAATTGCATAATGGTTTTCTTTAGATGTCTGTACGACGGGTCAGGGTCGTGTGAACCAGCTGGGCGGAGTTTTCATCAATGGTCGCCCACTGCCGAACCACATCAGATTAAAGATTGTGGAGATGGCGGCAGCCGGCGTCAGGCCTTGCATGATAAGCAGACAGCTCAGGGTCTCCCACGGCTGCGTCTCCAAAATTCTTAACAGGTAATTCAATAAAGTAGTTGTCAATTTAAGAGACGTTTTTTTAAAAAAAGATTCTTTGAAATATCAGATATAAAAGTCATTGTTCATCACCTCGTGTCTAATTTCGTAAAACTTCTCTGTCTCTTTTTCCAAAGTTTCTGCGTCAAATCTAAAACATTATCCTTTAATTTCTACATCTCTTAATTGATAGCGAAATTTTAAGCACATTACAATAATGTACCTTTAAGTTCCTCCTGTATTGTCTTAATTCATTGGGGATTAGTTTTTTAAAAAATCTAAGATTGTTCTCTAAATGCTTATGTTTCTTTCAGGTATCAAGAAACTGGAAGCATTCGCCCAGGAGTTATTGGTGGTTCCAAGCCACGCGTAGCAACGCCAGATGTTGAAAGACGAATTGAACAGTATAAAGGAGAAAATCCCGGAATCTTCTCTTGGGAAATCAGAGACAGGTAAGAACAAATTATAGTTAATATTTCAAATTAATGTAGCATCGTCTTCATTTATAAAAGAAATTTTGCAACTGTTGAAGCTTCTCATAAGTTTAGAACACATTACACCAGCTACAATTTATTTGAGTGTGAGTTAAGTTTAAACCCATATTTATCGACCCAATAAAATTGAATCAAAGCCACAAAACTCGTTTTACAAAAACAATGAATCTAATATGTATAATTAAACATTAATTACCGAAATGTGGTAGATTTTCTTTATAAGTTATCCAGCGTGGAATAAATTTGTGTAAGACACAATTTGGAGATAATAGTTCTTATAGATTGATAAATTAGATGTTTATTACCATATTCCTATATTGTTGCAATAGATAATTTACTTCGTTATGCGTTTGCAGTTAAATTATTATAATATATGATATTTGAATCGATTAGGTCATCATTTTTTGAGTCATGTTAATTAGAATAAGTGATAATCCGGTGGAAAATAAAATTATTTTAAAAAGAAGATGACAGTTTAGACGGGTTGGTTCCGGGTCCACTTGTGTGCAGCACCGTATTGCTAAAGCTGTGTAAGATTGGCCGTGACAAGCTTGCCGTTACAAACCATGTTAGAAGCCTTAAACTAATTCAATTTTTACACGTTGAAAAGCCTTTTACTGGCTCACTGTGACCGATTATTTTATACACACCTCATCCCATTCACTCGTCCAATACAAGAGTTCTTCTCACTTTCTTCGGGATCGCTTTGGATGAGGCCTCCATGTTACGTCTTAGCCCTCTCAATCACGCATGTAAAATTGAAATCATTAGCCGGCTCGTTTTCATAAAGAAATTTTTAATATGACGGAAAGAATCGGAAATTTTCCGCCATTCTTCTTTTTTTATTCTTGACGGTTTTCAATGGGTCATTTGTAGGTTGTTTTTTTCTCGAGCAACTCAAATTGCGCATTTACTAACTAGTTGACCATTGTATCGTTTATTATTTGATTAAATTAACTTGGTAAATATTTGTTTTATAACATCTAAAAACTATATTTTTAAAGATATAGACTTGAAGTCGGTCAAATTAATATAATTATTATTCTTTAATTAGGCATTAGATCATCTGACGACAACGTAACAGCAATTAATCTGATTTAACTTTCGACGGGTATTAAGCAACACAATATTCTCTCAACTATCAGTGATTTATGTTATTGGTAGCTGCTTGTAGGTCTTGAAAAATGACGATCACAGGTATTACGGCTCAAAGAAATACTTCTTTCAAGTTTTTTTTCAATTGGATTCATTTAAATCAACAAAATTAATATTGACCGAATTAGTTAAAATTGAAGTAAACTACATCGGTTTGAATAGAGCTAGCAGGATAAACCTGTTTTAATAATTAGTCGTTTTTCTGTAAGTAGAAACTTTTGCAAACTTCAGTTTTGATTCTGGCGATCCTTAATGTCATTTCTTGCGTGGGAAGGCTCCTGAAGCGATACCATTGTAATAGTAGTCGAACGACGAACAATGTCCTCGGGTGGACATATGCAGGACACTCTCATGGAGGGAGAGCCATTGTCCAGGCGTCGCGGCGGACATATTGCAATCTCCTTAGCCCAGGGAGTTAACGGTACCTAGTAGACAGACACTATAGTCAGCCAGTTTCGAAGGACAAAGGAGATCTCAGGCGATCCCAGCAACAGACTTATATACGCACCCCGGGTCTGAAAATGCTCCACCTTCTTTTCATTTCCAGCGATGATCGGGCAAACAATTGCAGATTGACGGAAAAAAAAAAATCGCTTCCATCTCCCTAATGTGAATCAGCACAATGATAATACTCAATCATTGCATCTTGCGAGTTTCTATTGGTGAAAATTACTAATTAAGACTAAATGTTAAAAGTACAATAGGTCGACATTTGATACGCCATTGAAGCTATCTTTCACCAATTTATTTTCGTTCTTTGTTTGAGCTTTGCAAAGATTTAACAAGGGTATATTTTAAAGCATGCTAAACTTCTTTAAGCATCGAAATCATAACCTGTTAAGAAAAATAGAAGTGGATTGTAAGAATTACCATGGATTTACGATTTTTTTCTTCTTAACTCATTATACAAGAATTTCCGCTGTACCAACGGAAATGCATACTCGTATAATAAAAAACAAGTTCCCTTCAGCACTGCTGGATATATTCTATATTCTATAGAGTAAGATAAATATATTTTAACAATGTACAACTGGTCAGCAGCGCAAATGCGTTTTGCTTATGTTATTTCCTCCAGAAAAGGGCTTCTTATGAAAATATTTTTTAAATGGAAGAACACTTTAACAAATCTTTATTTCGTAAACTGAACTATCACCCTCATCAAATTTTTTTGCTTCCAAGCTTACCGAAGGTGACGGAAGCTATGTGATCGTTCTGAAGAATGAAAAAGGTTTAATGTCTCAAATTTCAAAAATTCCTTGATAAAACTCCGTTTCAGACGTCAGGGAGCATTTCAGGTCCTACGACTGTTTGTGTGGCGGTACGTCGTTCAATTTTTGCGAACCAACATTATCTTAAAGAATACTCGATAGATTTTAATAAAATCTGGATGGTATGTCATAATTAGCCCAATATTGGTCACTTATAAGTTTTAACCTGCTGCGCCAATTCATTTTTCTGCCACGTCCGCACAAGCATGCATTTATTTGAGTTATATCGTTTAAAGGACTCATCTCATTTTTTAAGAAATTTGGATTTAAGAAGTTTGTCGAAAGTAAAATCCCACTAATAGTCCTAATTTCAATTGTTTCTTTTGCCTGCCATTAAAGTCTAATAAAATAAGCATATTTACAGTTAAATTATAAAGGAATGCCGTAAAATTTAGGAGACATTGCTTCTCTTGTTTGAACAGTTTTCCGCTAGCTCGTTTTCTAGGGTCAATGATCACAATCATTGTTTATTTTGGTTTTTAACAGTTAACGGTCAATATCCTTTTTGACTTTATAAGGGTTAAAATTCATAGATATAAATGACCTTTTCAAAATGTTATCAACATTTTTCCTTTAAAAAAGGGGTAACCGCTAACTTGTAAAAGAAGAGATTAGTGTCAAAATTTGACGAATTGGTTAGAGTTAGACCCTTTTTACTGTATGATCATTTTAAAGTGGTTAATATCTTTTAAACCCTTTCCGTTTAACGTACTTACCGTTCAAGTAATGAAAACTAGAGAGGATATTTTGACAACAGCATGTAAAATCTTAACCCTTTAAGGGTATCGAACCCTTAAGGACTTAAGAGGTAAAGATATGGAATTAAATAGACTTAAAGCGTTGTGTTTGGGCAACAAATACGACAGGTAGGGATACACAGGTAATAATGACATACCTGTGTGTATAGTGTGACATGTGTAGTCATACAAAATGATTACCTGTCACCCAAATGCATTTTTTTTCACCAAATAAACTACAGAAAACAGTAAACAATGCTTATAATACCACTGTAGACCTTAAATGCAAACCAATGTATACAGTAAAACTTTAAGTGCTTGCGCTATTACAAAATCGTCATAACTGTATAAAATGAGATACTCTTATTTAATTTCAAGGGATAAAATAATGATTTATTCATTTTATTATGTTTCTATATTTCTGTCTCAAAAAAAGAGACAAATAAAATGAAAGAGTTTAAAGTAAATATAATTATTAATTTAAGTTTACAAAATTAATAAACTTGTTTAAAAAAGGTTTATTGTCCTTTTTGGTTGAGAATAACGTGATAAATGTAACATTATAATTTATATTTTCTATTAAAATACTCGAATGGAACCTAATGTAAGGAACTAAATGCTAATACGATTTAAACTCCATACACTGCTATAAACTGCATGAGTTGAACTTCGGATTTACGATTTCTTCGACATACCTTAATTTCTTAAATAAACTATCAGCGCAGCAATTAAAATCGAATTATGCTACTGATTGAATAAACATTTAAACACAATAAACATTTACCTAAAGTAAGAAGAATTGTTTTTTACTTACTACTTACCGTTACTAACGTTAAAACATTTTGGAAGACATTTCTTTGACTGTTGAAAAACAGTTTAAAATATGCAAGGACTAACGGTTTATTTACCTGTACAATAAAAGTTAAGTGCTACCTGTTGGGAGAAATATGCTCCATTTTTATAAATATATCTTAACAAAGTTTAAATTTTTTTCTAAAAGAGTCAGTTTTAAGGTACAAAATGGGTTTAGACACTAGTGCCCCAGAAATATTTTGAGTAAAAGGAAATTTATAAAATGGAATTTATTGCATTTACTTATGTTATGTGCAGTGTACTTTTATTGAGGGCAACTGGTCAAAAAAAAAAAAAAAAAAAATATATATATATATATATATATATATATATATATATATATATATACGGTTAAGGTAGTAAAGGTCATTGGACTTGGAAAAGTGCAAGAAACTACAAACTTCTTAAAGGGTCGAAACCTAAAGGGCAGACCTATAAATCAAAATATAGTTAGACAATCCTAATGTCCTTTTTATGGTTCGCTTCTGGAAGTGTCACAAATCAAATCGGTTGTGTAGGTTTAGACAATGTCTGGGAGAATATCTTTTCACTGTAAATCAGGGACTAGTTTAGGTCGATGACATATTGACTCAGTCAGAAGGCAATATATCGTCAAGTGTAGAATATATAGGTCTGTAGGTTTTATATCATGTTGAAAATGTGGTCCATTCGTTTATATCTATCATAGCTTTTATTATAGGAATAAAATAAAGTACTCCGGAAAATGTGTAAAACAAAAGAAAAACAACACTTTGGTTTTTTAAATGTTCAATTACCTAGTGAACGAAATTAATAATTTCAAAGAAAAATAACTATAATTAATAAAAAGAAAAGAAACAGTTATTTTAAATTAACTGCAACACGTCGTCGCTACTACAATTAAAAATGTAATTCATTTTTTTTTTATACTTAGTCCGTAAAGATAACTGATCAGTAACTTTCAGTCAGTAAAACCTAACTGATAAATTTTTAAAAGCAATGTTTCTTTTATAATTGCAGATTGATAAAGGAAGGTTTATGTGATAGGGGAAGCGCACCTTCAGTGAGCGCCATCTCTCGGCTGCTTAGAGGAAACGATGCCGATGACCACCCGGACAAAAAACTCTTCGACGGTGAGTCAAACAAAAATAATTACATTTATATAAAAAGAAACGCATTCTGCAATCAAGCTTAATAGATGTAAAATTTATAATTTCATAGTTTTTAGAATTATAAATATAAAATCTTCCGTTAACTGAAACGTAAACCAGGTTTTGTTAAATCCAAAGTGTCAAACTGATAGACATTGCTTCCCTAAATAAATACTATTGGTATGTTTTAGTAAATGAAAACTAGTTTTATTTGTTGATAATTTATAGATCTTCCGGAGGAGATCAGAAGATGTGAGATTAAGACACCTTCTAAATCCTTTTGCAGGGATATCCTGCAACTCTTACAAGCCTATCTCAAATATGTGGTTTCCTCTGGAAGATTAAACTGAAAATGGAAGCCAAGGCAAAATTATGTTTTTCGAACTTTTTTTTTAATGTTAGCTACAAGGAATTGAACTGCTTTACGTATTCAATTCGTTCTTACCTCATGAATGCATTAAAGATAAAAGTATGATGGCTCATAGTAAAGGCCCCCCATTCCCCATAGACGATCAGTCAAAACTTTATTTAAAATTTAATAGATTTGCTGGATACTCCTGGTTCAAACCAGGTAAGTATTATTAATTAATATGCACGCACTAAAAGAACTGCTGAGCAACATTTTAGCGTGCGAAAACTATAGATGAAA
Source organism: Gerris lacustris (assembly GCA_951217055.1). NCBI lineage: Eukaryota > Metazoa > Arthropoda > Insecta > Hemiptera > Gerridae > Gerris > Gerris lacustris. Next base: position 34,029,448 of record OX578281.1, on the reverse strand, counting down.
TTAAAGGTGTGTTTTCCTACAACGCGTCTGACGCGAAAGGGGTGTTTTTCTAATGCGCGGCTGGCGCAATCTCTTTCTCTTTAGTCTGATTCCATCGTTCGTCATGGCTATACTTCGTTGGCATTAAAGAAAAAACTTGTAAGAGCTTATTTGCTTCTGGAAGCCGCAGATGATGGACTAATTATGTCAGTGCGCGATCTCTCGAAGAGAAAAAAAACCATCGGCCATTATATTCTGGCAGAAAATATACTTATCAGAAAGCACCTTGATAGGTGATGATAGCACTTCGTATCATATACGCATGGAAACTTGGGGATTTCTTTAATCAAGCGGTCACTTTCTTTAACACTATAAACTACTTGTTTCCCCGCCATTGTGAAAAAAAAATACAACTAGAAACAGATTTTTGAAAGAAGAATAGAAGCTAAAGTATGCCAGAGCCGCACTAGGGTTTGCGGCTACACTGCTCTCCGAGGAGTAATTCGCGTCGGACGCGTTGCAGGAAAACACCCCTTTAAGCATGTCGGGCCATATATAGCAGAGTATTCAGGTCGAATCTGGACAAAGCGGCCAAATCCATTTTTCCTGTCGGCTTTTGCGGATTGTCTATAGTCTATAGGATAGGGGATTTAAGATAACGATACAGCTGTTGTCTTTGCAAATTCATATTCACAATTTTTTCCATTACGGCTACGAAATAATTATTGTCCTATTCTAGACACATAACTATGCTTTATCTTAGTCTATGATTGTTAATCATTTTAAGGAATTGTGTCATAATAACATATGTATAACTTATTACTTGGATTATTATGTCAACGTAAATCCTTAAGGGAATATTTTCTTTACACAGAAAAGTTAAGATCACACTGTTTTTTGTAGTTATTTGTCCTGCATATATGATTTCCGAGTGTTTTTTTTTTTTAAATCCCATAAGGGTTTAAAGGTAACTTTTTTTTATATCTGAGACCTTGCGGGTTCACACTGAAGATTTTTTTTACAGTGTTTTTATACACTTGCAGCTCTTTTTTGACTCATTTTTCTTTTTAAAAAAATCATCCCTCAATCAATATGTACTACATTTCGGAGCGAGAATCCGACATGAAGGGATACACACCCTACACCTTGTCTCAACTTCTTTGTCGGCTTAGGACGCGTGGCTCATCTTACAACTTTCTCGCCCCCAACAAATCCCACCTTTAGATGAAGGACAAAATGCCGCTACCTCTCTCTTAACAGCTGGGAGCGGTAAACACCGACTTAAAAAAACATTCAAAACCAAACATGAATTTGTTGTGTTTAAACACCAATAAATTTTCATTTTAGAGATATAAGAACCCAAAAAAGTGCCAAACAAGAAAAGGTTTGACACTTTTAGCTCTTAAATACAACTTTGTTGTTTATTTATTTGTTTGTAGCTCTTTTTCTAACTCCCGTCATAGTCAAAATCGTGATTAGGCTGAGCCTGATAAAACATTATCATAACCAATTAATTAGGTTAATGGAACATAATTTAATATATATTTTTTTATTATTTTACCGGGATTCAAACTTCAAAAACAAATAAATGAATAAATCAAATTAATCCTTGTAATAGCTAGATTATAATTGGTTATAAAAATCTACTGTCGTTTTAAAAATGAAATTATTGTTGAAATTTAATTATTCGAGTAGGTAATTTAAACTTCACAGCATAGACGAATCGTAACACTAAAATGGCCTTAGACTAGCGACAGCGACTCATGTTCGTCCGTCTGAGTTGTAAAGTAGCTTTATCTACAATTGATACGAGATATAAACATAGTATCTCTGTTTAGATGCGTAGAAAGTGATTCTTTACATACTTGTATTCATTGCGCATGGCGTTTCGTAATTCCTCTTTTTTTACGCCCTAATGCGGTAAAAAAGAAGAATTCTTCAACTTAACACACACTTAGCGAGTTTGTTTACATTTAACAAAACTAATTTGCTGTTTGTTTAATTAAAGTAACTGTTTATATCGAGTTTTTAGTGAAAAACAATGAGTGATTTATGTCATTATGACGAAAATGAGGAGAATAATACGCCTCCCGAAATAAATTATTCGGCACAAAATACAACAAATGAATTAATGTCATCTTAATTTCAAAAGAGAAATACGAACTTATACATACAGAAAGTTAATTATTTTTTTCTGTATTTATTATTAAAATCCAACAATCGTAGATGAAGAACGGTACGCAACTCGTGTGAAAACTGCATTTTGCTTTGCTTGTGTGGTTTTACTACCCTCGCTGTCGCTCGGGTGCAAACTCCACACTCGCATGCAAAATGCAACTTTCCACACCAGACGCGTAATGTACTATTACAAATCAAGATGTAAGATATTTGCGTTATCTATTTTTTTTTTTACAAAATAGAAATTATAATGTATTACGTTTTGTTTCATAATTCAATAATTAATTTTCTTTTTATCATTATCTCGGTAAAAACCTTTTTTTAAATGTATTAAATTTCTAAATTCAATTTGAATTATTTACTGCATATTTACAGGGTTCTCTGTAGTAAATATAAGCTATATTCATATAAATCTAGTTTATTTATTTTAGCCGGTGGAGGCCGCGGTATCGGTTGCCTGGTTTGGATGCGACCGAGTTATCCGATTTGTTCTGCTTCTTAGTCTCTCTTAAAGCCAAACACTATTAATAATTTTCATAAAAAAAAGTATAAAAATATTCGAAATAATTTATTTTTAAATAAAGATTTCAATTATAAAGAATACGTTTGAAATTTAAATAGATACTGTAAACTACAACAATGTTTTATAATCTGCAGCAAATATTAGCTGCTGGGAAAGAAAAGAATAAAAATTAAATATTCAGTCATACACTTGAAACTGGTCTGAATTAAATTTGTATATCTTAATGATAACCTGATTACGCTTTTGAGGTTTATTAAGAGATCTATTCTACAAAGAATACCAGTAAACGCTGATCAAAACTGGGCAAAGCAAATTAATTTTTTTTAATCAGAATAAAAAATGGATTAGTAGTTCCTTCCGATGCCACTGATAATTCAACAAAATCTTTATTAAAACCACCTAATTTGAAAGTATATATGTTATAAATTGAATTCCCTATGTCGTTGTAAGAAGTTACGCAAAGAAGTAAAAAGAAAGATGTTCTTAAAAAAAACGTTGTAAAGCATGTAGAAGTTACGTCTTCGTGTTAAGAAATTAATTGTTCTTCTCACTGACCTTACTTAACCGAGTAAAGCATTGCTTACTTAAAGGAATAAAAGTTAATAAGTTTCCTTTAAGTCCAACAAAGTAATTACCCGTTGGGTACATTTTGCCCTTAACACAAGTGGCACAAATATTCATATTTTATGGAGACAAGTCCCTCTCTGGGTAATTTATTACAAGACTTGACCCCTAAATATACAAACTCCGTGGGAAAGTGAAGAAAACATGTATTTCTTTTAACTTGTACGAAAATAATTATGTAAATATGCTTTGAAGAAAGAAGCAAACCCTTTTTTTAAAGGCAAAACTCGTAACTTAGTTATTTCAATCGGCTAAGAATTTTAGAACATACAGTAACTCTGGATTCTACGTTTACGACTCGGTTGATTAATTTCGTAGATATTATTAACAAGATTATTGAAATAATTTTGTGGGCTGTAGGCTGTTTCGAGGAGTTAAGTTAGCTGTTAGAGTTAGTTTAGTAATTAATTCTGGAGGTTAGACCGGAAAAATAAAAATAATTGTAATATCAGAGCTTCCTAGCTATAGTATTAATACATTTATTTACAGTTAATAACTAAGAGAGTAATTAAGTCAGTAGGTATTTATAGATTCGAGATGAACTTGTATTGTAATATGTTTGCATTTAATATTTGACATGAAGTTAGTAGTATTGATTGAGATTTTATGGTATTTACTCATAGTGAAGGTTGATAAGAAAAGAAAACACTTTTACTTGTTCAATAATTTTAATGTCAAACCATAAATATATTTTGACTTACATACCGGTTTCGACTTATTCAGTCATCATCAGTGTAATGGTAATTTTACAAGTTCGGAATAGTATATAAAGGTTAAAGGACGAGGGGTTTGGGGTACATGGTGTGGGAGGGGGAGGTCGGTAGTTGGGTATCGGCAAAAGAGGAATTATCTCTGCGTCTAGGATCAGAGGAGTTGGGATTATTGCGGTGGAATTCCACCTTCAACCTTCACTATAATATTTGACAGTTAAATAATAAATTTTATCTACGATTGATCGAAATAGAAATATTATATCTCTGTTTATATGCGTAGGAAGTGATTCTTTACGTATTTGTATTCATTGCGCATGCGCGTTTCATAATTCCTCTTTTTTACCGCACTAGGGCGGTAATAAAGAAGAATTATTCACCTTAACGAGTTTGTTTACATTTAACAACACTAATTTGCTGTTTGTTTAATTAAAGTAACTGTTTATATCGAGATTTTAGTGAAAAACAATTATTCATTTAAGTGATTATGACAAAAATGAGGAGAATAATACGCCTCCCGAAATAATTAATTCAAAATACATACAACTAATGATTTAATGTGAACTTACATACAGGAAGTTTATTAAATATTTTTTTCTGTATTTTATATTAAAATCCAACGCTTTGCTCGTGTGGTTTTACTACCCTCGCTGTCGCTCGGGTGCAAACTCCACACTCGCATGCAAAATGCTACTTTCCGCACTAGACGCGTAATGCACTATTCCTATTAAGGCTTTATTCCATAAAAGTAACTTCTACAATAACTCGGTTAATACTTTAAACAATTAGTGTACGAAAACCAGTCTCAAATAATTTTGCCATTTATTTGTAAACTGGTGCTTTTTTCATGGGGCATTATTTTAGGTTTTTGAATTTAGATGTGGCATTAAATTATTAAATTAATTTATAGAAAAGTATATAATGATTGTAACTGATTAAGCCCTAGTCGTAAAGATACAAAAAGATTGGACATTTAATTTGTAATATTTGTCGTGCAAGCCATTTTGCAGATATCGTAGTAAGGTTCGGTATGATGGATGTTCTTTACCTTCTATAGGTGTATAGGAGAAAGTTTTTCCACCTGAAGAAAAAGCAGTTCGAGTTCGGTGGTGTAACTTTGACCTCGTTCCTTAACCTTATAGTGAAACTTTTCTATCATAACCTCTCCTCTATCTTGACTATAATATCTGAGAAGACGTTATAACTCTTGAATTTTAGATGTAAATCAATGTATTGATATCGTGGAGTGAATCGATGGCAACGGAAACTTTTGAGTAGAAATCTTTTAAAAAGAAGGAAGTAATAATAGAAAGGATGTTATCCCAAACAGGGAGACGTTTTTGGACTGAATGAGATTAAAAAATAAAAAGAGGACGTTTAAACTCAAACGGGTAGTTAAAGAATTTATTAAATTAGTAATTAGTCATGCTATAATCTAGTTCGTAATATGATTGTATAACATTTTTTGGCTAGAGTTTTGATAAGTAAAAGATAGAAAAGATCGCGATATCTAAAGAGTAGAAGTAGCGTCATTAAGACGAGGTTGTTTTGAAGAGTAAGCAGCTTTATGAGCTTCGACTGTCTCATAATGGTTCTTTATTCAATGGAACAATTCAATGTGTTATTAAATCGTCCGCATATCTAGATGGTACGCGTACAACTCCCTATGAAGTAATACAACAAGTTAAAATATTAACGTTTGTTAAATTTCCTCTAAATTGACCACTCAATAACGGATGAAGAGGTTTGGAGTATAGAAAAAATGCATAACTCCCCTGATAGTTTTGAGGGGTTTCGGAATTTATATATGGGTGGACATAATCCAACTAAAAGATATTAATTCAATTAAAAAGTCACGGGGAAAGAAGAATGATTACCTCCCAGTGTTAAGGAAGTACCAACCAGGTGAGAAGGTTAATAGAGGGTTACTCTATTAAAGAGGGAGGCCAGGTTATTAAAGACACTAATGATGATGGGATTCCCTTGTGAAGGATCAAGCAACAACTGAATGAGAAAGGGAAGGTAATGTTCGCTGCATCCAAACTCTACATCAGGATGTGTAACAGACGCAGTCCATCTTCCAAGGACGTAGGAAATGAAGATATGATGTTGAAGAATGAAAATGACCCCCATTTGGATGGAATTATAGAGGTTCAGCATTCGTGGAAATGAGAAATATTTAGAGATAGTATAAAAAAGTGTCTTTGATCTCATGTTAAACTATTAACTTAACATGTGAAAAAAGGCAAACATTATATAAGAGCCCACCAACGTTTCTTTACTAAAATTATTTCTCATTGCCGAATAATTTTCATCTGCCCGAGAGATGACCTAGACATAAACATTGTGTGCAATGAAAAACATCTTGATCTATCCTTTACTATTGACAGCTCACGCACCCCTTAATTGGAAAAACGGAATTGAAGTAAGCTATGTATAATTGAAAATGTTAGAGGAACGGTCGAATCAAGGGGAAGTTTTTATCAATGTCCAGCAACACAACATCTGCTGCAGCTGGTCAAGAGCTTGGACTCGGACCATTTAAGTGTCCAACTTATAAATTTTCTCTGTTTTAAACGATGTCGATTAACAATGATTATTAACTGTTTAATTATTTTTTCACATTAGCTGAATTTTCAATGTGGAAAGAAAGTAAATTATTGTGAATACACTTTATCTAGTTTAGTTTGAATCACACAATGTCAATGTGTACCAATGACTTTTCTTTAGTCAAAAGGATTCGATTAATTTCCCCTCGCGATAAAAATCAAGGAAGTGACGAAATAACCAAAAAAAGAGTTAAAATAAAAATAGGTCTAATAATTTCAGTTTGAAGGAAGCATGCAATTTACCATTTTACACAGTTTAAAGAGGTAATATTAGAGGTTTACGTAACTCTGGGGTTAGGTAAGATACCTCAAGTAGCCTGGGCCTGACTCCATTATCTAGCACCCATTTCATCCACCCAGAGTCTAATAGTTCCTTTGAAATCATTACGAATGAAAATAAAAAAAACCTTCACCATTGGAAAATCATGAAATAAGAATTATTTTATAAGGTAGAAAATTATTACTAAATTTTTTAAAATCACTCATTACATATGATGTACTATAAAAACCAAACCTTACGAATGCTTCGGCTATAATCGTTGCAACTGATAATGCACAAGCATTAAAAAAATAGATTTAACATCTATATATGTGTATTATATGCGTTCTTTTATCCGAACATATTAATCAATACTTAGGCGTAGCAGAAAAAGAAACTTTCATAAATAGAACTCTTATTTATTGAATACTGATTGAGAGACGCAACTCCTTAACGATAATACATTGTCATAACCATTTTCAATTCAAAGAAAATATTTTATAATTTGATGCTAAGGAAATGTCGTTATGATTGATGTTAGAAAAAATTGTGTTTAACTACGTTTAGTTTCAATTCACATTCGTATTTTACTCATTTTGGTTTTTATCCTAGCGCCAGCTACATCATTAATCATTTAGAGATATTAACACCCAATTTCCAATTTGTAGGTACTATCCAAAGGATCTAAAGCTTTACGTAAGGCGACGTCTTTGGGTCTTTTAAATGCCGGCCCCTTACACAAAAGAGTCCTTGTTTTTAGAATAATGTTTGTATTTTTTTTTTTTTACACACAAAATGAGGTGCGGTTTTTGTAAAGACTTGTACAAACAAGTGATTAATAGTCAACTTGTGGTCGGTGCTTAAATGTGCGATGGAGGGTTGAAAATCAGTCCTTTTTTGGTCCTTTTGAAAAAGGTTACAGGTGTAAAGTGTAGAGTTTGCGAAAAAGGTTTTAGTTTGTCCATTACTATTCCGTCTATCTTTTGTCGGCTTCCGACCGTTGCCGAGTATAGTTTTTTTAAATGAGTCCGAGTGTATCTTTTATCGACGTTTAGGAAAAGTTAGTTCACATGGATCAGAACTTGACTGACATATAAGTCATTTTTAAACAGGTGCCGGGCAAGAAATAAAAGTGACCGAAGCTAGAATGTGAAAGAAACTAGCTTCAGTATACTTTAGTTAAAGACCACGAGGGTTGA